>JAQISU010000076.1:12367500-12975000 GCA_029339505.1 Unio delphinus
AGATATGGCATTTTACAATAGTTTTCCACTGGGCATAAATACTTTTCATTTATAATTGGCAATAGCTCCAGCATCTCTATTTATGCGAGCTCGAGAGTGTATATCATCTAAAGATTATTTAATTAAATCAAGATATTCCAGCGAAAAGTAATAGATCGGATATACATTTTTTGAAAATCGAATTGTGATATTTGTAAACCAGTATCTACATTTTGATTACGTCCAAAAAATGTCATCAAATGATCATGAACCTATATGATTTTGATCAAAATTAAGTAAAACATCTTCAGACGGTTCTTGATGTCCTTTTATTCTTAAGGAAACTTCGGTAACTCCCAGTTTTTCAAATTTAATTATACTTTCTTCTTGATTGCGTACTCATTCATTAGTTTGAAGGACAATGAAAATAAGCCGTGGTGAAGAAACACCTTGTTGTGATACTATATACCGTGTAATTAAAACATTAATATCACTTTTAACACTATCTGTTATTTTCGTTAACCATGATGATGCTGATTAAAGCCTTGATCCATAAAATGAGATCAATTTGTGGTCTTCATTAATTTTTTGAGTCATTACTGGCGTTGACAAGGAGAGTTTTGTTAGTATTACGTTTCCCTCAGCAGCTGCAGCAGCCAGCCATATTGCATCATTGACATCACCTTTTCGTAAAGTACAAGTGTATGTTTTGCACTGAAAATGACTTTTCTAACATATCTGCAAAGTCCAAAAATATGAGACAGGACTTATCATTACCGCTCGTACATCAGCGTCAGCAGCACAGGCAAAGTCTCTTGGTCGTTCTATATTTCTCTGTCCGTTTTCAGGAAAGTCATTAACGTCATTAGCGAACATCATCGATGAACCAGCTGATGTTGAATAATGGTCGGAATATGTTGCTAGGCCAATTATCATTGTAGCAACATCAACATCTTTTTGAATCGATTCAATATTTGTTAGATCAATCATGTATGCAGCGCTATCAAACAACACCAATATACCATTGTTAAGAAAAGCAACTCTAGCATCAGCGGGATAGTGATATGGCGTATTTTCAGCAACGTTTGTTACAAGTTCGGCTTCTACCTCAATAAACGCTTCAATTTTTCCAGGCTGATCTGGCTATCGTGCATCTTAAGAATACAATTGATAATTACGTGCAGAATCATATTTGAAAACTGGTGCGTCCATATAAAATGCTGGGTCAGATATACGTTTGAACATTTTATTATAATTATTATCGTCTAACACGAAGACCACTCTCGGCTATTAAATTTGCAGCAAAGTTCATTTTGCTTCATCAGAAAATTATGTTAATATATGATTTGTAGCTTGCTTTATTAGATTACTGACATTTGCATGCATCACTTCAGTGCTTGGTTGTTGTTGTTGTAGGGTTTAGCGCCATTTTTCAGCACACGATAGGCTATACATGGCGGCCAGTATTATTGGTGGAGAAAGAACCCGGAAAACCCCGGAAAGAACCACCGACCAACGAGAAGCTATTGGCAAGCTTTCTCACATAACTACATTAGCCGAATCTTAGACTCGAACCCACACAGGCAGAATTGAGATGGCAGTGATCCGTAACGGAAAGCGCTTTAGACTACTCGGCCACTCGAGGCCCCTCAGTGCTTGGTAATTTGACTTGATGTGATTTTCATCGTATTAATCTATCTTTGATTGCCGAGAACTCTTTACCGGCAACATTACAATAATAGCAGTAGCCTTATCATGAGCGTCGATAGCTTTCATTCCTAGTTGCTTTACAATCGGTATTGCTTTTGGGGCTTTCCTTCTAAATAAACCCTGAACAACATCCCAGAACCCGTCACCGTAAAATGTTTTGCATACTGGAAATCGCGAATTTATCTCTCTTACCGTCATCGGTCCTCGTTGAGCATTATGTATGATCATATTATTTGTTATTCATTTATTTAAACACTGTAATACCCATCAACAATTTCATCGATGAAATATCGATAAACATTAATATCCATGATACCGCCTGTAAAACATAGTTGACAAATATAAACTGTTTCATTAATTATTTCTGGAGAAGTATTACTGGCTCGTTTTCCTCCAATCAGAATTTCTAATCGACCAACATCAGCAAGGACAGTGTTAAGACAGTGAATAAGACCACTTCCTTAAGTAACAAAACCGTTTTAAGTGGCGCTGAGCCCAGGCAATACTTTTTTCTTCCTTTACCCATAACTCTCCTCAAATCTTCTATTCTTTCTTCTTCTCCTTCCTCACTTATTGTTTGGAGAGTTTTGATTGTGGCTGTCTTCGTTGTCGTTCTATACGATATATATTTATTCTCTTTCTAAAATCAGTATTTCTTTGATCATTAACTCGGACCCGATTTTAATCGTAGTATACACGAAATATTCATTAATTCAGGTTTTATTAGTTACACGATGATCACTGTATTCGGGTTTTAAAAGTTCGTTTTATATCAATACTTTCCACTGCAAAATTTGATAACGTATTCACATCTTTACTGCTTATCATAACATCAATACCATTCTTTGTGAATTTATTGATCATTTAAACTTTTCCTGCTCGTTCTGATATACGACTTGTTATATCACCTATTTCAGCACGAGCTTGTTCAATACCTTCAAATATTTCTTCCCCTCTGATTGAGCAGTAGCTATTTCGCCTGGAAGTCCTCGTAAAAGTATTTTTTGTTTGGTTAGTTCTTGCTGATATTTTTCCAGTTGCACTGGCAGTTTGTTCTAATGTAGGACGCAGTTTCTACAGTTATTTCAGTAACCTTTGTAACTGGTTTTAATAATTGTTCTGAACCCTCTGCAGATTCTACCTGAGACTCCTGACGTTCTTGTAGCTTTTGGCTGATAGAATCACGAACTAGAAGAAATATCTGTATTACTTCTAGTCGCTCTCGATCAAATCTAGCTGTATAAGATTCCATAACTGGTGTGATATTATTGATATATAATAATGATTTAATTACAGCAGCAGGGAGGGTGCGACCTCAATGAAATGTCATTTAGGTAAGCAAAACATACAAATTTGAAGACCCCCCCCCACTAACGACTGATAAAGAAACCCCCCCAAAAAACTAACCCAATTAGAGAAACTCTCGGTCACTTAGAGGCTTCGGTTTTGCGTTATTACTTATTACGTGTATTGTTTCAATTTCATACCCAAAAAAAATTTCCTTAAAAAAAAAGACGTTCCAGCAAAAGGTCTTTTCACCCTCCCTGCTCAATTATTGTAAGGCTCCAAAGAGGTTTGCTTTGTTCTTGAACAAAGTCTTTACGAGCTGCGCGAGTCGGTGAAGAAATGTCTGAAGTTTTAAAATTATATTTTTTTGTTCTTCACATTATACTAGACAAAAATATTCCCACCACCACCACCACCCAAAAAAAAATAGTTACAAAAATATTGTAAAGAAATGATGTATTCACCTGAAGATCATTCATAATGATGACCAGAATGCGCTCGAATGAATAACGTGTGGATATTTTTCTGATCTTCTGTTACACTAGCTAATTTTCTGTGTTTTATCTGACGGATTCATTTTGTTAATGACTTTGTAATTTTTCCATGATCTTACGTTGCTCAGCATTTGTTTTATCATTACACGATAAGAAATTTTGGAGAGCATTATGAGTCTACAATACAGACCGCATTCCCTTTCACAGAAAGTGCATTAAGGATTTTAGGCATGCTCGAACCGGATGTATATATAAATGTAAACGGTGGCAGTATGGCTGACTGGGAAGAAGTACGACGCTTGGCAGCAGATTTTCAGCAAGCACAGCTTAGTAGTACAACTCAAAGGTATAATTTTAGCACGGATACAGATGTATGATGTGATTGACTGATTATGTGTTTTATTAATAATATAAATATGCAAACGTATTGATGTTATGTCATTGCAGCTGGATGCGTGTCATTGTCGGTGTATGATATCTCTACGAACCAATGCAATTACAGGCACTCGATTCTGGGTAAATTAATGTATACACTCACATATATAATATGGTGAGTGTATACATTAATTTACCCAGAATGTATACATTAATTTACCCAGAATCAAGTGCCTGTGAATGCAATCCACAGGTGCTCATATCATTGCTTACAATTTACCTGTCATACATGTACTGTATAATAACTACAAGATATGTATGACATGTACATTGTACGCAATGATACGAACAGGGAATACATTTTCCTGAATAAAAATGGAATGCTTTCTCCATAATTCCAGTGTCATATCGTGAATATGAGTTCATTTTAAGATTCACTGCATTCAGTGTGCTGAATCCAAAAATGAACTCATCTTCACGATATCTTTTCAGATAAATTCACAGGAAGTATTCAAACACATGTAGTGTCCAACATTTTTAAAATTGGTCTTGGTCACTTTTCACAAAATTTTGACCTGTTATTTCATGCTGTCATTTGCATATATCATACATACGAATATATAGATATGTTGTGTGAACATTTAGTCCTACAATGTAAGAAATAGCACATTTTTTTAAAATTATTGCTATACATGTATCTTACTATCCAAATAACATTCTGTATAACATGTTCCAATGTCATTTGAGATCGGAATAAGTAGTCAAAGTTTCAGTAATGTCTCACACTTTGCAGCCTATATCAACACTCTTCCACTAATTTATCTGTAATTAATATACTTACTGTGCTCTTTTTATCCTGGTGGAATGAAAATATTACATTAACAAATGGATGCATTTTCATGTTACATTGACATACATTTGAATTTGTTGCAATGCAAAGGTAGTTTAGTTATGCCAAAGTATGTTTAAGTAGACTAGTGTGGGGGATATATTTTTTTTTAATGAAATGAAACATTGCTTAACAGTTGCAATAGGCATAATATACTTTTATTAATTTTGTTAAAGAATAATATTTAACCTTAACCGGATTTTGGCATTCTCAGCTTTCATCACTTTCCAGCCAACTGATATGTAGGCTAACAAAACTTGAAAACAGCTCTTGTGAGAATTTGAATTTATTAGAGAAAAGACATCAGGGTAAGTTAAGTCAGACAAAAAATTACAACTTTACTTTGTAGAAAAGCATCATTATTGGTTGCCAGTTGCTTGTCATATTCCTGAAAATTTGTTTTTCGTTACACTATTAGTCAACATCAAAATACATTACACATAGCCATTATAACTTAGGCAGTAAGACTCATCATGGCCTAGAACAAAAATGTCGGGTGATGTATCTTATGTTTTAGGCCTAGGTGAACATTCAGCCATATAATACTTTTCCTATGTTCTAGGTACTGATTAAGCTTTCTGTATCTTTTATCAAGTGCCCCTACCCACATCCTTATATAAAATACATTTTTGAGTCATACACGTAGAACATATATGTTGCTTTTAAAATGTAATGTTTTATGCTTAATTTATGTGTGCAGAATTCAAAATTTAACTCATCTTTATGATATTGTTTAAAATAAATTCACAGCATGCGTTCAAATACATGTACCCTTCACCATTTCAATATCGGTCTTTGGTCAAGTTTTTCAAAAATTTTGTTATTTCAAGTTGAAATTTGCATGTCACTTACATATCGTAATTATAGAAATGCTTTGTGAACATTCAGCTTTAATAATAAATACATTTTCATTGTTTTAGTACTTCTGAAGCCACTTTTTGCCTTGTTTAAGTACCCTTCCCACAAATAAGCAAACGGAAAGTAATTTATATTGAATACTCCCCCAGTTTACAAAGGATGTCAGGCACATGGACAAAATTCTTGAAAAATTACTCATTCACTTTTCATATTGTACATGTTATCGACTAATTTATTAGCACAGTAAAAATCTGTGTTTCTATGGTGTAAATTGTCTAAAGCAACATTAAATTTTGGATGTCAATTTTGTAATAAATACTATATAATTCTAATCAGTTTTGATAAATATTGCTTATTGTACAGTTCTTGAAGTAGCATTAATTGTACAATCACAGTGCGAGAAGTAACTGCCACTGTGTTCTTGTGAAATATTTATGATTATTATAATCGGAACAACACCAATGAAATATATCCATTATTCACTCATTTCAAGCAAATATCATTCATATATATATATATATATATATATATATATATATATATATATATATATATATATATATATATATATGGGCTTGAATTTAACACAGATTTCTTGGTAGCCAGAAGGACTAGTGTACTGAGAAACTTACTAGTCCTGACAAACATTTACTAATCCTGTCCACAAAACACAAAACTATGTCACACACTTGTATTGAGATTAACAGCAATTTTCTTTAATAAATAGCATTATCATATGAAATGCAAAGGTACAGAAGTATAAATCCTACTTCAAATCATCAATCAGTCAATTAACATTTCTTTGTTTCACAAGATAATCTGGATCCAATTCCAGAAAGAAATCCAGGTGTCATTTTTCGTCCTCCACCTGCCTCTAGGTCCATATGGACTTTGTTCTTGTCTCCTTACCCGTCTTTGAAACGTTCCACAAATGTATTGCTGGTGACGGATCATATGTTGGAATGTCATTTGTATGGAAGATTATAAAGTGTAGGTCGAACAGAACCCAAGGTCTCAAACACGATCTCCAGTTACTCTTTACCATTTTCATCTCCGATTCAATTTTAAAGTTCGAACAATCGCAACAAAACTGGATGTTTTCTCTGTGTTTGTTTTGCGAATTCAATACACCAGTTACACCGCATAACGTTCTTTTCCTCATCATAATTCAGCTTTTGTCCATGTCTTCTGAAACGTCCGATTACGCTTTTCCATATCATAAGAATTATTCCTCGCTTTTATTTCAATTTCATTCAAATTTTTTGCTGAATACCTTCTATAAAATGCCACATTGTGCCTGTGGCAAGAATTGTGCTTCTTTTTGAAATACAAGATGTTACAGTATAGCTAACGCGATTTATTTAAAGTAAGAAAAGGAATGGCAGTGTCTTTTATATAAGTAAGTCCGAGCAAGACATGTGTTTCAAAACTATGTGCCTTTGCCCCTCCCGCTGTAAATGGCCTCTCCCTAATAAAGTCTTGACTTCTGCAGGATCAAAACAGTGGCTATTGTAAACACTGTTTTAAAATATTAACATTAGAAGATAATGTTAGTTTCACCTGGGAAAATATGTGTTCCCATCAAACCAAGCCATCTGACTCAGCATGTTGCATTCAACAGGTCCAATTATGGTCTCATCATTAATAGTGTAAGATTAATAAGTGTTCCTAATTAATCGGACCTCAATGTATTGTTGAAATTAATAATAAGTGGAAAATTTTAAAATCTTAGATGCCCATGTTGAGAGATTTTAATTACCAACAAATATACGACATTCTGCTTGGATATCTCCATGTGTATTCAATTATTTGTTCAGTCTTATATGGGAAAAATAGTTTTTAAAAAAACAATTTTTATAGTTGTATGGAAATGATGTGTCATTAATGTGGTCATAATAAATTGATCTAATTCTTATAATTATTTCGATGCAAACGTAAATTATGCATTTCCCCGTTTGTGACTTAGCGCGTTTGGCTAGCAAGCAAAAAGTAAAAAAAGAAAACAAACAAGCGAGCATGCAAACTAATTTCTTTGAATAGTTAATGCCATGTGTTGTAGTTTTGTAGTTTGTTAATGTGGTCGTGTGAATAAAGTGTGATACCAGGTTATTTTTCATTTAATTCGCTCTCAGATTAATTACGATATAAATTACCAAACTTCCGTTGTTTGTTAATGACGGGACCGAGATTGGCGCTGTTAAGCGAAATGCACAAAATCAGATGGCTTGTTGTAATAGAAACACATTTCTGAGTCAGAAATTGACTTCATCTTCTCATGCTAATATTTTATGATTGAGTTGACAACGGTCACTGCGCTGATTCTACAGAATATATGCTGAAGTCATGTCTTTATTAGGGTATTGAGTAACGAAACTGACAGTTCATAAACAAAACTTACTAGCCCATCGGACTAATAACATTATGATACCTACTTGTCCGACGGGAAATCTACTAGCCTCGGGCTAGCGGACTACTGCTAATTTCGAGCCCTGTATGTATGTATGTATATATATACAGTGGAACCCCGCTATAATGCGCCCCGCCATAACGCGAATTCGGATATAACACGGTCGTAGCATGGCTCCCGAAATTTCGTATATTCATTCACACATGGAGAAAAAAAATTTGGAGAAAAGTAAAAAAAAAACAAAACAAGAAATTAACTTCATTTTGGGCATGAGATTAGTTGTGACTTTTAAAATAATATGATCGTGGCATGGTTCCTGAAATTTGAAATTCATTTACGTGTATTTTTATCGTACCGTGAAAATATTTGTTTAACGTGCGATAAATAGTGTGTAAAACGTTTATTATAATTTGGTGGAAGAATTCGCATATGACTTTTAATAATAAACGATCGGAACTTAACAATTTATTCAGGTTCTTTAAGTGATTTTGGAGAAGTGATCGTGTATGAATTCTAAAATAATACGATATATATAACGTACGAGAAATAGTGTGTACAACGCTTGGCTTCTGAAATTTATCAATTTGAACAGGTTGTGGTGAAGGTCCGTATTCTACTCTAGAAGAGGAAACTGGTTTCATTAGGTTTTTGAATTGTTAAGCCGAAGTAAACATTATCGGAAGTGTTACTTATTACGGACCCATGAGTAAAGCCAGTAAATCGTCTTTGTGATTGTCTTCCATGAATTCTGTATACAGTCATTGCTCAAACAATAGCCGACATGGGCTTCTTATTTAACTGCAATCACAGCCAAGCAGCAGACAAAGCTGTGGTTGATACAAGAGTCGCACAATTTAATAAACATCAAAGGACGAAAGCCGCCAACATGTATACTGTGCTTGGCGGTGTGATCAAACAACAAACAGTTGAAAGTAAATAATATCCACTTTATTATCTGTAAATTAAAAGGATATGAAATTGTACATCCGTTCAGCTTAATTTTGTTTAATATAAAAAGTGATTCGTAACCATTGCAGGCCTTCATTACTTAATTATCGAGCTTTATCTGTGTATGTTGTTTGCTTATATAAAAAAATATTTTACTATTATGGAAAAGCAAGTTCAAAAACGCAAGTCGTTTTCTGCTAAAGAGAAACTGTATGCCCTAGAGCAAAGAAGCAAACGTCATTGGATATATTTTTCAAGAAATGATGAAATTTAAATTTGGAACCACACTGACTTTGCACTTTGCGCAATGATTAATTTAGCAGTTTTCACATGTTTCTTTTGATGTTCACAAAATCTGAAATAAAAGTTATATGCACGCTGAAATCATGCGTTGATTGTTAATTATTCTTGCAGTTGTCGCATATGATAAAATTTTAGCGATATGAAATTTGTACAGACACCGTATGTAGACCCGGGAATAGCTGCATGCAATGACCGTACCATATCAGATGGCAAGTAAATGGTTTCAATATTTTGTTCATCCTATATTTTACACGACGAATTCAGACTATTACAAAATTATTGAATATTTTAAATCTGTACGATTTTCAATGAAATTACATCCATTATGGATGAACTGCATGCCACGACGGCACGGTAGCATACGATGTTGATACACTTTTTATGATATAGCGATAGTATGGTATTATCGGTCAATCTGTATTATCGTTCAAACAAATAAAAATTAGTAAATGTTTTTAATGCACAGTAATAACCTATAAATATATTAGCCATCGATTATTTTGAATATATCTTAATTAATGCATTCCAGTTAATATTCATCTGATGATAAGCCGACTTTTGATCATTGTACATGTATACACGTATATGTTCTCGGAAAAAAAGTTAAATATTGTAAAACCCCGCATTAACGTGACCCCGCTTTTAACGCGATCCGATTTTATGGACCCCGATCATCGCGTTATAGCGGGGTTCCACTGTATATATATATATATATATATATATATATATATATATATATATATATATATATATTTGCTTGAAATGAGTGAATAATGGATATATTTCATTGGTGTTGTTCTGATTATCTATTATAATCGATCATCAGTTGGTTGAGCAAACCAAGAAGATAATCGATTGTGAACTCCATAATCGAATGTGTGTAAAGGGATTTTAGCCAACATTTTAGGTGTGTGCAAAGCACAAAGGTTAGTTAAACTCCCAGCCTGAAATTTATTAATTCCCTTCACAACTACAAATATAAAACCATATGATTCATAATTAGTAACATTTAGTCATTATTACATGGTCAAATTGTAAATTGTTGAGTTAATAAATTTAAACACATTCTGTTGATTTGTTTCAGTTAATTTGCAACATATTTTGTAGCATACTATTTATAAACTATGACAAACAAGAAAAACATGTCCTTTTATATTTGAAATTATAGACACATCACATGTTAATACAAGAACTTCGGGGGATTGTAGCAGTATTTTAGTTACATATGACTGATCAGCCATAAAAGGTAGTGTTCATTTAACAAAGTTGTAGAACAGAAGTAACACACAATGCAATATTATTGTCAAGTTAATGTATACATGGCATTAAAAGTCATTTTTACATGGTCAAATAAACATATTGAACTCTAGATCAAAGATATATATGTTTAACAAACATTAAAATTTGCTCTTAGAAACTTGGAACCCATCTTGATTAATTGATTGGATGCAATGTTTTATTGAGTTTGCTTGTGGTGGGTAAAAAGTATATATGTTTTTATGATCTGTTTTACTTTCAAACCTTCCTGGATGTTTGGAACACTTGCATTTTATCATATACCATAGTTAGAAAAATAGTGTATGGATAATGCTCTTATCTGTGATATATCTTCACATTTGATTAATTATCAAATGTGTGCTTTTCCAGTGGCAACTTTTCATACCTTCTTTGACAACAATTGCAAGTCTTGCTGATAGAAAGTAATTACAGTAGAATCTGTCTTGAAAGACCACCTCTTTTGCCAATAAAATGGCCTTAAGACAGGTAGTCTCTCATGCAGTGGTCTTTCAAGACAGGTTTTACTGTAATAGGTCTATTTCTAAACAGAACACCCCCATTAACACATTAACCCCTAGCGACGACTTTACAGGGTATGAGGTAGTAGCCTACTTCCATGGTCTTATGTGTCAAGGTCATACATGACACACTAAAGTGGGTGGTATCATTGAAAAGTAGAGAGATATATCTCTACAATGATAGCAAGTAATCTGGACATTTTAATTGTATCACAAAATACAGAGGGAAAAACCGAAGTTTTCAGGCCCGTTTTTTTTTTCACCCAAAAATCGCCCATGGTCGGGTTCCGAATTTGTGTCCAGATTTTAGACTTTATGACCTCAGATCTACGGCAGACCGGTCTGAGATGCACACAGACAGGTGAACCTTTGCAAAAAGTAGGATAAGGTGGACATTTTGAATAAAGAGTCTTCTATATACGAAAATTATGGGTCCGTTAAGCAAAAAAAAAAAGTCTGATTTTTGCCCTTCTGCTCATGCGCCAGCAAACTAACCAATGAAAAACATTTTCTGTATCATTAGTAACCTTTTGTCTAACAGATTATTGTTTGGAAATCGATGGATTATGATGTATTTAGAAATAGTCCCCAAAATATGTTTCCTACTCGCATTTCATGCGAAAACAGCAAAAACCTCCAGGGGTTAATGTGTTAATAGCTGAGTATCATGGAAGTAGACATTCCCATGGGTGCCACTTCTCAAAAAGAGGGATTATTAGTGGCAGTAATGCACATAGTGAAAGGAAAAATTAATTGATAATGAGGATTAAGCTTTAATTTTATTATTTGATTCCTTCTTGCTGCTCTGGTAGTTACAGTATAACAAGCACCACAATTATTACAAATCTCAGTTGTCTTAGATTTTCACTCATTTGTAATGATATTAAACTTTTCGCAATGAATGTGAAATACCTATCTGTTAGATTTATTTTAACATAGTACAGTACTAACAGGGATTTATTATAGTAAAAACTTTTATAAGTTTACCATTAATTTAGAGATTTTGCCAGCTGATCAATTCATTTGTTTTTTGTATTCTTATTTTTGTGTTCACTATGACCCCAGTGTTCAAGGCTATATATATATATATATATATATATATATATATATATATATATATATATATATATATATATATATATATATATAACATGATCAATTCTCTTTATTTTACAGACTGTCTGAGAGAAATTTAATTGAAATTGTGACCAAACTTGTGGAATTGAGACTTGTTGAGGTAATCTACACACTAGATGGAAAGGAATACCTCACTCCACAGGAGCTTACCAAAGAAATTAAAGAAGAACTCTTTGTCCATGGAGGTAATTTTATTTTAAGTAGATAATATTTTGACAGCCGCATACTAGTCGTTGATTCAAAAGATGCCTGATAACAATCTCTGGAAAGATATCATCATTACTCAGAAAATTCACACAACACAGGCCATTCAAGTTCTAGATTTTGTCCCTGTCATGTTCTGTGTGAGTTGCTTATATAAATCTGTCATCATGTTGATTTAATTTCCCTTCAGAAACATTGAGTTACAAAATGTGCCATATTATTATGAACTTCCTGAAGGGTCTGATAAATTTTATAAATATTCAGCTCTCTGCTAAGGTACATTTGTTTGTATACTCTTAGATTATCTCCATATTTTGTATATCAAATAACATTATGTACAAAGCAACATGGCTCATGAATACTGGTAGGGAGTAATTGAGTATTTAATTAGTGCTCACTTGTCCTTTATAATAATGAGCTGCTTGTGTGGTTCATATCCCATGGTAACTTGCACAGTATCATGCATCATTGGTTAACCATCTGAGTAGTACTAAGCACTTGTTTGATTGTTGAGCTAAGGATGGGTTTAGTAACTAATCAAGGCACCCATAATAATATTTGTCACCATTAATGACCATTGATCATATTTTGAATCCATTAGGTCATGGAATTACTAGCTACTAATCCAACTGAAATACAGCTTGCATTGGTAGAACAATTTGTTGCCCATGACAACTATAGTGAAGGCCAGGCAACCCCATTTTTCCTTATGCAAAAAGCCTGGTCAGGCATCCCAAAAGTATAATTGTAAATAACAATAATATTAAAAACTATAATGAATTTTATTTTCCAGCGACAAACATTTAAAAATGAACTCATTTCCAAATTTCCTCTTTCATTTAATAGAAGGATGCATTTTAATACATCTTTCTTTTTCATGTACTCATTTCAAAAGAAGTAAATAAAGGTAGAAGGTATATAAATTTTAGATCAGGCAGTATCAGTTTGAGTGTAGAAAACCCCAAAATTTGAGTTTTAATTTTTACATGCTTAGGCTCGAATAAACAGAAACATAGAAAGAGTGAAAATAACAAGTTTGTAAAAACTTAATAAACAATTTATTGAGCACAAATATTTTCCAGAAAAGAAAAATAAACTTACGGTTTTAAGAATCAATTCCAAAATTAATCAAAAATAATTCAAAATATTATCCACTAGAGAAATTGCAAAAGTCCTGGTAATAAAATGTCCAAATAATTCCCAGTTCGAATCTTAGTGAAGTATCCAAGATGGAAGACGATGTCACATGATGAAGTCAGTTCTTGGTAATATAATTCAATGAACACAGTTACTTTCCAGATAAATAACAAAATAAATCCTCTTGATCCAAACAAATTGAAATAATTTCCAATACAAGGTAATTTAAAATAACCGAAAATGACATAACTTAATATTCTAACAACCCAAGTCTACTAAATAGTTCGCTCCAAAACATAATTTATATGCCTGTTTTTACGTAAACAAGATGTTTTAGAACAGATTTACTTTCAAAAAATCTCGTACACACCGTATGACCCAACTAAAAATAGAAAGATGTTTATACAAAGCTCCATAATGTCCTTGGAATCAACCAGTCATTTTAAAAGCTTGTTTACAACTCTGAAGCCAGGTCAGAAATGAGGTCAACACCTGCTGTTTATTCTTAAGAGTACATGTCATCCCACTTTCTAAAAAAAAATATCTCCCAATGAATGAATCTTAAACTTAAAATGTCAAATTTGAATCTGACAAACAATTAAAATAAAAAATAAATGACCCAAATCCACGTAACATAATGTACAGAGCTCAAAATGGCAGTCATTACTGATGAGGCAACTGATGTCAGTGTTAACTTGTACAGGCCTAAATAATTGAAAATTTAGATGATTTCATATGGAACATTGGCATACATATGGAACATTGGCATTTTAGGCAGTGGAGATAATTATCTTTACTTCTTTAAAAGTAAAGTGCTCACCATTACAGATCACTGCCATCTCACCTCTGTCTGAATTGGTTCAAGTCTTGGACTCAGCCAATGTTGGAATGTGAGCAAACTTGCCAGTAGCTTCTTGTGGGTCAGTGGTTCTTTCCAGTTATATTTCGAGTTCTTCCTCCACCATGTATACTGGTTGCCATGTATAGCCTATATTGTGCTGAAAAATGTCATTACACATTATAACAACAACACCTTTAAAATAAACCAAGTTGATGAATACTGGTTATTTGAAAATTTGATTTTAGACACAAGTTTTAACATTCAGAGATTAACATGGCAATCAGCATTGATGTGGCAAATGAATACCAGTAATGTGCACGGATGCCAGCCTTGATGAAAATAAAAACCATTTTATGACATAAATCAATCGTTTAGCAGACATAATTTTTCTCCATTGTAAATGGAACTTCTGCTTGAATTTAAAAAAATTGGTCCATCCAGTCCCATTTCACAATGACCCTTGTAAATTGTTTGTTCCTTATATTTATTTGCATACGACTCAAATAAAGATAATTCTGATTGGTTAAGGGTTTAAATTCATCAAATGAATCTTTGTCTAATAGAAACTGATGGCAATGGAAAAGAGCATGCTTGCAAAACATGGCATCCTAAGTTGTTGAGAGAGACCTTGACATGAAAAGTTTAGATAAAGGTTTTCAAAAAATGTATGGAAATGGGATTAGCTGGAGCAAAAAGTTGATGGAAATTTAGTTGGTCAGTTTATAAAACTTGTGCAGGAAAGATTTGAATTACAGTAATTGAAGTTGGAAGAGTTTGGAACAGCACCTACAAAAGAAGCTGCATACAGAAAAATTGAAGCTCAGAAGGCATCTATAAAAAGTGCAGTTAATTACTATAAGAAGAAAGATTTCTTAATGAGAGAACAGATGTAGCCCTCTGTAGTTTTGTTTACCATCTTAAATGGCATAAATTCCACACATTTAATACACCTAGAATATTGGAGGTAAAATTAATATTTTAGATAGTAAATTCGCATTGAAAGTACTTTTATAAAATAATGCAAAGTATCTTTTGTGGTTGAGTGAAATTTAGTTTGTACTTTGTTTTGATCGGAACATTTTTTATGAAGAAATATATGACTTTGTATAGATTTCTATACTTTTTAAAATGGTGTATAACTTTGAAAAATTATTTGAAAAACTAGTTCTTTGTTCTGTGTTATTTAAAAACTAATCAATGTGTTCTCTCATGCTGATAACTATTGACTGAGACAAAAAGTTCCAGTTCTACACAGATGAAGTCTGATCAGATTTCAGTATGAGATGTGTTAAATTGTCCTGCTGGGAAGTTGCTGACATTATGAGGCAAAACAATTCTAAGTAAGCACAGTCTATACTAGCAGTTTCTTAGTGTGAATGCTTGAAGAAACAAGACTTGAATGATCATCTTTTGTTAACACACCAACAAATAAAGTGGTATCATTCTCATCTTTGGCTTGACACTTAATGTCTACATTTTGTCATTGGTCTGACTTAGTTTTGCTAAAGGAATATAGAAAGTTTAAATAATCAAACCAGTCCTAATTTTTGTTGCATACTATGGAAACAAAACCCCACATCAATAAAATAAGATTCTTTGACAGCTCATACCCAATATTATTAGTATTGGATTAGCTGCAGATAAGCAGTCTTCTTCTGCATTTTTTTTATATTATTATACTGAGAGTTACAACTGTCTCATTTTATAAGAAACCATATTGTAATCTTTTTCCCCCTTAGAACTTAGTTCTTTAATAGGCCTTCAAAGCTACCTTGTGTTCCCTAATTTAGGTAGGCACATGTTCCTTACATATATGAAAAACAATGTGGTATGGGTAAATCATTGTGTTCTAAGGAATATAATATGCTCTGCCTAACATTCTGGAAATCATTTCCTCTATCTTCAGATTCATATTGTATACCTTTTTTTTTAACTTCTGGAAAACCACAGCTAATTTCCACGTGGTCAGCTGTATTGATTACTTCATGCATAGAGTGTACTTGGTGCATACACAGGTGTTTATGCGGTATGACACTGTATACGACTAAGTGAGTTTTGCTGCAACATCATACATTGTTCTGAGTGCATACACAGGTGTTTATGTGGTATGACACTGCATATGACTGAGTTTTTCTGCAACATCATACTCTGTTCTTAGAGCATACACAGGTGTTTTGCAGTACAACACTGCATACATCCAGGCAAGTTTCAAGGTAACAATAAGTGATTTCAGATGTCATTTATTATTTTTTTTATTGCAGGATAATATGGGGCAGTGTGGACACAGAAAGTGCCTTTGTGATTCTCACAGAGACTGTATAAGTACTCAAAGTGCACACAGAAAAATCATTGCACCTTATACAGAATGTATCCTTCCAGCTTCTGGAATCTAGTTGATTCCATGTGTCCATATCAAGCCTGGAGGAACATTCACACATCTTCTTCAGAATTTTCCAGATGCTCTA
Organism: Unio delphinus; assembly: GCA_029339505.1. Lineage (NCBI taxonomy): Eukaryota > Metazoa > Mollusca > Bivalvia > Unionida > Unionidae > Unio > Unio delphinus. The sequence goes on from JAQISU010000076.1 coordinate 12,384,331, forward strand.
ATTTTGAAACAAACATGGTGGTGAAAGCCCTCAAGAAGGATGGTCTAGAATTTTGTAATGTTTATTAACTTCTCTTTGTATGTAGATGACAAATAATTATCACATCCCTAACAACATGCATTCCTCTGGTAGCGGGTTTTGCCCTCCAGTTAGGGCGTAGAGCACCATGTTAGCAGGATGCACTTTCAGTTTTTAGGAAGCAGAGCACTGCAACCATAGGTTGCACCTTTCCTTTAAAGAGTTTGAGTGGGTTGCTTCATCCCATCAGGGAGGTTGAACACCGCAATACTTATCATGCTTCTGGCAACATATTGCTACCTTCTGTAAGGGAGGCAAAACACCACACCCATGATGCACACAGCGATAAATCAGTTGAAGATGAGGTCTTCTCTGTTTGTCACTCATTAGATTAATGGTACAGGTACGGGGCAATGGACTGAGCTTCTCTGCTGCCTTCTCTACCATCCCACCCTGTGAATGATTTGCAATCCATACACAGGACTCAGGCTAGTGACTGGTACCAGATTAGATCCTTCCCTATTACAGTTATGAACCCTTGTGGAATGTGGGACCTTCCACCTCTGGGCACCACTCCGGTGGCCTAGTGGTTAGAGCATCCACCTCAGATGTGAAAGGTTGTGGGTTTGATCCCCTTCTAAGTCATACCAAACACTTACAAAAATGGTTTTCACAGCTGCCTGGCTTGGTGCTTTAGCATTAAGAGGTTAATGTTAGGACTTGTCTGCCCAGTGTCAGGATAATGTGACAGGGTGGAACATCATGCTTCATGTCTGAGGCATGATGCCCCAGTGCTAGACATCACTATAAACTGCCACACTGCAGACATCGTAGATATATGACTGAAAAATTGTTAAAGCTACGTTAAAAATCCCAATCACACACACACCACCTCCAGGCCTGTGGTCCATTATGTTAAGCCCCTATGGGTTAGTGGACCTATCTGCATAGTTGAAGTGACTCTGTGGCTTATGTCCCAACAATACCTCTCACCAAGTGACTTTCTCTTGGAAATCTAAAGGTTTTACATCATCTAGGGTAGACAGTCTCATCTCCTATCTGTAACTCATCATGAACTAAGGACCATGGTGCAGAGTGCTTCTGTACTTGTTTCATCAAAGGACATAGAGATGCCCAGCTACTCTCCAACTCAAAGCATCCTTTAGTATGATGATGATGCACTCTTAAGCCTTTTTGACTTGAACAGATTAAGATTATAGTTATTAAAGTGACACCTTCTCTTAGCCCCAAATCATCATCTCAAATGAGGAAGAAGAGGTCTGGTTCTTTGATAAGGTGGTAAATGAGTTTTACTGACTGTTACCGACTGACTTGTGCCTCAAATCATTGGTCACAGTCTCGAAAGATCCTCACTTTTTTGGAAAAGATCTCTGGAGAACCGTTTCAACTAGACCTTATTTCTCCTACATTTATCCATAATTGAGGAAATTCATTTTTGTGAGGCCAAAATATTGCTCAGCAGCTTTGAGGGAGGTCTGTTACTGCCTCAATGTTGAGACCCCTTTTTTTTCTTCTTCCAGCTACTAGGCGCATTGTGAAGTGGCCTATCTAACCTCCCCCTTTGGACACAGATGGATCATCAGTTGGTCTTACTGGATGACCAGCATTGATCGTTCATTTCTATTTCTGTTCCATTGCAATCGGCCATGAACAAGGTCTAGCAAATCACTCTCATGGATCATTTGCAAATGTTTTCAAATAGGTGTAGCCAAAGTCCAGTGCCCAAACTTGTTCTAGACCAACTCCTCCCTCATCAGGTCCATGATGCCCAGGTCACTCCAGATTCAAGAGAAAGTTCTCTAAACCTCCTTCCATTCCTACCATTGGAAAGGTGGGGAAGCCCCTCTCCCGTATGCATTCCTTCCCATACATCCCAGTAATTGCTTGCCTAGGCCTCTTTTAAGGGGCTTGGTCAAGCATCACAGATGATTGTTGGGTCCTCTCCATCGTAAATGAGGGTTATCAACTCAAGTTTCATGAACAACCCCAAAGATCAAGGACCCCCCCCCCCCCCCTCTCCTAATTTCTTTCCACCAGTCCATTCTCTTGAAATTCAGGGAAGAAGTGCACACCCTTTTTCAGAAAAGTCCAATTTCTGCTTGAATCTCTTCCTTAACCAAAGTCTTCACCCAGATCATGGTATTGGTAGAAGACTACCTCTGAATTACTTGGAACATCAATTCTCCAGTATTTCTACATCTGACAGATTCACAATGTCCAAGTTGGGTCTCTTCATCATGATCGGTTCTGCTCTTGGTCCACCTTAAGTCATTGAGGGAGCACAGCTAGTTATCTTCCTGCTAAACCAATAGGTGGCAGCATGGACCAGAGTGGTCCAAGATTATTTCTGCTTTGCTTTCTGCATAACAAACAAGCAATAAAAAATGTGCATCTTCATCTTACTTTGCAAAATGTATAAATCTTATAGATTATGGGCATTAAAGTTGGCAAAATAGGAGCTAAGTTATCTGGGGGAAAAACAGAGTTAATTAATTAGGCATAATCAGTGATATTGTAATCACAAAAGAAAAATTTTCTCATATCTGCACGCACCTACCTTTTCATTTTTAATCATTTATTTATAACAGTCCTGACCCTTTTCATACAGGTAATTATTATAAATTTGTAAGTCTATCCAGAATAATGGCAGGTTTATTTCTTTTTGTTTAAAGATTAATTATAAAGCTGTTCTCACAGTTATTTTTCATAAATTAATTATTTTATTATGAGTGAATAAAAATAATACAACATTTAAGTTGTACATTTTGTATTTACTTTCTTCCATCTACTTTTAGCTACATATTTTAGCATGCCATTTGTAGCTATTGTTTATGAGATTTTCATTTGGTCAGGTAATTTTATTAAAGCCACACTAATCGGAGGATAAGTAAACAAAGTTAATAGCATTAGGATTTTATATATAATGGGTTGGCACTAAAGAATTTAACATGAGTCCAAAAATAGCAATGCACTATTTTTAAAAAGAAGACAAATGGCAATTTTAATGTCTTGTGGTGCTAAGTTAGTATATATTTTTATACACCAAAAATTGAAATAAGATACTATTAGTTTTAACTGATACATTTATTGCAGTTTTGACAAATATTTACTGCTTGATTGATTACCAATATATTGTTCTGGCAAAGATAAAATCTGAGGATAACCAAATATTGTGACCAGGTTTTCTTAGGCTCCACCTGTGGGAAAGATGACTGGCTATAATCCCTCATTGGTTCTCTTGCCCAATCTCAAGAAGTTGGCATTCGCTCCATCTCAGGACTTATTTATTTGGGGATGAACTTCCTAATGAACCAAACTTGGTCTGGGTTCTTCTGGATTGGGTTAATCAAATTGTGGCTCTCATAGTTAAAGATGACACAAGCAAAATCATGTTGTTTGCTTGTCTTTATTTTTCCCTACTTGGAACCTTAGATGCCACTGCCAGTTGATACCTTTAGGTCCTCTCTATATGTGTCCTCTTCATTTTCACCATCTTATGAGGTGGAAACTACACACAGATTCTCTATCAACTCTGATCCCTCTAGGACCAGATTTTCACTTCTGTTTGCATTGTTGAATGAATCAAGGCAGTTGCCTGGTTGGAGTTTCATGCACAAACCTGATCCTCACTTCTAATTCATCATGCCTAATCATCCCTTCAGTTCAACAACTTAGAACTGAAAGCTGTATTTCTAGCATTGCATGGGTTCATCAACCAAATAAGGGTCTGTTATGTCATGACTTCCTCAGAATACATATCTTGTGTGGAGGTCTGGGACCTCTTCATCTCGGCAGCCTCAGAGAATGTCAAAATCTGAGCGTGCCCCATTCAGGGCAAAACCAATGTATTCACAGACAGCCTGTTCAGAATAGACTGAGCCATTCTTATAGAATTGTCTTTTCACCACTCAGTAACAAAGTCCCTGTGTTATTTCTGGGAAGACCCCTAGTGGACCTGTTTGCAACCAGGCTCAACAACTAACTTCCCTTTTATGTCCAAGATCAGAGAGCATGGGCATTAGAGGCATTCAGGTTCAAGTGGGATCTCCTATTTGCTTAGGCCTAATCACCTTTTTGACTGCTACCAAAAGTTTGGCAAAAGGTCATAACTTCGCTTTCTCAGATCATCCTTATAGCCCCACTATGGCTCTAGTGATCATTACGCAGCAACAGCCCACACCTTATCTGGCCCTCTGTAACTTTCATTTGCTGATTTCCTTTTGTTCCTTTTTAAGACCAAAAGATGTTCAACATCATTTATCAAGGGCTATCAAGCTACCATCTCCAACACATTTAACCTTCATTATATGAACCTCTCTCTTGATGGTGAGAACAACTCAATTTCAGTATTTTTGATCAGTTTAATGAGAGTATCAGCCTACCCACCTAACTGCCAAATTTAGCTACACAGCATGGTACCTAGGAGTTATATTTAATTTAACACTACACAGAAGAAGTTCAATGGGAATAAATTCTTAAATGTTAACACATTAACCACTAATGATGAGTTTACGGGGTATGAGGTAGTAGCCTACTTCCAAGGTATATAGCGTCAAGGTCATGCATGATACACTAAAGTGGGTGGTATTATTGAAAGGTAGACAGATTTAGCTCTACAATGATACCAAATAATCAGTTCATTTGAGTTGCACTACAAAATACTGAGGGAAAAACCTAAGTTTTTGGACCAGTTTTTTTTCACCCAAAATTCGCCTATGGTCGGAATCCAAATTTGTGTCCAGATTTTAGACTTTATGGCCTCAGATCTACAGCAGACCGGTCTGAAGCGCACACAGATAGGTGAACCTGCGCAAAAAGTAGGATAAGGTGGACATTTTGAATAAAGAGTCTTCTCCATACAAAAATTATGGGTCTGTTAAGCAAGAAAAACAACAACAAAAAACAAGTCCAACTTTTTACCTTCTGCTCATGCGCCACCAAACTAACCAATGAAAAACATTTTCTTTAGCACAACTAGCCATTTGTCTAATGGAATATTGCTTGGAAGTCGATGTATTAGGATGTATCCCCAAATTGTGTTTCCTACTCAAATTTCATGCAAAAACAGCAAAGACCTCCAGGGGTTAATGTGTTAATAAGCTCTGTTATTTAAAAAAGAATTGTAGATACAAAATTCGAAATCAAGGACCAAAGTATAAAATTACTATAAACTTGCCTCGACAATCAGGAAAATATCTGCTCAATTATATATGGAAATTTAGTAAGTCAGAAAACGCAGATTCACTTAAGCAAATTTGGAGGTTTGTCAATTAATGAGTCTCTTATTGGTTAGATTTTAGTGATACGTTAAGTTATAAATTGAGCATGTGTGTGTGGAAAAACTGAAAGTAACATGATCATATTGTAACCAGGGATTGTATCAAGTGTCTGTTTTTGCTACTTACCAACAAGTGTATTTATAATTAAATAATCACACTGGGATCAAATTATTCACACTTTTGACATATTGTTCATAAAATAAGTGTGTCATTAAGTCTCTTTATTCTTTACCAGTTGTATGTAATGATCACAATTTGTTTACGGCTGTAAGAGTTTTTATGTGAACCTATTTATTTGCATGAATGTTTGCTTTTGGTTGGTAGTCATATTGTATGCAGCATGAAAAGTAACTTGTTTTTTAAAACATAATTCATGCTAAAGGAATCCAGAATGCAGTGCAACATGACATAATTATTTTCTTTTATCCAAACAGTACATTATCATAGTTCTAAATTCACTCGAGTCAAAAGTATCCATTAATACTCATAATTCATTACATTTGTACTTGTACTCATATTTCTACTCTTGCTCCTTTTTATTATTATTAAGGCTAAAATTATTTTTACTTAATTGAGCAGTATTACACCTCTGAATTGGTTTCCTGCAAGTTTTTGTTTGATGTCCCCCCAAATCTTAATCCTGAGGGCACATATTTTAAAATGTTTGTATTTCAGGTAAAAATCATAATACATGTATCACCTTGCTGCATCACTTGTCCATGTTCACATTTGTCTAAATGAATATTAAATGTATATAACTTGTATATTTATTTACTATATTACTTTTTTCATGAGGTGTTGTACATAAAATTAACTGTTGCTGTGGAATATATAGAACTATATTCTTACTACCGTTAGTCACAACAAATGCATGGTTCTCCTGCATCTGTACTGTTTAGAGTGTTTGTATAATTTGTCAAAACTAGTACCCTGACATTGTTTCAAGAGAAATTAATTTTGTCAGCATAGCGATAGAAACAATGAACCAGTCTGTTGGTAAATACTAGCGTTTAGGTAATGTGCTTTTCATGAATATTCTGTTCTTGACAGTAACTTGAGCAATTGATAAGACTTCTTGCAATGGATAATTCCAGAATGATGTCCTCAGAAGCCATAATTGTGGTATGATGGCAGATTTACAATTGATTTCATATAATGTTTGGAAGTTGCAATAAATTCATTGAATCTCAGGATTCTGTTACATAAATATATTCATAAACAGAACACAAATCAGGCATCATTTATAGCTCTATATTTAATTTATAAGTTGATTTTGCCTCAGTGTGCCTTGTTAAAATTAAAAATGGTTGTGAGCAAAATGATGATGCAAATGACTAAGTAGGTTATACAATGGTGAAACTTTCAGAACAGATGAGACTTTTCTTTTTAAAAGACAGAACATTGTTTCAATTTCTGTTGTTAACTTTCAAGTGAAGTTATAAAATTCCAGTCCAGATAATAGAAGTATGAATATTACAAAATTGGTATGTCATGTACATTGAGTATTCAGAAGATTTTGTAGGTATGTTCCTTTTGACTTTTTTTTAAATTCCAATTTAAGAAAACAATTAAACATTTATGATATATGGTGTTATATTGCTTTGCCTGTTTGAAATTTTGTGTGTCCTTCATAATAGAGGTTAGAAGACACAGTAACCCTTTGCCCATAGAATCAGAGGTGTGACACTAATTAAATAGATTGTTGTCACTGACAAAATAGTAGTTTTAATGAGAAATAGATCTCCACATTTATTCCAGAGTTTATTGATATTTTGTCCAATAAAAGAAATTTTTATTGTCCACTAATATTTATTTCAATAGGGTTCATTTGTGTTTCAAAACATTGGTAATTATTCCAAGATTCTCATTTCCTTTTGTTGCAACTGAAAATAATACATTATCCTTTTTCAGGGAGAATTAATCTTGTCGAATTACAACAGGAGTTGAACGTTGATTTCAGCCACATAGAAACAAAAGTTAACGAAATTGTAAAACATGATCGAAATCTCACACTTGTGCTGGGGCAGCTGATTGATAAGTAAGTAAATAATCTGATTCTTATGTAGTCATGTCATCATTTTACTTCCTGTGTTATCTACATTAATGAAGGAGGCAATGAATAGAATTTCCAGACCAAGGGTGAAATGCCTTTGGTTGTTAAAACTGAAGTTGAAATCTTGAAATCAGAGAGTGGATTTTAAAGAATGAAGAAAGAAGTGACAACTTTCCATAGTTACTGGATTATATATTAAAGTATATTTTCAAAAGACCCTATCCTACCTATTGTTATGCTTTTATGGTCAACTATTAAACAGAAATAAGTAAAACCAATAACAAGGATTGAACCTTTCTGGTTGTAGTGAGAATTCCACTTTTTGAATGTAGCTAGTTTTGCTTTTTTGGTTAAAATTTCTGGTAGACTTTGTTTCTGTTTATAAAAAAAATTAATGAATGTTTTGTCCTGTATATAATTTGGGTGGGAAACATAGTAACTGCCATTATTTTGGAAGTTAACCATTTCATGGGAAATTTTCATGGTTTCATCATTTCTTTGTGCATTTTGTTGCAGTTTTGTGTTAGGTCTCACACACTTTAGATCTTCTGCAATTATTTCGTGGCTTCTGCAGAATTTAAATTTGTTGAAAGAGGAAAAAGTATGGAGATCACTAAATTGAACCAGTCAATAAAAACATTGTTTTCAAGTGGAGCTGGTTATAACAAAAAGATGACAATAAGGGTGTTTTTTCAGAACATATTAGAACCTGAGCTGCAAAGATAAAATTTATTATGGATCAACTAGCAAGTAGGCATTCATTAACCATGCTAAAATGAAAAAGCACAGACAGGGAAGATCAGATTTAGAGATGCAGAAACTTCTGCAGTTTTTTAAAATCCTTTTCATCTTTGCATATAGCAGTGATCACCTCACTGCAGGTGCCCCTGACACCAGGCATGTGTGTTTGTGTGACTTGCATTTTTAACGTAGCTGTAAAAAACTAAATCAGTCATATCAATAACGATGTCTGCATAGTGGCAATTTTTGTGATGTCTAGCACTGTGACATCATGTTGTAGACACATAACATAATGTCTGAGCGAATGACATTATCCTGACAATGGGTTAACCAATCCGAACAGTAATCTCTTTCATGCTGAATGTCTTGCAAGGCAAGTGTTGGTACCATTTTTAAAAGTCTTGGTATGACATGGCTGGGTATCAAACCTATCACCTTTCACATCCAAGGCACATGGTCCAACCACTTAGGCCACCTGAATGTTCCAAGGTGCCACGTGCAGAGTATGGGCTGGCTCCAAATGTGCCTGTAGTGTTGACCACAACTAATACTCCATTTTAAAAAAAGCAACAAAATTCATTGACATTCAAGTTTGAAAATCTCATCAAGAAGCTTTGATCTGCTTATTGTAGATCATGGCTTACCCTTTGTACATTGGTCCTAAATTAACAAGTCTAGCTCAAGAACTTACAAGAGATCCCAAAGCACTTTTAGTACTGTCGTTTGATTGAAAAACAGTTTCAGACAAGATTAAATATTTGAACAGATATTGTACTTGTATAATGAACCAATATCTTTATTCCTGTACATAAATGAACTGTTTTCAAATCATTTTGACATATTTAGATGATTTAGAAAGTGTTGTGCATGTTTTCGGTTACTTGTAAAATTGCACACTTTCACATACATTCCCCACATATGCACTGAACAATTTCATGGTTTATTTTGAGGCTGGTTCATTCCTGCAACAAGTTTGGTAAAATTAAACAATTAATTTCCCATGAATACAAAGTGAAAATTTTAAAAGAACTTGCAGTACAGTGAATTATTTTCCAAATAATCCTAAATGTTCTATAAGTCCAGAGGTATAGAATGTTACTAAATGAATTCCCAGAATCTTGAATGTACTGATGTAACAATAGCTCTGATGATATAACCAAAAATGTCCTCTAATTCCCAAGCATTATTTTAGTCCAAAAGTTAATAAACACTTTGTGATTCCATTCACTAATTTAAAAATAAAATTCTTCTCAAATTATAACTGAATACAACTAAAAGTCAGTTAGTTTATTAACTAGTTCAGCGGATCAACAGTACAAAAGACACAATAGTCCTCAGCAAAATAGTCTGTAAATTGGAACATCCAACTACAAATAAGCTTATTTTTTCAACTTTCTTTTTTGAATGCTCTCTGTAGATGCTGCAAAACATGGTATTTACTTCGGGGATAAAGTTAAACCACGGCCGACCACATTTCCACTTTACTAGAAAAGTCAGTTCCTACTTTCTTTATCATACTATTGTCGCGTTTTCTTTTGTCCTCATTATTGTCAGTCTTATGCGTTTTGGCCTGATTTTTCACACCTTGTATAAATCGCCACATTGTTCTCATTGCTTTCTTTGCTTAACTATGATCCTTGTCAGTGCAACAATAACGCTTTGTACACCATTTATAATGCTTAATATAACGCGCCTAAGTGATCTGGATTTACATATAGGAGTAACAACAAATTAAATAACTAAGAATAGCAAGTTATTTGCCCGCATTTCTGTTATCAATTTCATTAAAGAATACCAGGAAAGGAAACTTTAAAATAATTATATGCATTCACTTTTCATTAGTCAGGCTGACTTGTATTGGAACATATTTATTAGTTTGTGAGGAAAACTATTAGTCGCGGTTTAAAGTGACAGTCTGTATATAAGGGACTGTTTGGGCAATTATTTATTCCTTTTATAATACCAGTTTGTGGAATCACTTTTCAGGGTTTGAAACTAATGACTGTCACTTTAGCTATGACAACAAAATGTACTGGATGTTGGCCATTTTCCCTTTCAATTCATAAACATAAGATCACTTACATTCAAATATCCAACTGGTAAAAAAAGTCAGGCCATGAAATTAACTTTAAGTAAACATCACAAAAGTAAGGTAGACAATGGAAAAACTTTAACTCGTATCCAAGTAAATTTGTTGTTTACAAATGATCATTATCTAAAGTATAATCTAGAATTATGGGGTTAGACCTCCCTAGTGGCCTAGTGGTTAGAGCATCTCAGACGGGTGCGGTTGTTGGATCAATCCCCTGCTGAGTCAAAGACGTACAAAAATGTTACTAACAGCTGTCTCGCTTGCTGCTTAGCATTAAGAGGTTAGTATTAGGACTGGTTGATCTGGTGTCAGGATAATGTGATTGGGTGGGAAATCATGCTACATGTCTGTGGCATGATGCCCTAGTGCTAAATATCACTATAAACTGTTATAGGGATCAGATTCTAAACTGCATGAATTATAATAACCTTATTAATATATAGAAGGGGAGTGGGTCCATTTTTACTCATAAAATGTGCAGTGTGAAGGATTTGGTAATTTATTATCTCTGCTCAAATACTTGTCCTGGTCCTAGATAACATTTCCCTTGCATAAGGGAATTTCACTATTTCTTTAGTTTGAAGATAACACTAATTATTTTCAAATAAGAGTATACATGAAATTGGAAAAAAAACAAAGGGCATGATGAATCCCGCACCACCTGATCAAATGGAGTAGTGTGAAATAGCCTAAATGGTTGAATAAAAATCACTGACAGCTAACAGGTTGTCTATTTGGAAGTGGGGGTTTTTTTTGTCGTGTCAAGGATGATAAAGAGATATGAAGAATGATAAAGTCTATGCTTGTCATGAATTGCATAAAATACAACCAATAATTGAATAAATATAAAATGGCATCACCATATCACTGACAGACCTTCTAAACATGAAAAAGGCATTAAGTAGATATGTGTATTGATAATGTATTGTGTCCAGGGCTGCATATCAAGAATCAAATCAGTATGCTGCAGAGGTGTATTGTTTAACCCAGAGTAGTGGTGGGAGGAAGTAGGTCACTGTTGTTTTTGCTATTCATGCTTTCATCCATTTCTCTTAGTACCCAAGCAAAAAGCTATCACTGTGACCCATAGTGGGTTAGGTTACTTATTGCGTTTATGTTACAGCATGCTTTGTGCATTCTATTCTGTAAAGAATTATAAACTTTATGAGGGAACGTGTCTTCACTGCTCACTAATTTCAATTGCAGGTCATTACGGCCATATTTTGTACTTCACTGACTTGTGCTAAAATTTGTGTCATCTGCATTTCTTTAATGATTGAATTGAAGATAACACGCTTTCACAACAAAGAAGCTCTGACCTTTCTTTCATGCTTCAGTGTTTCCAGCAGTGTTGTGCTCGATACTGGTACCTTGTACCAACAAAAATGAAAAAATATGGTACAAAACCAGAATTTATTGTTATGTGTGGTAATTAGTCAATCACATGAATGCATGGTTATCATTTGCAATGAGTGGAGAAATAGATATTGTAAACAATACTTTTAGAGTAAGAAAATGAAATATATTTTGATCTTTCTTAATTGCATTTGAAATGGACAGTACAACAAGTCAATACCATTCCACACAGCATTGCAGAGATTATGCTACCTCTAACTCAGTAAATTACCCGGTCAACATCATTAAATCTAGCTAAAATTACATGCTTTGTTTCACATAAAGTATTTAAATTGAATTTGATATGTTAATCACATTTAATGACACTGACCTGAAAATGTAGAGTTAAGGATAGGATAAAATTCGCGAAGCTGTGTAGAACAAACTGTTATATTATTCCATTATAGTATTGTCACTGTCAGTCACCAACTTAATCCAGTCATAGTTAACATCTTTTGTTCGGAGTTCACTTATAAAGTAAATAATTCAAATGTTTCCATGTACTGCATAATATCAAGGTGCTCGACATGATCATACAAATTGAAAAACATCAATTACCTGAAGGCAAAAAAAATCATACTGATGCCAAAATGACCACAGAATGACCTATTCTCACATCGAGCCCTGTCTTATCATTTGCTAAAAGAGACAGGGTAAGTAACTTCCAAATACTTTGTTCCACACCTGACCATCGATCCCCTTATACTAATTTCATCTTATAAGGCACAGAACCATTAATCAGTGGCTTGTTTTACTCCTGAGATATGTTTCTATTCATCAAGTGATTATTGACTGCATTGTAGCAAACTGTAGTTAAGGCTCTACTTACTGAGAAATATGGTTTTTCCAACTTAACGATACATTCCTTTATTACTTTGATAACAGTCGTAGATGCAAAAGTAAGTTCTTTCTTACCATTAACTTGATTCAACGTTAGGAATCCTGTTCAGTGGAAGAATGATACTTTTCTCATCTTAAGTCCACACATTGAATACAAGATACACTCATTTTCAAAAGAACTATGTGGTACACATGTCAGTAGCGAAATATGATTGGCTTAAATGGTAATACTCAATAACATCCATCTATCTGATTCACGATGTTATCTTTTGAGCCAGTAATATTTTGCCATTGAGTGTGTGCCATACAGTACATATGTTTATAATGGTATAAAAACAATAAACTCCATAACAAAGAAATATCTCAATAATTAAGTGTTTATTTCATAGCTCAGAGAATATCAGTGTGATTGTTTTCAAGTTGCAGTACAACTGATTTTTGTATGTTGATGCTAATGCATGGAATTGCAATATAAAATGAAAATTCATTGCTTTCTAATTTCTTTGCAGTAGTTCTTGATTTCTTAGCACTTAAATTTGAAATAAATGCCAAAGAAGGTGAAATAGCCTCCAACTCAGATGTGTACATTAAATGAAACATACTCAAAACCACAAGAAAACATTTTAAAGTGTACTACATGTATTTTTGTAGAAATATAACAAATTATGCCACATTTAGTATTTACATCAGTGAAATGAAATAAGGGAGACAAATGTTACTTGATTATGCTGGTTATCAAATCAAAACAGACACAGTCTATAAATTCCAAGTGAAAATGGCCTCATTATGAAGTAAATAATCGATATCAGTGCCATACATGTCAATGGAGATGAGAACATAAAAATACATGGCATTACAAATATTTTTACATGTATTTGTTCTTGTCTTTATTAGCAAAATTGTTTGTTGCTATGATATATTGTATTTATTCAATGCATTTTATTTATATTTGCCTTTTTATAAATCATGTAAAGTAATTAATGGACTACCAGTGTCGTATCTATCAACTGAGAGTCAAAAGAAAGAAGTTATATACATGACCTTACAACAGTGAACAGCTTAAAGTATCAGATAAATCTTTATAATCATTTTCAGAGTTCTATCAATATGGTATGTCTCAATGCTAACTAAAAATTCCAAAAATGTGTAGTAAAATTATTATTCAAGGTCTTATCAAGTACAGTTTTTAGACCTCAAATAAAGTATCAATATTAAACTAACGAAGTTCAGCTCAGTTGTGATTTGCATATTTCCAAACAATGTATTAACACATTAACCCCTTGAGGTTGTTGCTGTTTTCGTGTGAAATGCGAGTTGGAAACACATTTTGGGGATTATTTATGATTACATCCTTAAACATCAACTTCCAAGCAATATTCCATTAGACCCATGACTAGTTGTGCTAAAGAAAATGTTTTACATTGGTTAGGTGGCTGGCACATGAGCAGAAGGTGAAAATTTGCTCTATTTTCTTTGTTTAACGGACCCATAATTTTTGTATGGACTATGGAGAAGACTTTTTATTCAAAATGTCCACCTTATGCTACTTTTTGCACAGGTTCACCTGTCTGTGTGCACTTCGGACTGGTCTGCCATAGATCTGAGGCTATAAAGTCTAAAATCGGGACACAAAATCAGATTCTGACCATGGGCAAATTTTGGGTGGAAACAAAACGCGTCCAAAAACTTTGGTTTTTCCCTCTGTATTTTGTAGTGCAACTAAAATGTTCAGATTATTTGCTGTCATTGGAGAGCTGCATCTGTCTACCTTTCTATAATACCACCCACTTTAGTGTATCATGCATGACCTTGATGCTACAGACCTTGGAAGTAGGCTAATTACTTCATGCCAGGTAAACTCTGTGCTAGGGGTTAATATGTTAATACAATCAACATAATACAACTAATGCTTGAACCAGTGTTTTAGGTAAATTAAAATTCCTAAAATTGTACAAGGATTATTACATATAAATATTGCAGAGATATTTACATAAAACCAGTTTACAAACTGGAAGAGTGAAAATGCAGGGTCATTTATCAACATTAGACAGGTGTATTTCTTTTCAATTCACAGCCTAGGTCAATGTTCACCAATGTCACCATTTCTTTTGCAATGTTTGTTTCATTCTTTAATGCTTTCTTTGCCCATGTTTGCATCCCACATCTATTCTTGGCTGGATGCATTGTCAGTTTAATTGCTTTTATAACATTTTTAAAAAAGATTCATGTCTTTTCTGCTGATGTTTTTGTGTACCAAATGGTGTCATCAGTTATATATAAAGAGGAATGGGCAAATAATTTATAATTGATTGAGCTGTATAGTGTGTTAAGCAAACCTATTGATTGAGCTTGAGTTACACTATATAACATGTTGATCAATTTAGGTATTTCTTGTTGTTTCCAATCATTAACCTGCTTAAGTTTATTATTTATGGATTCTGAATTGTTTATGCAAATCATTAGTGGTGATGATTTACTGACTGAAATAGTGTGAAGCCTGGTCAGGTTTTTAGCAAAGACACTGCAAGCAATTTTGTTCAGGAAACATTGGATTGAATAGAATGATGTTCACCAAGTTAACAGCTGTTACAAGATATTGTTCTTAACTGGTACTAATCAGAAACATGTAACTTACACAAGTAATCAAACAAGAATCAACTCATTGATCTTGAAAACTAATACGATTGATATATGAATTTATGACCATGGATGATCAATTTATAGAACACAATATAAAAAGTGTTTCATCCAGCCATTCACAATTATAGAGATGCAGAATTATTGATTTCACTCATGGTGATGTGGAATATTGCTTAAACAATGAAACTTGTGTATTTCGTGGCATCCATTTGACAATCACGGAGTATTTCTTGTTCCACATCTTTTGAATATCAAGGACCTACCATGCACCATGCGTGGCATGCTCCTCCCATCTGCTGAAAGATAGCTTAATTAAACCTCCTTATTCCCTGCATATCCATTGGTATCTGACCATGAGTAAACCACAATCATCCTCTGTGCCAACGTCACCAATAATAGTAACACAGGTTACACAATACCCCACAGGGTTCTACCGCTCTTATTCCAAAATGAGCTAAAAAAAAAAAAAAAAACAAACTCATTGTTTTTAAATACTGAAGAACAAAAATAAACCACCATTGGGTAACACTATACGCAGTAAATGCATCAAGGATTTTGCACATTTTGATACACTAATCAATCCTAAAGGTGTAGACTCTATACAGAATGATCAAATGATAGACACATTATAAAAGTTTCTTATAATTTTAAGCGATCATTAATAATTATTGTCATTTTTTGTGTACTATTTTATAGTGTTATCATATATAATGTATTGTGATAAAAGGCATATGCCTATCATTTTATCTTTACAAAGAATGCTGATTAAATATGAAATATAGCTACCATTACAAAAAGAAATAGAATTTAACCAGATAGTACATTTGTCATGAATGTCTTGGCAGGCTGTTTAAAATTGTACAATTGATGCCCATCTGATATGGCTGCCATTACTGATAGAGAACATGTACAGAGCTTTATCTAGAAAAATTGCTAAACAGAATTGGACCAACTTAGAAGCAAAATATAATATTAGGCAAATGATGCTGATGACATACGAACATAGAAAAAGAACTTGAGAAATCATGAAACAATTGTTTTCATAACATTTACAATCAAAAGTACTGGAAGACATTTCAGTAGAGATCATCTGATTTGCCTGAGTTATTTGAAGAACTGATCATGAATTCAGCTCTTTGGCAAATGTTAGACAGATGCATAACTACAAGCCCACTTGGGTCTCATGTTACTGTAGGATATAGTTATAAAATTGGAGCCTGCATTTTGTGAAACATCATTGGCCAGAGTTTTCAAGTTTTAGGTACTCTAACAATTCTCATAAACATACTTAATTTCTTTGTGATGTTTAAAATGTTCATTTAACTTCTGAAAAGCGCATATTAACTTGCAAGCATTTGGAAAATGGGGCTTACAAAATTACTTAAACACTTAATAACAATAGAATAATTTAAACTATGTTTTTGTTGTTGTGTAGGAGCTATTTGGATCGCATTGCAGAAGAAGTGAATGACAACCTACAGGAACAAGGTCATGTGACTATAGGCGAGCTGTCCAAGTTCTATGACTTGCCTGCAGATTTCTTATCAGAGGTAGTATGAATAAAGAATATTGAAGGGAAATTAAATTTTTATTCTGAACATTAAAATAAAGAAATTTATTGCCTAAGACATACAAGGTTCACGATAGAGTATAATGGGAAATTTGCATGGTTTAACTTCAAAAATTGTTCAGAATCTGTTCACAAATATGACCTGGCAGGGATTTACATGTTCAGGATGGCACCATATATTGGAATTAGGATAAAGTGACCAAGAGGTTGAAGTGTAGAATATTAGCAAATATTTAAGTTACAACTTTTGTTTCAGTCTATTTTAAGACATGTGATTGCTGGATTTTGGCAAATTTCTATTTTAAAAAATTGTGCCAAACAATCGACCAAATGCTCTTCATTTGTGGAATCTATCTTCAAACCCTACCTTTACTTTTTCATTATATTCATATCTTCAGAAATCCACTCCTAAATTTTCAGTTCTTGGATAGATCCTGTTGTTTTACATTTTTACTTTAAAAATGATATAAAATGTAATACTCCACTCCAATAATTTCCATTATTATACCACTGCCCCACTTATAATGCCTGTATGGCTATGGATCCCATTAGCTGGACAAAGTTTGTTCTGCTGTTGGTACTTATTTCACCTGATTTATGTTCCTGGCTATTGAGAAATATATAAAATAAGTTTCACGTCACAAAGTACCATGTTTTTAGCTCTGTTGATCATTGACCATAAAGGCCTGTTGTCTGGCTGTTACTACAAGTTTGCTATTACTGCTTCTCACAAATTACTTGGAGGACCGGTCCTAAATAAAAACAATGCTGCTCAGGCATTCAGTATGACTGTGATAGCAGCATCCCAAACAGTCCTCATGAATGGATGGTCATTACCATGTTTGATAGGTTTTTCACTGAAAGACTTCTTATGGACAATGGCGTAGCGAAGGGGGGCAGGTGGGGCCCAGGCGCTGGTGGCTAGGGGGCGCCAAATCGGCCCAAAGTATCAACATAACTGTGCAACAGGGGCAGCCGGGGGCACAAATATGGGTGTTTTGCCCTGGGCGCTGCAAATTTGGGTGTTTTGCCCTGGGCGCCAAGTATCCTCACTACACCACTGCTTATGGTGTCTTGTTAGTCTTGAATTTAGATAGTGCCACTCTGATGTCCAAGATAGTCAAATCGATATGGGTTTTTCACAGAAAACTTCTTATGTTTTGTTGGTCTTATGTGAACACTGTGCTGAGGAAGTGGTCATCCTGTTTGTTACACCTCCTGTATGGATGGTCATATAAAAATGAATCTATCTGGACATCCAGTATGGCTGCTACATGGGGCATAATGCAATTCTTCCAGAATAGAATTTTAAATCAATATAGGGTTTTCAACATAATACTTCTTATGATGTCTAGCTGCACTGAAATACAAATGATACTGTTTGGAAATGAAATATGGCTACTACAATGGCAATCTTGAAATTTGTTTCAGTACTGTTCCAAAATGGATGATCATATCAACATAGAATTAACACTAACATACTTCTTACATTGTCAAGTTGGTCTTTAAAAAAACTAGTGCCAATCTGACTCTCAGTATCACTGCCATGGATGATCATATTGGGATCTGGTTTTAATCAAAAGTCGTAATATCAGACATGATTTTTCTTTGTCTTGAATTGGAATTCCGATTTTCTCATGACTTGTATCAGATTTTTCTTGATATGTCTGTGTTTTGTTTCGTCTCATATCTGGATTTTTAAAAATGGACTGTATTCCACAATGACCCTTGTATATTATTCGTTCCATATATTAGTTAGCACACGACTCTCATAAAGAATATCTGATTGGTCAAAAGTTTACATCAATCCAATGAATTTTTGTGTAATGGAAACTGATAGCCATAGAAAGAAGAAACATGCTTGCAAAACATGGCATCCTGGCTTGTTGAGAGAGACCATGACACAAAAAGTTTAGAGAAACATGTAAAAAAGACATGAAAATGAGAATGGCCACAGCGAAAAGTTGATTGAAACTTAGTTGGTCAGTTTATAAGAAAACAGAATGCTAGAGGACTAGCATTTTATGACCTCTGCAAGAAAGATCTGAATTGTGGTAATCGGGGTTGGAAGAGTTTGGAACAGCACCTACAAAAGAAGCTGCATACAGAAAAATTGGAGCTTAGAAGGCATCTAGGAAAAGTGCAGTTAATTACTATAAGAAGAAAGATTTCTTAATGAGAGAACAGATGTAGCCCTCTGTCAGAATATATGCACTGCATGTCACCAATACAAGCATAGGCTTAAAAAGAAAAAGGCTCTCATTGAGAAGGAAAATAAATGATTGCACATTGAGCCTAACAAGTCACTGGTGACAAAAAGGAAGGCTAAAGAAATCTTTGCCAAAGCCGCAAAAAGAGCTCAACTGGCATACCAACAGGTTGTGTCCAGTGGAGAAAAAAACATGTGAATGTATGGGATTATATGTATATTGTTGATGTACTTGGGTGTTTATTATAATATATTGCTGCAAAAATTGATAAATTATTGTGACTTAATTATGTGAACACTGACATGCACATAAAATAATTTCAGCATCAATAGTATTTGAGAACAAATTCATGTGGCAATAAATATTGTGAAATTATTGGAGTCAGGTTGAATTTTTTTAGTAGGTTGGTTTTTTAATGATTATTTTGATTTATTTTATGATCATTAGTTGCACCAGGAGCATTTGTTATGAGTGTAAAATGCAATTTTGGCCTGGACCCATGAATAGGGAGTGGCTGCTGCCCCTCAAGAGCTTGTTAAAGGAGGATCCCAAAACACCCTTACCAAAAAAATCAGCTTTTTTTATGGAAGACCAAATTCATTTCAGTATAATAATAATAATAATAATAATAATAATAATAATAATAATGAGGACTTTGTATAGCGCCTAATTTTTAGAAGATCTAAGTGCTTTACAACATCTATGACTACATGACTACACTACAAAAAAAACAACACATAAAACACGGAATTGGAAAACATAAAAAATGCTGAAAACATTTAAGGTACAAAACATTATTAGGTCTCTAAGTTTTTGTTCCTGCAATCAAAAAAGGTGAGTTTTAAGAGCACTCTTAAAAGGGACCACTGTGTTTTTATGTCTAATTTCAATAGGCAATTCGTTCAATATCATCGGGCCCTGGTATGCAAAAGAACGTTGTCCATATGACTTTATTTTCATAGTGGAAACAATGAGAATATGATTGTCAGAAGAGGAGTGTAAGTATCTTGCTGGTGTATACACATGTATGATGCCAGATAGGTATGTTGGACTGGAGTCTGTTGGTGAAATGTAGCACAGAGAACAAATTTTGTGTTTGATTCTGTATCGAATGATAGCCAGTGTAAGGTACAGAGCAGTGGTGAGGTGTGCTCTGATCAAGGTTCTCTAAAGATGATCAGAGCAGCTGTGTTTTGATTTTTCTTGAGTAGATATTGTAATGAACCAGACAGAATTGAGTTACATTATAATGATGTCTAGTTTGTTTTTGGAAAAAACCATCTGATACTGCCACCAGAGCCGATAATCTTAAAACTCTTAGGATGTCAGAAATCATTTCAGCATCTAGCTGTTATAAAAGAAAAAAATGTTTTTATTTTGAATTTCTCAAAATTCTTTTGGGATAGTAAAGTGTCAGTCTGGTTGAGAATCCTACCATTAGATCAGCCCTTTTCAGCTACCTTGGTATGTTCATGGGCAAGAAACTGTGCTCTAATTGCCTTGGTACTAAATAACCAGTGTATGTTGCTGTGCTGTGAAATGCCAGCCCTAATCAAAACCCTTCAAGTGACTCTTCTTGTGAAATAATGTTTGGAACATGAATAAAAAAGGTGGCCTCACTTGTGATGTAAATCTTTGTTTGAACATAAGTTAGTAAAAGATGTCCTCACATATGATATGGAGCATTTTTGTTACATCTTTTTTGGAACATGTCAGTAAAAGTTGGCCTCAGTTATGACAGGGATAATTTTTGTGACATCTTTTTGAGCATGACAGTAAGAGGTGTCCTCAATTATGATGTGGATCATTTTTTTACATATATTTTTTGGAACATGTCAGTGAAAGGTGTCCTTAGTTATGACAGGGATCATTTTTATTACATCTTTTTTGGAACATGTTAGTAAAAGGTGTCCTCAATTATGACATGGGTCATTTTTTTAACATCTTTTTGAACATGGCAGTAAAATGTGTCCTCAAATATGACGTGGATCATTTTTGTGACATCTTTTTTGGAACATGGCAGTTAAAGGTGTCCTCAATTATGATGTGTGTAACAGAATTGTTACCGAGAGGAGGGTGGATTAAATGAACAATACAAACACAATTTGCGAAAGAAAATATAAATTTATGTAATAAATTATAAATGAAAAAAAATACAGATGTAACAACACAATAATTCACGCGCTCAACCCACAATTACACTCACAACCATTCACAATACATGAATAAATTAAATAACAATACAAAAGGAATCACAAATGTAAAGGGATCTCTTGGATTATACACAGATCCAAGAATCCTTTACGAAAGTTAAATAAATGCAACTATGATTTACGAAAAAAAATAAACACAAACGACAAACTATCTATCGCACGATGGATTGCGATAACTAGCACGATCATATACTTGTATTCAATCAAGTTGCTAGCTTTTATTGATATCTATGTGATCACTTGAAATATTATTGCGATCTGACATAAACATGCAAATACAACAATGTATTAAATTATATCACAATTTCAATACACCTATGTGTCTCCCCTGTATAACCGCACGATTCAGCAACAGTTGAATCGTCTCCCAGTTTCCCCGAGAACCGAGGGTTGACCAATACTATTATCGGACGTTTCCCTACACGGATCCACCACAGTTATACGTTCAGACAGCATACAACATCTACCCGAACCAACGGTTCCTCACTACCCTAGATGTCGACCCGGACGTTTTACAACTCTAAGACAGCTCCGACACTCGGACTTCTAGCTTTCCGGATATTTACATGTTACACAGATGTTGACGAACAGACAGTTCGACACACAGACAGATACTTCAATTCCGTTTGCACAAATTAACGGCACAATCACATTCAGATAT
Source organism: Unio delphinus (assembly GCA_029339505.1). Lineage (NCBI taxonomy): Eukaryota > Metazoa > Mollusca > Bivalvia > Unionida > Unionidae > Unio > Unio delphinus. The sequence continues at coordinate 12,406,064 of JAQISU010000076.1, forward strand.
TTATACAGAGATGTTCCAGAACAAACAATAGATGTCCCACAACAAATCAAACGATTTCAAAGACGTTTATCAAAAGATGGTATCAGATGTGTTAACAGCTACGGTATCAACGATGTTATTAGCAGCTACGGTATCAACGATGTTATTAGCAGCTACGGTACCAGAAACAATGTAACAACTATGTTAGCAGCTACGGTATCAGAGACGGTATCAACGATGTTATTAGATGCGCTATCAGTGATGTACTTCTACGGTATCAACGACGGAATCAGCTGGAATCAGACTGAATCAGCTATAATAAACAAAACCAGACTAATAATAGTTGTCTCAAAAATAATCTAAGCCGTAGATTACGATATTGTATTTAAAGTCTAAAAGTGAGTAGTAATTCCAAATATTCCACGTTTAATTGCAATAAAAGCATCATTATACGAAATGATAATCTGAATAAAATTCACAATAAAACGAAATGTAAATTTAACACTCACCCCTTTGGCTGGAGATTTGCAAGACGAGGTTATCTATCCTTCGATTAGATATTTTAGTTCCCGTAAAAAATTATGATAAATAGTTCGCCTTATATACTCTCAATAGGTGAACATAAATCACATCGAGCTTGCAGTGCACCACGTAAAACGAGTATTTCGGATTTCATGTAAATTACAAATTGGCACATGCAAATCGTTACACGCCACTTAATCACCCCAGGTAATGCGTGTACGACGAAATCAAGAAAATGGTGAGTTTCGTTTGCAATTCAAGTACAACAAAAATCAGTTCAAATTTTCGCCTAATTCTGTGACAATACCTCCCCCCTAAGAATAAAAATGTACACATTTTTAAAACTAACACAGAATAGAAGAAAAATAACTACTGATGATATCTTACAACATTTACACTGGTTATACTACAAACTGGATTTTATTACTGGGCAAATTCATACAAATTTCCCATCACGCCCTACTCAAGTAGTCTGCGCCTATATTTTCAACTCCCCTTATTGCTTCTACACGGAAACGATAAGGTTGCAGTGTTAGCGCCCAACGCATCAACCGAGCGTTAGCGACCTTGGCCTTGTTTAAATACAGTAGGGGTTGGTGATCAGTCTCAAGAACGAAATCTCTCCCAAATAGATATGCGTGATACTTCCCAATTCCCCATACTACGGCCAAACATTCCTTTTCTATAACGGAATAATTTTTCTCCCTGGGTAGCAATTTTCTACTCGAGTAAGCTACGGGTAACTTACTGTCGTCCTGCTCTTGCAGTAAAACTGCCCCCAACCCAGTTTCAGAAGCGTCTGTTCTTAGAATAAAGGGTTTGCTGACATCCGGCAATTTCAATATAGGTGCACTAACCAGTTTCTCTTTCAGAGTACAAAATGCTTTATCTTGTGGCGGTCCCCATTCAACCTTGTTTGGTTGCCCCTTCTTGGTCAAATCAGACAGCGGGCTAGCAATGGCTGCAAAGTTCGGTATAAACTTTCTGTAAAAACCTACTAGACCTAGAAATGATCTTACCTGCGTTTTGTTGGTTGGCTTCGGTGCGTCTCTAATTGCTTCAATTTGCTTGGGATGAGGTTTTAACTGACCCATACCGCTGACCCTATGACCCAAACAATCTAAATCTGTATAACCAATACTGCATTTAGTGGGTCTCACTGTGAGGTTCGCTCTGCGGAGTCTATTGAAGAGCTCGCTCAGTACGGACACGTGCTCACTCCAAGTATTCGTGTACACGAATATGTCGTCTACAAAGCTATCAACGTTTGTTAAACCTTTCAGCAACTTTCGCATCAAACGACAACAAGTTGCGCTGGCTCCAACTAACCCGAAAGGCATCACTTTGAATTGATACAATCCTTTCTGGGTCGCAAATGCCGTCAAAGTTCGGGACTCTGGGACAATGGGAACCTGCCAATATCCCTTGGACAGATCCAATTTGGAAATCCATCGGTTTCCCGACAACTTTGCAAATAGACCCTCCATATCTGGCATTGGTTCTGCATCGAACACAGTGATTTTATTCAACTGCCGAAAATCGATACAGAATCGGTTCGTCCCGTCCTTTTTCCTTACTAACACTACTGGAGACGAATATGGTGAGTTGGAGGGTTCAATCACCCCCAGATCCAACATTTTACTCACCTCTTCGTCCACAGCTTCACGTGCGTTGTATGGCACCGGATAGCCCTTGATTCGAATAGGGTCAGACGTATTCAGCTTAATTTTGAGGTCCAACAAAGTTGTACAACCTGGTCTGTCAGTGAATACATAAGAATGTTTAGCCAAGAGCGCATTAATCTGTTGACGCTGGTCTTTCGTCAACTCCGCACTCACATCGACTTTATCTATCCCCTCCCCCGCAACTCCCAAGGGACATTCAAGGGAACTCTCTATATTCGAATCAGCTTCATCATCGTCTACGACTGCCGTACAAACGACATTTAAGACCCCCTTTCCAACATTGTCGCTCTGTCTCTTAATATACAGCTTGAGCATGTTAGCATGGAATGTTTTTACACTACCGTCCATGTCAATTTTATAGTCCATGTCACCTTTTACTTCTTTAACTTCATATGGACCTTTCCACTGGACTAATAACTTATTCGAACTCGTTGGAAGAAGCAATAGCACCTGATCTCCCACAAGAAATTTCCTATTACGCGCTCTGCGGTTGTAATACTTGGCATATCTGCGCCCCGATTTAATCAATTCGTCACGTGCCATCTGGCATGTACTCTCAAGTTTGTTTCTTAGATCTAACACGTACTGGTAAGTCGTTTTTATTTCCTCGTTCGCGACATCACCAGTCCATAGTTCGCGTAGTATCCGCATCGGGCCTCGAACTGTTCTACCATACAACAGTTCAAAGGGTGAGAACCCTAAACTTTCCTGCGGTACTTCACGGTACGCGAACAGAACAGCGTTTAAATAACGGTCCCAGTCTTGCGGACGTTCCGCGCACATCTTCCGTAGCATGCTTTTCAGGGTACCATTAAACTTCTCTACCAGTCCATTGCACATCGGATGGTATGGGGTAGTGTTTAGCTGTTTGATGGATAACAGCCTACTTATTTCACCCATGAGGTCAGAGGTGAATTGGGCACCACAATCAGTGAGGATTTCCTCTGGCACCCCTACCCTACTGAAGATATCAACTAATGCTTCAGCTACCCTTTCCGTTTCAATAGTTGGTAACGCTACGGCTTCGGGGTATCTGGTTGCGTAATCAACCAGAGTAAGTATGTACCGATTCTTTCTTTCGGTAACCGGGTGTATTGGTCCTACAATATCTACTGCCACTCTTTTAAACGGTGTATCTATTAATGGCATTTGTCCTAAGGGCACCCTTGTGACCCTTCCCTTACCAACGGTTTTCTGACATACGTCGCACGACCTACAGAACCGTGTGACATCGCCATTAACACCGGGCCAGTAGAATTCAGCGACTACCCTGCTAGTGGTCTTAGCCTTACCTAGGTGTCCTGCCATGCTTGACTCATGCGCCACCCTAAGTACTTGAGATCTATATCTCTGGGGTACGACCACTTGCCAATACTTCTTACCCTCCCGAGCGCTAAACTCCCTATGAATTAATCCGTTCTTGCGTACGAATCTAGAGCTACCCCCACGCTTGCAATGTTTAATCGCGCCGGACGTGATTTTCTCAACAATTGTTCTGATGGATTCATCACGTTCTTGCTCTTGTTTGAAATCATCACGGGAAATTCCTGAGATCGATTCAGGGACTATTAATTTACGAAACGCGGTTTTCTCTCGCAGTGTTTGCGCTCGCGTTTCGACTGCCTGGGCCAAAGGTATTTTAAAATCGGCCATGGTTGGAAGACGGGAACCTTCAACATTACCGATCGTCAGATCGTAAATAGGATTGTCCATACAAAGGGCATCAACAGTTCCCGTTAAGAAAGGTGTTTTTACTGTGATCCTTGCTACGGGAATGCGACCCATCGTCTGATCAAGTAACATACATGGGGATTCCCACCCGAGCATTTGGTTATCCTGCACGAGACTACGTTTGATCACTACGCTCGTACAACCAGTATCACGCAATACCACGACTTCTCGACCGTTGACAAACCCTCTCGCGGTTGGTACACGCGCTTCAGGAAATAAACACGTGCCAAGTGAATGAATACAAGGTTCTACATGTACGTTGTTATCGGATATACCTTTACTTTGTATAGCCACTGCTACCTTATGTATAAGTGCCTTTCTTTTATGACAGTCTTTTTGAACATGACCCAATGCATTACACAAGAAACACCGCACACGCTGAAAAACTGGATTCCCAACTGACCTTTTTACCTCAGCTGATTTTACAGGCCCCCTAGGCATAGGTCTTACAGACTGGTTTCCAGACTTAAAATCTTTTAAAACCACGTTCTGGGTTCCCCCATGAGCTTCGGCAAATAAATCGGCTTGCTTAGCCATATCTTTTACGTTTGTGAAGACTTTCTCCTTCAGAAATTGATCTAATTCTCGCCCAACTGTATTAAATAATTGATCTCTGAGCAAGAAATCAGTCAACCCTTCAAACGTTTTCACCGCTTTGCCGCATTCAATCCACCGCTCAAAATAGTTCGCAATTCTGACGGTGAACTGACCAAAGGTTTCTCCCTTATCGGGCTTGCTATACCTGAACTTTTTTCGAAAACCTTGTTCAGTGAGCTCGTACCTTTTGAGAAGTGCTTCCTTTAGGACGTCGTACTTAAACACATCGTCCCTAGGAAGTCGCGAGTATACATCCAGTGCTTTACCTTTTAATAAAGCACTCAGATGCAGCGCCCAGTCATTTTGACTCCACTTCTGGTTTTCGGCATACCGCTCAAACCGATGAAGATAACTATCTATGTTATCTTTTTCATCGTCAAAGGGAGGTAATTTGGGGCCCCTTAATTTGTTAGTGGCAGAATCGTGTTCTCTTCCAGATGTCGCTAATTCTACCTTACGCTCATGATCCCGTTGTTTTGCTCTTTCTTCTAACTCTAACATTTCTACTCTAGCTAGTTTATCTAACTCTATTCGCTTTTGCTCCGCTTCCATTTCCCATTCTATCCTGTCTTTTTCGGCCTGCTTCTCTAATTCTATCTTTTCCTTCTCGAAGGCCCATTTCCTATCTTCGGATTCCCTTTCTAATTCCCTTGACCTTGCCCTTTCTTCCCTTTCCCGGGCATGTTCTTCCTGAATAAATTTCCTTAGGCTTTCACCTTCATACCCAAATTCTTTGCCTAAGGCAACCAAGTCCTTAAGGGATGACATGACAATGACAATTGTAATATAAAAATATAAATATATATATATACCACAGGCTGATCTTATCTTCCTGATAAAGGCAACCAAACCAATGCTTTAAATATGTTTATACTTCACAAAAATGATTGACAGTTCACTTAATCCAACGATCCCACTTCTGACACCATTGTAACAGAATTGTTACCGAGAGGAGGGTGGATTAAATGAACAATACAAACACAATTTGCGAAAGAAAATATAAATTTATGTAATAAATTATAAATGAAAAAAAATACAGATGTAACAACACAATAATTCACGCGCTCAACCCACAATTACACTCACAACCATTCACAATACATGAATAAATTAAATAACAATACAAAAGGAATCACAAATGTAAAGGGATCTCTTGGATTATACACAGATCCAAGAATCCTTTACGAAAGTTAAATAAATGCAACTATGATTTACGAAAAAAAATAAACACAAACGACAAACTATCTATCGCACGATGGATTGCGATAACTAGCACGATCATATACTTGTATTCAATCAAGTTGCTAGCTTTTATTGATATCTATGTGATCACTTGAAATATTATTGCGATCTGACATAAACATGCAAATACAACAATGTATTAAATTATATCACAATTTCAATACACCTATGTGTCTCCCCTGTATAACCGCACGATTCAGCAACAGTTGAATCGTCTCCCAGTTTCCCCGAGAACCGAGGGTTGACCAATACTATTATCGGACGTTTCCCTACACGGATCCACCACAGTTATACGTTCAGACAGCATACAACATCTACCCGAACCAACGGTTCCTCACTACCCTAGATGTCGACCCGGACGTTTTACAACTCTAAGACAGCTCCGACACTCGGACTTCTAGCTTTCCGGATATTTACATGTTACACAGATGTTGACGAACAGACAGTTCGACACACAGACAGATACTTCAATTCCGTTTGCACAAATTAACGGCACAATCACATTCAGATATTTATACAGAGATGTTCCAGAACAAACAATAGATGTCCCACAACAAATCAAACGATTTCAAAGACGTTTATCAAAAGATGGTATCAGATGTGTTAACAGCTACGGTATCAACGATGTTATTAGCAGCTACGGTATCAACGATGTTATTAGCAGCTACGGTACCAGAAACAATGTAACAACTATGTTAGCAGCTACGGTATCAGAGACGGTATCAACGATGTTATTAGATGCGCTATCAGTGATGTACTTCTACGGTATCAACGACGGAATCAGCTGGAATCAGACTGAATCAGCTATAATAAACAAAACCAGACTAATAATAGTTGTCTCAAAAATAATCTAAGCCGTAGATTACGATATTGTATTTAAAGTCTAAAAGTGAGTAGTAATTCCAAATATTCCACGTTTAATTGCAATAAAAGCATCATTATACGAAATGATAATCTGAATAAAATTCACAATAAAACGAAATGTAAATTTAACACTCACCCCTTTGGCTGGAGATTTGCAAGACAAGGTTATCTATCCTTCGATTAGATATTTTAGTTCCCGTAAAAAATTATGATAAATAGTTCGCCTTATATACTCTCAATAGGTGAACATAAATCACATCGAGCTTGCAGTGCACCACGTAAAACGAGTATTTCGGATTTCATGTAAATTACAAATTGGCACATGCAAATCGTTACACGCCACTTAATCACCCCAGGTAATGCGTGTACGACGAAATCAAGAAAATGGTGAGTTTCGTTTGCAATTCAAGTACAACAAAAATCAGTTCAAATTTTCGCCTAATTCTGTGACAATGTGGATCATTTTTATTACATCTTTTTTGGAACATGGCAGTAAAAGGTGTCATAATTATGACATAGATCATTTTTGTGACATCTTTTTTGGAACATGGCAGTAAAAGGTGTCGTAATAACGACATAGATCATTTATGTGACATCTTTTTCAACAATGCAGTAAAAGATGGTCCAACGTATGGCATGGATCACTTTTGTGAACAGCATTATAATGAAGGAATGCCATATTTTATGAAAATTGTATAACTTTGTAAGAATATGCATATTTTTTTTTAATAGGTTATGAATAGCTGTAATATTTGAATACAGTGGACCTTTCACCTTTACACTTGTTGAAGATACTTAAAATTATATCATTAATTGTCTGAATTATTTATTTTTACAAATTGTGACAAAATTGACAGTCAAATATTTTGATTTCAGAATATCCATTTAAGAGTTGGCTCTATCATCATTGGCCAGGTAGATAGTTACGACAAGAATGTGATCTTCACTGATGCCTATGTGACCCGAATGAGAGCCAAGATAAGAGGAGGCTTTAGAGCCATCACAAGGTCAGTTCTAACATGCAAACTTTTTTTTCATAAAAGTGCATTGATAAGGTATCCTAAGTTGGGTGAATTCATTTTTTTATGACGATTACTTGCATTGTTTTCAAAAAAGTTTACTATTTTGCTCACTTTGATCCATCCCATTAATGAAGTCTTAAAAATGTATACTGATGATCTTAGTTTCTTTTTGTAATAGAAACAATATTTGGATTTTATCAGTTGCTCAGCTATCCAAGATCAAAAGGCAGTTGGCTTCTTAAAAAGATTGTAATAAACAGAAAATGAAAAGAAGATATTGCTTTTCATTATGATTAATGACCTGAAAATTCATCTGGCTTTACAGACATGGTTTTAATAGTGAATGACTCCTGGCTCACAAAGACTAAATGTTTGCATCAGAAATAACAATTTTACTTTATAGGCAAATGTATAAAGATATATAATGATACCTATCATACTGGCACAAAAGGGGACTCCATTTCTGTTGTGATAACAATTACTTTGCCAGCCATCCAGCAAATAAAATGCTTTGACCTAGTACTCAAATGATAAAAACTTCCTTTTGATTTTAACATGACATTTTTAAGATACACAGTTAGCTGAACATGCAGATAAAAAACATTTGCACATCAATTAACATCATATTCCTTTATCTAATCAATGCCTTCCTCAATAAAGCAAATTTCAGTTTTGTGCAGATTGAACAATGTATATATTGCTGACTGCAAAAGGCAGGTGACTGTTACATGCAGGACATTTATGTAGGAAATTTGCTGATGGGGTGGATCAGAAGGGCTGCTGTGAAAAGTTGAGTACAGTGACTGTTAGGTCAGGTTGAATCTACCTACATACAAAGAATTCTTTTAAATACTTTTTGATGAACATAAATCATTCTGATATTTGGAAATGACTCATGTTACAAAACAGTAAGCCTCCTGTAAGCTGGAACCTGTCTGAATATGTATCAATCAATCAAATTAAAAGAAAAGCATCATTATCCCCTTTGAGTTTCTCAATTATTTTTTTTTTTTTTATCTCTTTTACACATTCAAACACATAGTAACCAATCTATTGGTAATAGATCTATATTCTAAAATCAATTTGCACATCTACAGACAAGCCTCCAATTATCTGATACAGTTTGAAGTCAATGTTGTAAATAGTGTTGGAGGTGTTAAGTGACATATATCAACAACACGTGTGCATACACACATGTACATGCTGCATGCAGATTCACACACATGCATGCACAAACACTCACAGATGTCCAGATGGAGTTTAATGTATATTTGGATGGTAGAAGGTTATTCAGTTCAAGGAATAACATAATTTACTGAAAAAAATCTGCTGTCTTTTAATCTTGGATTTTAGTTTAAAATTTGTAAAAGCATGATTTTTAAAGAAATGGGATCAGTGTATTTTATTTGGGGAAAAAGCAATTTTTTTTCTGAATCAGACATTAAAATACATAAATATAATTTACATTTTTTAAGAGTCAAAGCATATTTTTAAAAAGTAGAAAAGTCACATTTATCTGTGAATCACATTTTTGTTAGGATTGAAATGTACAAAATGCATCTTTTTTTATATGTTTCAGACCAACACAAGTGATGTCCATTTTACATCAACATCATATGCAAGAAAGAATATTTTTTAGTGAGTTATTTTATTTTTTATTTGGAGACACAATTTTAAATAGATGTTTTGAATCAAAATGTTTCAAAAATTAGGAATATTTTATAAATGTTCGTTTTATAGTTTTTAAAATGATTTTTTTGTAGCCTTAATTGCTGACCAGACCTGCTTTTTTCTGATCTTTTGTTGTTTAGTTAAAAATAATTGATTTTGAAAAACAAGGAATTTTAATTAAAAAAAATTATAATGCAGATAAATGTTGTCTTTGCAGTGATTGCATGCTCAGAATTGAATATTGCTTTTTTGAATTAAATTGTAGTTAATAAATTTATATAATAGAAATTTCCATTTACAACAACAGTCATTAAATGTCTTGTGTATTATAATCAGTTTGCTCATTATAAAGAGAATTTGAGTGTACTTTCAAGTTGAGGAATTTTATTAATACAGCTGTATAGTGCTATAAGTTATCTGTCCACGCATATTTCCGTCAATCTCATATGCACAACTGCGTTCACAACTTTCATGATAATGATCTTGTTGGTTTTTCAAGAGCTATGTCCCTTTTGATGATATTTCATTGGATATGGTATTTTTCTGTCAACAGTAAGTTATTTTTTTAACAAAAACTTGGATATTGATCAAATGATTATAAAGCTTGAATAATTTATAATTCTTTTGATTTGTTATATAAAATTCATGTAGTTTGATATGTTTAGCTTTTGACTGAAAACTGCTACAAGATAGTGTTCACAATTGATGATTGATTGTATAACAGTCGTTCACATTTAATCTAGATATTTTGTATCTGGCTGATTAAAGTGTGCTCAGTTAAGGCTAGTGTTGTGTACTGTTAACATGGAAGGCAATTTAATTTTACATGTATTTGACATTTCATTGAATATTCCCATTTTTAAACTGTACTCATCAAAGCTAATAAAAAAAATATTATTTTATAAAATATATAGTTAATCCATATACAGCGAAACCCAATGATAATATGCTTTGTCAATGCACAAATTCGACCAACTGCAATGGTGGCCTAGTTGTAAGAGCATCAATTTTGGATGCAAGAGTTTGCAGGTTCAAACCCAGGGCAAGTCATACCAAAGACATAAAAATGATACTCATAGCTGCCTTGCTATGCACTCAGCATTAAGAGGTTAGTGTTCGGACTGGTTGGCCAGGTGTTAGGATAATGTGACTGGGTGGGACATGATGCGACATGTCTGCAGCATGATGCTCCAGTGCTAACATCACTATAAACGTCCACACTGCAAACATGATATCAGTATGACTCTAAAATTGTTAATGCTGTGTTAAAAATCCAAATCACATGCACACACAAATTTCCATATGGCACAATTGTGGTGTGTCTATGAAACAATTTCACTTATTTATTGAAGTATTACAAAAGTTTTTTTTCTGGTAATTTGACAAGTTGATAATTGTTAATTTAATTAATTTTGAACCATCAACACTAAAACCATTGTCTTTATGTTTCTGTTTGCTGCATCCTTTGAACAATTTCTGCTCAGTGCAAGGTAAACAGTACCCAACAAATGTTTTCTCAGTCATTTGGAATGCTGAATCACCAAGGAAAACTGGCTTAAAATATTCTCACCTGAATTTATAAATAAATTAATTTACCCACATGTTTAAGGGAAACAAAAGGTAACCAGTGCCTGATAAATTGTCATACACATCTGTTGAAACAAACTTATCACTCAGACTGTAAATAGTTCTAGTTATGGCCACATACTCCCACCCCAGACTTAGTCCTTTTTATTTTATAGTCATAATTTCAGACAGCAAGATCAAATCACTTGTATACACAAACCACTGTAAAGGTAAAGTTATATGATTTAGCTTGTATTGCTGTGGACCATTGACTGACTTGATCAGAATCATTGAAGTTGTAGAGGTGGACTGATTTATATATGTAATTAAACTTACAATCCCCATTTTTCCACTGCTGTAATGCACCAATACAGAAATATTGGTATGTTTATATGTATTTATATACAGTATTGGGTTTATTTTTTAAATTTTTCTTCTGTGTCTTTTAGTGACTCAATCAACTGTTTTTATTGAAATCAACTTTTTACTGATTAAAGCAAGTGGTATTTTTACAGATATGGTTCAGGTAATTATACACAACTGTTAAAATGCTAATACAAAGTACATATACTTTTGACCTTCTTATGAATTTTAATTTAAAGTATTTTTCAAGCCTAAATTCAGGTTTCATTTTAGAAATTTCTAATGTCTGATATTTGCACTTTTCTTTGTTGGTTGAAAATTAATCAAACCCTTTGGATATATATTTGGAAATATAGTGTTTCCTAAGTTAATGTAATTGTATTAGGAAAGAAATTAAGTATTATATGTGAATTGAATATAGCTGAACAGTTCTAGAAATTATACATCTTTGTACATATTTTTGATGGAAGTAATATTGGGGATGCAATAAGATTGGTTGATGTGTTTACTTAAGTTGCCACGGGTTTTTGTTTTGCACATATATGTATATACCAATGTTACCATTCACTGGCAGCCTGTATAACAAGATTTTAGCCAAATAACCCCTAATGCTAGCAACCCCTATCTAACATGGACAAGATGAGTTTACCTGGAAATCGGATGAAACTGTTGACTGAGTGTAGAACTTTCATTGCAGCTTCAATACATGTCATGTGATTGCAACACATTTTATATATTGTAAAAGCTAATAAAATTATCCTTAAATGGCATATTTACTTTTTATACTTGATGCTGTATTAATAGATATATTACTTTAAAATCATCGAGAGTAACATATTTCATGCACCATTGGAAATAAGCATTGATCATGCAGTAGTCGCGTGACACCTCTTACTTTGTTTCAAAATGCAGGTTATTAAAACTAAGTGAATATTTATAAATTGTTCATTCCAATTAGAGAATATGTAAACAATTGGGTTAGTGGTTGTAGCTTGTTCCATTGTTATTCATTCACAAAGAAAAAATCCCTCAAACTTTATGCTGAACACCAAAAGTTTGGCAATTTAAATAAATGCATCATATATCATCAAAATTGGCATATTGCAAGCTTTTTTTTTTGCTACCAAATTTAGATATTAGAAACACTGATAATGCAACCGCAATGAGCATTGAATTTGTGAAACATTTGAATCTCCCGATGTCGGCTTTGTCTACCATATTTGATTTTTCTAACAGCTGATAGTGATGCCAACTCCTCCACAATTGCTGTTCCAAAACTAAATTTATTATAATGCTATAAATATCTGAACTGACAAATCATCAAATGGTCATAGATTTTAAAATATGATCAACCTTACATTCATTATGTTATTGCATTTGTTTAACTTTTGTAATGGGACATTGTCTGATCAAATAATGAAAAAAAATCACATTACTGTCAGACATGCAAAGTTTTGGTATGTTTATTTTTTTTTAATACTTTGACAAGTGTAGCAAAGTAACTATACTCACACTTTAAGATGTGTTTTAAATTCCCATTGCTTTGACAACATTTGATAGGATCAGTAATATTTCAAAATACAAAACCAAAAAATACAGAGGTAGAAATTGATAAATTATTTTTCATGTATATGATATTGAAATGTTAATTCTAAGTGAAAGATGGCTGCATTTCCAGGTCCATTCTACAAGGAGCTAAATATACCATCACAGGATTTAGATCTTTAATCCTATTCATGAAATTTGGTCTTGCAACATTGTTTCAATGGCAATTATGAATAAGCATTGCATTTTTGTTTTTGAAGTTGTTTTACATTCATATGAACTGTTGCTAATGTGCTGTATTTATTTTAGGTTTATATGCTTTTTATTTATAAATGAAAATACTTATGTTGGACAGCAGATTTAATGAGAGCAATGAATTCAGCAGCAAAAATGCAATCAGAATATCAAATTTCATAATATCTCAACAAAAAGAAAGTTATGGAAAAAACATTTTACTTCAGTTCCATGACACATAATCTGAATACATTTATATAAGACACAAATTGTAGAAATTTGTATATATTTTTTAACTTAAAAGTTGCATAACTTATATTTTAAAAATTAAACACGTAGAATGCTGTTGAAAAGAACAATATGAAGAAATCAAGTGTTTGCAATTATTTCAATATCAGAAAAATTACTGGTTGCTATTCATGCCTTGTTGAATGGTGGTATGCAGTTGTCTTTGACATTGGCATTGGTCACTCTAATTTCTTATGTGAAAACATGAATGACATGTAACAAGCTGCACATGAATGATGATAAAACTGGCCATTCTGATCACAACACAAAGACTTTCTCATTCACATCCTTTATCTCAAACAATAAATATCAGCAACACCAACATTAAATTCACACAGTCAGTATGAAACCTAGGTGTTACTCTAGATAGTACTCTTACATTGCACAAACATGTCATGAACATATGCAAGGCTGCAAATCTTGAGCTGAGACACATCAGCTCCAATTCGCAAATATCTTTCATTTGATGCCACTAAAACACTTGTGTGTTCATTAGTACTTTTAAGACAGGACTATTGTAACTCAATTCTGTCTGGTTCATCACAATATCTACTCCAGAAACTTCAAAAGGTTCAAAATACAGCTGCTCGGATCATCGATCATCTATTAGAGTACCTCAATCAGAGCACACCTCACCACTGCTCTGTACCCTAACTGGCTAGCCATTTGATACAGAATCATACACAAAATTTGTTCTCTGTGCTATGTTTCACCGACAGACTCCAGTCCAACATGCCTATCTGGCATCACCCATGTGTATACACCAGCAAGATACTTACGCTCCTCTTCTGACAATCGTATTCTCATTGTTCCCACTATGAAAATGAAGTCATATGGACAACGTTCTTTTGCATACCAGGACCCGGCGATGTGAAAAGAACTGCCCAATAATGTTAGACACAAAGACACAGTGATCCCTTTTAAGAGTGCTCTTAAAACTCACCTTTTTTGATTGCACGAACAAACTTAAGAGACCTAATAATGTTTTGTACCTTATATGTTTTCAGTTTGTTTTTATGTTTTCCAATTTCATGGGGTTATTTTTGTTTTGTTTTTTCTGTAGTGTAGTCATATCATTATAGATGTTGTAAAGCTTTTAGAGCTTCTAAAGATTAGGTGCTTAACAAAGTCCTCATTATTATTATTATTATTATTATTATTATTATTATTATTATTATTATTATTATTATTATTATTAACAGCTAAGAGAAGTAACACACCATAAGCAATTCTGTTTCTACTTTGAATACATTCCCCCATCAAATTACATTAGGAATATTAGCTTTTTACAAATTCAGTACTTTTAAAAGATGAAAAATTGTCTTTTCCATTCTATTTCAAATAGACAAAGGTGAGTAACTTTTGCCCATTACCTTCCCTTGGCACCAGGAGTATCGCCAGTTTTTAGCTTTGCTGCTGTACTGGACACATTATAAAATTTATCCTCTGACAATCCATGCTGTTTTTGTGCTTCAATTGGCCCAGCTAATGTTCGTTTGGATCTGTTGTGAGGATCTACAATGATGGCAGACTTCCTCAAAGACATCTTCCAGAAACACATAGTGAGTTCTCTCATACTCCAAGGCAGGAATAATCACCTCTCTCTCTCTTTTAGATCATTTGATCTTTCCATTGACTTGGAAAAAGCCCAAACTTTATCCATCCAAGAATTTAGTCCATCTGGGTATGGAGTTCTTAGCACGCTGGAATCTGGTGCGGCTTCCCTTTGTTCATGTACTTAAGAGTCATCAAATTTATTGAGTCCATTTCCAATAGGACTTTGATTTCAGCAAGAGAATTCCTGCGACTCATCGATTTATTCACTTTAACAATGGACTTTATCCCACTTGGTAATCTTTTTTGTCCACCCCTAACAAATTTGTACCGTATTTTCGCGCATATATCCCGCGGGTTATACCAGATTTTACAAACCCCGCAGGGGGGGTGCGGGTTATATAAGGGTGCGGGCTATATCACAATTTTTTTACACATAATGATATTTCAACATATTGTTTGAAAAACGTAACTACATAACATATATTGTTCTAGTTTTGTTTTGCTAGGGTTGGATATTATGGCTACTACGGTGACTTTACAACTTACGGTATCGGGACCAAATCAACATTTCGGGATAAAAACTTAAAATTTCGTATCCGTCACGTTTTCATAATCAATATTTTCTGTTTTCAATCGAAATAACTACGGTACCTAATTTTACCGCTGGGCCACGATCCACTGCTTCAGGTCAGCTTCAAGGTGAGGCCACTTTGCTTTAGGTCCGCGACGAGCACGTTTTCGTGGATTCATCTTCTCCAACGTTCCTTTTTCTTTTCTCCAACCTCGGATTACACTCTCATCAATATCAAATTTTGTGCCTGTGGCTCTATTGCCATGCACTTCATCATACGCAATGGCAGTTAGCTTGAAGTCGGCTGTGTAAGACTTTCGTTTCGGTATTTTTTAAATTAAACAGAAAGAAATTATTTAAACTCGAATCTACACTTCACAAGAATACAAGATTATTTAAAAATGTCCGTGTTTATGTAGCCTGTAGTTGAGGCACAGCTCCTACGCACACAAGCACTGTGTACCGTGTTTTTCCTGACTTTTATTGAGCAAAGGTCGTCGGCTTACTTTGATGATGGCGCCGCTAAAGGCTCCAGTTGAAGGGTGAAACAAATACCTGTTTGTTATTGCTGCGGCAACTTCAGATAATTGTAGAACATTGAAACAGATTTGTTTTATTTGTTTAGTATATATCAGTGCTTCAAAGGTAATCAGTTCTCTTTGAAGTGTCAGCAAACGTATTTTTTCTTCTTCCATCTGGTATTTGTTTTTAAATTAGTGTCATCTGCTTGACTGTACTCATTTTACGTTTTCGCCTTCTGCGGATTTGGATTTTGACTAGTCAGTTGCATAAAGTAATAAGGCCAGATATCATCATTAGCGGATTATGATATAACAGTGCACTGTTAGTGTGGTTTGCCAGTATGAGACAAGGACTTGTTATTTTAACAATATATTCCAGTACATTGTTTCCTGTCATGGTGCCTTTGATTTTCTCTACTCCAAACGTAAGACTGTATATACGGTTTTTATCAGCCAAAATTGGTGTCGCCACAAATATCACCAGATGGTATATTTTGTCACCAAAACGGAAAACAGAATCGCAGTTTGCTACATCAGCGAAGCCCCGTGATCCTGTTATTGATTTCATTTCCGATTGTAGCTGTATAAATATATCTATGGTTGCGGGTTATACAAAGGTGCGGGTTATACCAACGATTTTTTACACAAAACCCCAAAACCCGCAGGCTATATGAGGGTGCGGATTATCTGCGTGTGCGGGATATATGTGCGAAAATACGGTAAGTCTCCTCAAACAGTCATGATTACACCAGAGATTAAATCATTCCAGAATCATTGGTGCAACCGAGGTTTGCTGATCATGGGAATCTCACTGGATTAGCCCCAAGCAGAAATAACAGTTTTTACCAAGGCCGATTCATACAGTTGGGGTTCCCACCTGTTGCTGGACATCTCTACCATCAGCAACACATAGGAGTCAGGGGTGGGGTCTTTGCAGATCAGCGTTCTAGAAATAAAGGCTGTCATCAATGTCTTTGACCTCTATGGAAAATGACTTCCCTCAAACAGGGGTGCACCAAATCACCCAACCTGTGGAGAAACATTTGGCCCCAATCACTATCAAATGCTTTCACATCATGAAATTGGACACATTCCAGCATCATGACAGATGTTATTGGGCATAATAAAGACAATTCAGATCTTTTAGCCAATTTTGATCTCAGTCGACCAAATTCCCTCTTGTTCGCAAAAATGGAACCTATCATGGATTTGAACATGGCTCAGTTTGAGTAAATTTGAGCCTCTAGCTCACACTTCTATTGTTACAGCCATTACATTATTCCTGATAGCTTTATCGTCCACATTTAGGGTAAGTGAGCTACATGCCATTCTGTGGACCTGATCTGTCAGTTTATATTGAATATTTTGATGGTCCTCTTGACACAACCAGGCTTTGTAGCAAAAACAGGTTACTGTCTAACGGTAACCAAAACGTTGTCATTAGTTACTTCTCTTCCGTAAACAGGTGAAGAGCAGCAGCAATACAAGCACTACATGAAATGCACAGTGACAAGTCATGGCACATGCAAACACCTCCACCCTCCTGGTGAAAGCCAGTAAACCCCTCAAGCACTTGCTTCTTGGCTAAAGTGGGTTATACACACTGCATTCTCACAGGTCTCATAAGACCAAAGTGACCATAATTATGAAGATTACCACTTATGAGTTTAGAGCCAAATCTGTGAGCCTCGCATTCGAACTTGGCATGTCAGCCCAAGGTATAATAAAAGCTGTTGACTGGCATGCAGAATCAACTTTCTTGAGCCTTTATCACAGAGAATCTTACAAGCAAAGATGACCAACAGACTAAAATTAATCATTTAACACAGTCTGTTAGCTTTGCAGGATTAAATAGTGAAATTTTGTAGATAAGAAGATTTCACCTTCATCTTTAATTGTAGATATCAAGTGACCCTACACTATGTTGCTTTTGTAATTAGGAGAATGGATTATTGTTCACATGGGGAATCCAGCTATTGTTCCCAAGAAAGATATCTGAAGTAAAGGTTAGATGATGTTGCTTATATTTCTGACATAATGTGATTGGTGAATGTGTTTGAATTAAAAAACAAAATTTAAAATAATTCATGTTTCTCTGAGAATACTTACAGTCACATTATTTAGGAACCTCCCAACCACCACACCATGCGAGTATCGTGCTTAGCTAAAAACAGCGACACCTTGCAGTGCCAAGGGGAGTTATCTGATAAGAGTTATTACCATTTGTTTATTTGAAATAGATGGGGATAGATGATTTTCATCTTTTAATAGTACTGGATTCACGAGGTAGCAGGCTAATATTCCTTACATGTGATTGGGGTATGTATTCTCTGAAAAACATAATTTTACTTTAAAATTTGCTTTCACTTACAGTAGATCTTGCCAACTGAGACCTAGTAAATCAAGAACAAAATAAATTTAGTTTGCTCTGAACTTATCTTTTAATTCTTTCATGAATGTTTTCTACATGATAACAATATTTAACATTTTCTGCATTTTAATGAGACTATTTTTTTCGTTTAACAGGTATACTTGAGGAGTTAATCCAGAAGGGTCAGTTAGCAGGCAGTCTGTCAGGTGGAAAGCATGAGAATGCCACTTATATCCCTGACATTTATTCCAAAGCACAGAATGAATATGTGGATTGTTTTTACAGGCAGAATGGATATCTTGGTAATTTGTGTTTTTCAGATAATAAAAAAGTGTGTGTATATATATGTTGAGAAATCATGCCATACATTGTTAATGGCAAAACATTATTTACAAGTATGATTTATAACATGTTGTGATTTTCCACAGAATCTTAAAAGTAAGACAATGAAATGGCTGTTTACGAAGTAATAAGGGACCCTAAATGTCCGAGTGGTCTAAAGAGTTCTCCAATATGGATCACAGCCATCTTTAGAGTTTCCCAGGTTCTTCCTCCACCTTTAATACTGGCCTCCATGTATAGCCTATCTTGTGTTGAAAAATGGCGTTCAACCCAATAACAACAACTAATAAAAATGTTAGCCATATCACATTACCAATCTTTAATGTGTTTTTGCACCACATGTAATTTTTCATGGGTTGTCCAAAATTTTGTGTTCTCTCACTGGATGAGATCCTGCTGATGCCATTTTGCAGGGATATCTTGAAATTGTTTTTGCTATTTTGATACCAGCCCATGTAGGACCATGGTTTGTAATATGCACATGTGATTTTATTGTCTGCGAAGCTAAGTAACATCTTGTTATGGTTCCTGGTGGCTGTTTAACAGCAGAGAATTATCAGACACTCCTAGTCTGTCAAATTTGATTTCATTACAGATTTGATTGCTAGCCCAAGTTGAAGCTAGAAATGACAAGAACATTGAGACCATGTTGGGTACTTGTTTGCCATGTAAACTGTTCCTTAGTAATTACATCTGACTTAAGTCTGTGGTGAATGTGAGGAATGTCAGTGTTAACTTGGTTCAAGATTGCATAAAACACGACAAAAAATGATTCTGTGGTCAGTATTGGAATTAATGCAGCCATCCACAATGTTAATGTGGTTAACAAAACCTTGCCAGTAATTGTATTAACATCATGCTAAGTTGCATTGTTGTTGCTACCTTTGTGGCTTAACATAACTGTATTTTTGGCTATGAAAATAACCTTGTGAATATCATGACAAAGCCCAAATATAAGATATGCTTTCAGTCCATGTGATCATGTGATTCATGCGGACATAGACCACAATTAATTTTACTATATGTCCTCTACATATATTTCTCAGTACTGACCTTTCCACAGTGTGACAATCAATACAAATCATATGTTAATCTAAAATACCTCCAAAGATGACTTCACGGTGAAATTCTTGTCAAGGGTTGATCGGCATTTTTTTGAGCTGCTGCACTGTAAACAGAGCAGCATGTAAACAGAACACATATTTCACTTCCGGATCATCACCAACGCCTTATTACTCCATGTGCACTGTCGCCAAATTACACACTGACAACCACTCTCTCTGCTCATATTCTCAAGAATAAACAATTACCTTTAAATCCCTACCAAATATGCATCAATATAACTCTTCTATCACCACCAAAATGAGAGAGGAAAAAATGTTCTAAAAATAGACTGGAACTACATTCGTGGGTACTGAACTGGAAGTATTAATTGTGGTGTGATTCCATACAAAATTTGTATGAAGTCATGCACTTGAAAAATGCTGAATATCTCACACTAACAATACACACCAGTATCACACATCCAAGCATAACTGATGATATATTTAAATGTCATGTTGATCTCTAATGTAGACTTGTACTGTCAAGGTCTCCATGTGCAAGTCTAACATATGCCACTCCAGGTCCACAAGGGTAAAACAAATATGTGCCAACTGAAACAAAATATACATAGGCTGGGAGTAAGCATTATCAGATTACCTCTGTCAGTGCAAACCAAACAATACATAGCCCTATGAAGCTTGTGTTCTCAAAGCAGAGGCTTCAAAACTATCACTAATGGCATCACAGGTCAGATTAACTGGAGTGATGGTGATCTTGACAATGTCAGGCATGATGTTATAACTGGCACTGTTGGGTTGTATGTGTAAATTTGTTAGTCTCTGGAGTCTTGTTAATATCATCAGGTCAGCTAATAACTGTTCTTAATGATGACTGCAATATCAACCACATACATTGGAGAGTCAATCAAAATGGCTGAGATAATTGTAGGGTCATGTACACATATGCTAATTTTAGAAATGCATTTGGTCACCAATGTTATACTTAATAGGATCTCGTCACTGATTGGTAAAGTCTTATATACGCTAGTGGAAAGTCCAACAGTGTTCAGGCTTATGCCTCCTTCCGATGAAAACTCCAGCGAGTTATACTTGCGAATTCCCCAAATGGCTGCAATTGAATATTAGTCAAACTAAGATAAATATGCAATGATGCCATTACAATCTCAAGTGTGCATGATTTCCCAGTGGCAATTGGTATAGAAAAAGTCACATAAAATTGTGGTTTTATTGGTGAGATAGTAATTATTGAGGTAATGCTCAGTTGGTGTACGCAGTGGCACTCAGCATTGCAAAAATCTTCATATCAATGTGTAAGTCAGTCAGATTCAATGTCTTGGCTGACACTGTATCCAGAATAAGTCCGGTCCTTCACACAGAATGGTCTCACTGTTGATCAGTCATTATTTGGATTTGTGCAATCCGATATCTTGTTGTGACAGGGTGAAATCAGAAGCTACCCACCTTCTTCACTCCACTTCCAGACCAAAAACTTGAGCCATATATACAATGTCAATAATTTAAATAGGGGTTTTGGGCATTTGCCTCTGATCCCATGGTGGGGATACTGAAACAGTATTAATGTACATGGTCAGAATGGCAAGATGAAAAAATGAAAAACATATGAAACATGGTGTCAAACCTTACAACAACTATAGAAGGTGACATGTCTCTTGTGATTTTCAAGAACAACACAATTCTAAAACACCAGATTCACAAATATTTCTAAATTATTAAACACTAAGAATTGAAAAAGTCACATCATTGAAGTATGATAAGAAATTTGACAGTTTACAAAACTGTCCCCTGCCACCTTACCTTTACACCTATATTTTGATAAATAAAGTCACATGGGGAGAAAAGCAAATATTGGTTTAGAAACATACTCCACGAAAACTTTGGAAGTCCCTGAAAACAGATTGAAAAATCTTTGAACAACAAGTCCACGGGACAGTATGATTGTAATTTTGGTTATAACACAAACATAGGTTCATGGAAATATATGTGTACTTCATTTGGTGAATAGAAATTGACATGTATGCTCATTGCATATAAAATTAAACATCAATAAATTTCAGTGTTTTTTTCTTTCAAGGCTTGTAAAACTTTGAAACTATTTAAGTTTGTTTATAAATGCCATCTTTCACATGATTTGGCCTGTACTGTATATTTGTCAGTTGTACAAGAACCTCTATTCATATTTCAGAATATGACTCCCTCATCCGAATGGGGATATCTGACCCCAAAGGTTTCATCAAAAAGCGATACAAGTCCAAGTTGCTGCTGTACTTAAGCACATGCTGTGCTGGACATGCAATACAAGACCAGATGGATGCTAATATTGAGGAGGCACTTTCCAATGAGACCTGGGTTGATGTGATGGTAAGGAAATAGGACACACATTATCTGCCCTGAATCTTTATTTTTGGCATAGGTATATTTGTGCAGATTTTATTGCGATTGGAGCAGGCTGTGAATTCGTTTATTTTTGTCTATTTATATTTTCATGGTTTGGGGAAAAGTTACATTTTTATTTGTGTTACAACTATATGGTCTTAAAGTAAGTAATAGAAAAGAGCGAAAACCAACAAGTATAGTAAAATTCAGCAAATAATTTTTTCCCCAAGAATAAAAAGTATAGATTTAAAAGGAACTTCAAGTATTGTGAATTAAACCCTAGATAGTCCTTAAAGTGTATTGCAAGTCCAAAAGCATCAGTTCCAAATGAATTCCACTGGGCTTCTAAATGAATACAATCTTGAATGTACTGATGTGCCAATAGATTTAAATATGCTGATGTGCTAACAGCCTTGATGTATCACAATGATATAATCCGTTATGTCCTTGAATGTATTCACAATAGTCACAAAATATTGAATTAGTCCAAATTTATTAATTAGTTCTTTGTAATTCCAATGAATAATTTGAATCAATGAAATGACTCCTAAATCCTTTCAAATTATAACTGGACACAAATGAAAGATTCAGCTAAATAGATGTTAAAATGGGAATAAATAATTCTGTTGATGACTACCTTTATATACAAAAATATAAGACAAAATTAGGGGATCAGGATCATACATGCCAGCCATTATGCTTTTGGTGTAATCATTACTCTATTTTCACAAATTACATTTTCCATAAAACTGCATATGGAATACGCCTTTTTCCCACATTAATAAATAAAATGAAAATAAAGATAGATCAATTTTTTTGTCTTTTATCATATCTGTTGTTGTTGTTGTTGTAGTGTTTAAAGCCATTTCTCAGCACATGGTAGACTATACATAACGGCCAGTAGGAAGAACCCGGTAAACCTCTGGAAAGAACCACCGAGCCACGAGAAGCTACTGGCAAACTTTCTCACATACCTACATTGGCCGAATCTGAGACTCAAACCCATGCAGACAGGTGAGATGGCAGTGATCTGTAACAAATAGCGCTTAGACCACTCGGCCACTTGGGACCCCAATTAATCATCTCTGTATTTCACTCATATAAATTTGAGAATATTCTCAGAAAGGTAACTGCTGTGTAACAATGTTGTAAGAGTATTTTCCTATTTTGCTATTTATACAACCATGTGACTCATTTCCCAAAAAAAACCATGGATTTTTTTCAGTGAATGCTGCACAACAGATTAATTTTGTTGATAAGATAGGTAATGAACCATTCTACATTTTTAAAGAAAAAATGGGGCCAGATTTTAAGAAAAATGGTTTTTGGGTGAGTTGTGGCTGTTATATAACAGAAAAATATTAGTTCAGATGCATCTTTTCAAACTTCAAAACCAGTCAGATCAGAAAAAGTGACAAATCAACACTTCTGTATAAACTTTAATAGAAGAATAAGAGAGTAATGTAATACAACACTTCTGTACAAACTTTAATAGAAGAATAAGATAGTAATGTAATACAACACTTCTGTACAAACTTTAATAGAAGAATAAGAGTAATGTAATACAACACTTCTGTACAAACTTTAATAGAAGAATAAGAGTAATGTAATACAACACTCTGAGCAACTGACCATGATTACTGCAGAATTCCAGTTCATGATCATTCAGTGAAAGTTATGCATTTAGACTGCTAAAGTGAGTGTTGAATATAAATAATTGTTTATTATATGTTGTGTTTGTATTTTGGTTTTGATCCATTTGGATTTTGCCCTTTGTGACAAGAATTTTGACTAGCTGTATTTCTGACATGTAATATATTACACTTTTTATGCCCAAATTACACTTTTTGCAACTTATAATAGTAATAATTATGCTTATACATTGGAGGGCAGGGGCAAACAAGGTCAAGTCTTTAAAGTTTAGTAAAGAAAATGACAGATATCAGGTAGATTAGGAAAAACCAATGTCTTATACTCAGACCAAGTAAAGATGTTTACAAATATTGTCATATGGATTAGTATACACTCCTAAAAAAAATTAGCTACGTAATATATTGTTTACAAAATGACCCTTAAAAAATGTTTTGTTATCATCAGATACCTAGACACAGGGTATTATAAAACAGTAGAGATAATACATAGTTTTGAAGAGAAGTAATGTGCTGCATCTGGATTTTGTATTTCTGAGAGACTGGCAAAACCTCAAATTCACATTTATAGCAGGGTCAAATAATTTGTATTACATACTGATGATTTCTCCATATGAGATGGCTTGGAGGTAAACTGAAAGCAACCACTAATCTTGAAAGCTACCTTAGGCATTGAACTCGGACCAAGTGCCTTACAACACAACTATCCAGGCCCCAGCAGTGTGCACCAGACCCAGCAGCAAGTTTGTATGTCCAGAGGTGCACATTTTCTCCCCCATGCAAGAGAGAAATCTACCTGTTTAGCTAACTTTACTTTTCCTATATCGGTCGGGTTATCTTGGACCTGTCGTCTCCGCCCATGCTAGGAACTACTTTTAAAATGATATCCTTGATGTATTATGCTGTGCCTGACAGTGTTATAAAATTTAATAACAACAAATATGTAAAGAAAACAATTTCACTCATACAGCAACTTAAGGTCTCTCCAATTTTTATAACACAATAAAAAATATTTACACACACACACACACACCATTTTGTTAGAGATCCAGACACAGGCAATCACTGGCAACACAGAACCAAAACTCTCTCAAGTGCTACTACAAAGCTGGACAAAAACAGAAATGTGTTATAGCAGATTGATGTCATCTTACTTTGTGAAACACACATTCCATACCAGCTGTATCAAATATAATTGCAAATGAAAATCCCTGCACTTACCAACCAGAGTGGTTCATTCATCAGTCCACATGCTATTCCACAAGGTTTCCATTAAGTGTATCATTGTACCAGTGATAGCAACACCTGCCATATTTCCAGGACAGAAAATATTAATTTCCAAGAAAGTCATGAATTATAAATTTCCTCAGTCACTTCACAATTTGTTATAACTGTACCCAATAGGTCTGTTGTACTGTACAGTATAGTACCATTGTTTGTCATAAGAAAGTTTTCCAAATTAGAAATGATGAACCTGAAAATTTCACTGTATAAAAGATATTCATTATTTATTGTCAATTTTATATAACATGCATTGATTAAGTTTAATTATGCACTGTACTAATATGTAATGTTTTTATGTTTCTATTTTCTCATGTGTAGAACTTGTGTACCTGGTAGTCAGGTCACCCCATTGCCCGCGTTAACATATTTGTCTTAATGCACATTTACAAAATAGCAGCATCTGGATGGATATGCTCATTGTGCAATACTTGTCACACGTCACAATTTTTTTCTTGACTTTTGTTTTTCTTTTCTAAGAGCAGCATATATAGATAAATTCCACTTAGATAATTATTCAGATTTTCATAAAAGAGTACAAAACGTGATGACCTTTATAAAGAGCGAAAAGCAATAATGGTACCTGGTAATATGACTGCTAACTAAATTGCATTGTTGCAGGGTTATATAATTATAGTTGGGTGAGAAAAACAAGTTATTCTAATACAAAAATATTGTCAGTGCTTGTACCAAGACAAGAAATTGCAGTAATGGGGTGATACTATCTGTCTCCCAACTTGGCATATTCTTGTGGGAAGATAAAATAATATAACCTCTTGACTGGGATTTCCTCGCCTCAGTCTAACATAGATTCTGGAAAAATAATCAGTATTGTTGTTTATACAAAGGCAAGGAAATCCCATTTGTGGGGTTATATTTTTTGTATCCCTAAAAGGCTTGACTGGGATTTCCTTGTCAAAGTCCAAACCCCAACATTGATTCTTTTAATCTCAAAACATTTTTAGGGTTTTTTTTTGTATATAAATTTGCAATAATAAAATTTGTTTTTCATTTCTTTAGCCCCATCTACCGTCTGTCTTCAGTCCAAGTGATGCTGGCCAACTCTTGGGAAATTATCTTAAAAGTCATCCAGGATTGATCCTTTGCTGTGATACCATTGTTACAACTGAAAAATTTATACATAGTAGTTATGAGCTGTTTAAACCTCTAATGCAGGCCAAAGCAGAAAAAGTAAGATAAAGAGTTTTAAGGAATTTTTAAAAAATCTTTTTGAAGATTCAAGTGGTAATACCATATGTTACATTTAAGTGTCCTCATTTATAAAAGAATATATTCATGTGCAGCCTTGCTGCAATTTAACTATTCTTCTCTTCCTATGTTCTTGACAACAGTTTGAAGTGGGTTTAATAAGTATGATAAACTTTATGACTTGGTCCTTACAAGTATACCATTTGAACATTCAAGATAACATTTGTGCATTGGGCTCATGACCATATAGTTCTTCAGCACTCAGTATATATACTATTCTACCTTGAATTACAAAACTTTGTACAGAAGTCGGCCATTGTGACTTGTGTTTCATATTCCACTGGCTTTAGTTAAATTTTGTTTTTATTTCTCATGCACTGTTCATGCTAGAGTCTTCAAACTAATGATTGTATGAAGCTCTACTAATATCACACCCATGCAATCAAAGAAGTTTACTGTGATCTACCTTTTAGCTCTTTTTGGCTTGGATTAAGATATTGCATGTGGCTATCAAGTCATATCATATAAATTTTGGATGCTATGTGCATATCATCATATCTTGTCTTGTTAACTTGCTGCGGATGCATCTTGATAAATACTGCCTCGTTATTGCAAAAGTTAGTCATTATGGCCCATATTTTAGTGTTATATGTATTTAATTTATATTATGTACCTGTGTCATGATTTTGATAAAGGGTTGTTGATGCAGTTAGTGCCTACCTGACTTTAGTCATGAGTTTAAGTTCTAATCAAGATGTTTCTTAGAATTTGATTTCAGAAGTTAATGGGGTAAACATAATGGCTATCACTCCAAGGTTATTCCAAGCCTGTAACTTCCAGCCAGTAAATTTTAGCTTTTAAGTGGTGAACAGTTTTATAAACAGTTGATTCTGAAAACAACAAATTGAAAAAGAAATTTATAAAGTAATTCTTATTTTCTTATTTTTTTACTGCTTCATTATTGTGCAAAAATATTATATATTTTTTATGCTTGTTTAAAATTGCTTCATAGATCAGTATAGTCTAAATTTATTGTTTGCATGATGACTATTGCCTATAATTGCCACTGATGACTACCAAAGCTTCATAATGGCAAGTTGTGTTATTGTTGATAACATTCTGGGTTGCCATAATTATTGAGTGAGGTCTTGAAAGACTACATTCTGTGGTGATCTTTTCTAGACCTGGTCATATGAAAGCCTCTCTGATAATGATTCTTTCAAGTAAACCATGGTAATTACAGAAAACCCATAACCACATTACATCACAGACCTTGGAATGTGGATGCATATATGAAGTGTTTTACATACATAACCTATACACTTGTTTGATTCAAAACTGAATTTCCAATTTTGCAAAATGAATTATATCAGAGAGATAAATTCTTCAACAAAACCTCTCATGATATATAAGCAATTTAAGTGTTGCACTGGAAAAAAGGGGTGGGATGGTGTTGGATCAGAAGACAGTTATGTTTTAATTATATTGTATATTAGTGATTGGATGTAATCCAAACTAATTGAAATGCCCTGTGTTGACCAAGTCCAGTTAAAATGTTATAGCCTAAAAGCAAAACTGGATAGAAATAAGCTTGAATAAAATGCTGAGCATGATGCTAATCTCATGTTACTGGTATCAGAAATCTAAATTAGTTACCATGTAGTTGATATTGAAGCAAGGCAAATTCATTGGCTTGATGTCAGAACAAGTTTAGCTCAGACAAATTGACAGTGCTCAATGGGGAAAAAAATGCAATAAATTTCTTCTCTGACCAAAATATTGACAAGCTTCACTGTTGGTAAACTGGGCACAGGTTTGAGAGAACAGAACATAGAGCCACAATCTAATTCCTTAATATACATGCATGTTTACATTATTATTTTTTACCTCTCAAAAATACCATCCTTCCTTATATAAGCCCTGCTTTATAATACTGTTAACCTTTCTTTTAAATTTCTTTGTTCTACCATTACTTGAACTCCAATATTTATAGGATTCAAAGTCACACCCTATCTTTTTGAATCCTGATGAAGACAAAAAGGCTGCAGTAAAGTCATCAGGGGAAACAGATAAACAAGAAAAACAGGAACTTTATGGCAAGGATGAACGCAAGGAACAGAGAAGGAAAAAAGCCACAAGTAAGTGTATAAATAGTCATCTTCACTTATTGCAGTGTTATATACAATTAATCATTTATGTATTGAGTTATTTTTTATAAACTTGCATGTTTGGACTTTTTGCAAGACATGAATTTGCATTCCACAGGTATTTGAGTACTGAAATTTCTTCTTCAAATATGTTACACAATTACAATACCTTAGGAGACCTATGCCTATCTTGCAAATCCAGCCCTCCCAGGCTAAAACTTGCATGCTAAATAGTAATCTTCCAAGTATGCAGTTATAATGCTGTGCCATTTAGCACGCTCTCTACAGACAGAGAAGCCTCATTATCCACATACAAGCATTTTGGATGTTTTTAACCTCACAGCAAGTTGGAGGAGTGTTATGTTCAAAGGCATATATTATTTTCTTTCATTTGCACCCCTTTGTTGATGATGAAAACACTGTAATGGGTTCTAAATGCCATCCAGGAAGGAGACTATGCAATCAGTGGGGACTTGGAAAATGCATACCTTCATGTTCCCATTCACACGGCTTCCAGATAGTTTCTGCAATTTGCCCAAAAAAATCTTGTTTGCCCATTCAGGGCACTCCATTTGGACTTGTCTTCAGTCCTTGGAATATCATTCATTTTGATGGACTGGATGGAACATGGCCAGTGGCCATACCACCTTCATGGCAGCAAAATCATTCTACAAAACATTGGTTTCATTGTCAACAAGGACAGATCCAGCCATTTACCATCACAACATTTTTTCATCTAGATATTGAGTTTAACACAGATTATGTCTCCCTCAGGAATGAGCATTTAAAATCCATACAGCGGTGGCCTCCTTGCTTAAAGAGAAGGATCTACCTGCATGAGAATTTCTTCAGCTGCTAATTTTATTCAACGTGGCAGTGGACCTCTTAGTCTTAGGTTGTCAATTTATGTGCACATTATAAGGATTCTGTTGTCCATATGGAGTCAGAGACTTTGCCCATTGGACAACTTATCAAATCGAAGAAAAATATGTTGGGTTCCATTTTAGAGATTTGGGTAACATCACTTGGCTCACATTGGGTATAACTCTGCAGTACAACCTCCAGAAATCAAAATCTATGTGGATGTTGGCTCAAGAAAGCTTGGGAGCATGCCTGCTTCTATCATTCCAGGAAGCCAGTGGAGTGTTGCCCTCTCAGAATTGCCATTTACATATCAACATGCTTGAGGAAAAAGCCATTTTGAAAAGTGCTTTGGTGACAGGAGGCTGTACATGGGAAGGAAATTCTCAAATATTTTTTACAACTCTACTGTGGTGACATCTCAAATGGTAAGGTGGGATCCATGCTCCTCGACCTTTTCTTTCTTGTTTTGGATTTTCTAAAGTGGCATCTTCAGTGATAAATTCACATCCAATTTTGGCATATTCCAGGTTTACTAAAGTTGTTAGACTCATTTGTCATAGAAAAATCAACTAATACAAATAGAATGGTCTCTTCATTCATCAGTGTTCACTCAAATATGTACCTAATAGTATATACCAATGGTGCAACTATTTGCAAGAAGGTGGTATGTCAAACTCTCAACAGTTTTATTATCAGTCCTGTATCCGAAGGCCTGGGCAGTCAGTGTTTTTTCACTTGATCGGAATGGCCTGGATGCATAATGTTTTCATGCCAACACCTCTTCCAAAGGTGATAAAGAATGCAAGAGAATTGGAGTCATGCTTCATCCTGATTGTTGCACTCAAAAGGGGAGAATCGTGGATCATTGACATCAGGAATCTCATAACAGAAATTTCCAGGCAAATCAAGAAGATCACTGATCTGCTCAAATAACTTCAACACCAGGTATTTAATCCCAACCCAGTGGACCACTCCAGTGACTTAAGTTTTTAGACCATCTGTCTCGGCTGTAGGTGTCGGGGTTTGAACCATGGCTGAGTCATACCAAAGACTTATAACAAATGGTACTTGCAGTTTCCTCACTTGGAGGAGATTTGTGACACAAATGGTTGGCTTGGTGTCAGGAACTTGTGGGACATTATGCTACATGTCTGCCTGCAGTATGATGCCACAGTTCTAGACATTACTATAAACTGCCATACTGCAGACATTAGAGTGATATGACTAAAATTGTTAAAAGCTATGTTAAAATTCAACAAAACACACAAACACACCTCAATCCAGTGTGTTGAACCTGCATTTGGAAGAAACATGCACCTGTCCAATCAACTGTCCAATTATGATTGCACATTTCCAAAGATGTTGACTCTTGCCCAGAATGGGATCTATCATGGCTACTAACCTGGCTGATTAAGACACCATTTAAACCCCTCTCAAGACCCAAACAACATGCAGCTCCAACACTGTGTTTTTTTTATGGTTTAATGCCATTTTTCAGCACAATATAGGCTATACATGGCGGCCAGTATTAATGGTGGAGGAAGAACCTGGAAAACCCCCGGAAGGAACCACCAACCCACGAGAAGCTACTGGCAAGCTTTCTCACATAACTACATTAGCCGAATCATAGACTCGAACTCACGCAGAGGTGAGATGGCAGTGATCTGTAACGGACAGCGCTTTAGACCACTCGGCCACTCGGGGGCCCCGCTCCAACACTGTTTGTCAGTATTGGGTATGATGGCCTGTGCCTTCATTGCCAAGAATAAACTCTCATTCATTGTCAATTAGAATTTTGAAATGAAACTCCTGTCTACTCTTGACACTTAATCTCAAAATCAATTATTAGACCATGTGTGACCTCTGAAATGATACAGGAAGGACTGAGCCATTGCCTCGCAGGGAGATCATGCTTTTTCTGAACCTTCACAGAGGAATGGATGTTATATCAGCACAGACAATTTTGCCTTGGATAAAGTGGGTTATTCATTCTACATATCAGGGTAAAACCCCAGACCAATTAAATTTACTTTGCATCTCAACTCATGAAATTAGGGTAGTCGCCAGGTTAGCCATTCTTGTCAAAGATCACAGAGCAGGAAAACATTTTTTTTATAAGTGGAACAGTCTTTATCTTTAAACTTTCATTTGTTTTATTTTCAGATCTCTTTTCCTGATCTTCACTGAGACTAACATTGTGACAGATATATCTGTATGTGCTTGAGATTTACATAAAGGATTTAGTATAAGATTTTTATCCTTTCTTAAGGCATGTGCTTCAGTCAGCCTTTGTAAGGGCTGGGTGTTGGGGTTGCGAAGGGTTTAGAGATGAAACATTTCCATTGATCAGCTGATTGCAGGAAAGTGGCATTTTTTAAGAATCTTAGAATGTGACAAATGGAAAGTGCACATCATGTGAACCTGTGAGGTGTAACATCATATTTGACATGACATCACATCTTGGCATTTTAACTCTTTACCTTCTGCTAGTACTTGCTGCCATGCCCTCTACTTGCCTGGGTAGAAGTGCATGCTCTTCCATGGATGTAATTGCCAGTATGGCTTAAAGAGGGATTGCCAGTACTGCTAGTTACTAGTGTTGGTATTAACTCTTTACCTTCTTCAAGTACTTGCTGCCCTGCCTACTAAGCCTGATAAGCAGCCTGCCTCCTAGCAATTGTTTGTAGGATGAACCCCATGGCATCATAATGGCTGCTTGAGTGAAATCTTCTAGGGTTAGTGCACATGCTGTCTTCATTATATAAATCTTATCCCATGCAAACTATGTAATTTAATGACAAATAAAATTTTAAACACTTACCAATGATTTGTGCCACTCATTCCCACATACATACATAATACATATAATCCACAGGAATCAATATTCATAATTTTAAAAAAACAAAAACAACCTCAAGATATCTGTTTGTGCATATATTAGATTACTTTTCTCACCACTATTCTGCTCAACAATGTGTCCCCTATGTAACTGCAGATTTGGTAATTTTCTATGATACTGCCTGAAGCAGTCTCCATCTACATATAATTTAACTTTGCATATTTCATATCCAGTAAAGACTTCATGTCTGCTGCCATTCTGCAAACAAAGTTTGCATTTACCCCACTTTGCAAATTTGACTGGCCGTTTCATGCACTATCTAAAGCTAATACTGCTGGTCACTTCCTCATTCCCTTATAGCCTGCAATAAGCTGCTCTCCAAAATTTAGTCTAGAGTCAAGCTGACACTGCATTTTGGTTCTAATCAGATGATTTAGAGATTCTTTCATGGTCAGGAAATCATTAGAAAGGGCTATATCATATTAAACCCCAAAAGAGATACTTCCACCATTTCTTTGCTTTTCTGCATGTACCATATTGCATTCTGATCTAATCAGTCAAGTTAACACCTGTTTTCTTCTTGGAATATAATGTTGCCACTCCAGGTGAAGTTACCTGCTGGCAAACACCATACCTCTGCCATCATTGAACAACAGTTTCTTCTCCAGAGCTGATAGTTCTTATAAAAAAAATATGTTTAAAAAAATGTATCTTTCCATGCAGCTATTGTCAGTGGATCCTTCTGCATTGTACTGAACTGGCCTCAGGAAAAGTTTCAGGGATTTTGTATGGCTTCGGGAATATCTCTTCTATTTGAATGTATGGTTCCACAGCAGTATATTTTGTCACTTTTCAAAGATTCAGATAGGGCTGAACTTGAAAAAATAATTATCTACGTAAACATGGTGGTTCTTGCTAACAAGTCTTCTTGTCAAGCCTGTCACAACTTGATCTAGGCCATGTTCAGTACCCTGACCTTCTTTATACATCCACAATATATCTGTAATTTTTTAACATAGCGGTTCGCAGGATGGGCCTGCTCCCAAACTTTTATACCAAATTTAGTAGGCTTTGCTGGTAGGTACTGTCTAAAAAACAGTACCTTTAAATGCTATCATGCCTTCATCAACAGCTTGATCCTTGGTGGATTATAGTTTTTAAGACACCTTTCAAGGACTGTATTCAGAACTGGTCTAATATGACACAGCCTGTCATGCCTAGGTTGTGTCCATGAAAGGTTGTTTGTCAATTCATTAACATGAAAATATTTTGATAGCTTCTCAGATTGTTCTCTTTTTATTCCATCTAAAATACCTTGTACTCCAAAAAGGTTTCCCATGTTCCAAGCAATCTTGTATTCAACAATTTGTATTACACAAAAAATGACATGTAGTCCAAGAAATGCCTTCATTTCTGCAATCAAAGTGGGTGACCATATGGATCAGGTTTCTCACTATTTTGTTTTCTGCCGTATCTGTACATTTCATCTACTAGTAACTGGTAAATTTCTTTGGGGGAAAAATGGAAAAAGAAATCTCCCTTGCATTTTCTTCTAAAATAAATGTTGGCCCTGAATTTGCTGTAATGTTGTCCTCATTTACCAGCCTCACATGTTCCACCAGATTTAATCGTTGCACATTTCATTCTCAGATTCAGATAAATATGAAATATCAGGTGATTAATATCAATGTCATTTGCAATGTCATCACTTTCAAATGCTTCAAAACGTTTGTCAGAAACATTGGAATACATGAATGTTGCCGTTTTATATTGCTATCACAGTTGACTTTATTTTCATTACAATTTACTGCTTTAATGAACCGCTCCGGTGGCCTAGTGGTTAGAGCGTCCGCCCCGGAAGCAAGAGGTCGTCAGTTCGATCCCCGCCCGAGTCATACCAAAGACTTACAAAAATGGTACTAACAGCTGCCTCGCTTGACGCTCAGCATTAAGAGGTTAGTGTTAGGACTGGTCGGCCTGGTGTCAGGATAATGTGACTGGGTGAGACATAATGCTACATGTCTGCGGCATGATGTCTCAGTGCTCGACATCACTATAAACTGCCTCACTGCAGACATCGTAGTGATATGACTGAAAAATTGTTAAAGTTACGTTAAAAATCCTAATCAAACAAACAAACAAAAAACTGCTTTAATGATGTAAAACTACTAATAGTGTACGTTCATCATTTATGTAAAGACTATTTTCATTGGGTAAATATTTTAAAAAAGAATGGTTGGTTGTAATTTCATCCAATGTAAAGCTTAATATAAAACACTTATATTTGTCTCTGGGGTTTCCCAACCCATGGCTGGAAACTCATGTACGAGCCAGCTAGGACAGGGAGTATTATTAGCAGCTTGTATATGCATCTTTTAGATTACAAGTAGGTATTCCAAACTGCCTAAGTTCAGCTGACTAGACATGGAAAACCACTGATTTTAGCTACTTTTCTTTTTCTTACTGTGACCTTATTTTTTGTCCAATCAATAAAATATTTACATGACATTAAAATGTGTTCTTTCTTCTTTTGAATGATATTGTTTGTTTTTATCTGTGTTAATTCTGACCGTTTTAACGAAGTTTTTAAAAACGTGTTTAAGCACAAAAAAATCCCGTGGTTAGAATTTTATCGGTCGGGAAAAAACCGTGATCTTTTTTAATCGGATGGTGCTATGCGCCTATCAAAGTTATTTCCACATATTATATACCGACGAATAGAGAATTGAAAGCCGGTTTTACTAGTGCAAACATCATAACTCTAAAACTATATTTTCAACCGATTTTCTTAAAATAAAGTGATAACAAAATGTTTTATGCAGTTTTTGCGGACTTTCTGTTAATGTTTTCATTAAAAAAAATATTGGAAATAAAATATTGTTCATTTTTCTCTATAATTTGAAAGAGTCAAAAATATTGTGCTAATAGGCGCGTAGCCCCATGTGTCTAAAAATAGCATACGATTCTGCGCATCATGGCTTTTGCTATTATGCAAATGGCGTCCAATACGATTGACTCATCGCGAATGGTGGTTGCGAATCCATTTGATATGGGAGCCACAGACATTCCATGGAATGATTTAAAGATGCTTGTCAGTAAGTATTATTGATGATAAATTTAATTTTAGTTATATTTGCCTATTTTTCTTCAAATTTATTCAACAGGTACATGTAGAAATAGACGTAAATTAACATATTTACAATCGGTGACCTAGATTTTCACATGGCCTTCTTTGACTTCTTTTTTATTTAATTTTTGCCTATAATTACTTGTCTAAGCCAGATATTGTGGTCAACCAATATAATTATATCGCTTTATCGTTGATTCAGTTTATAGCTTAACTCTCTGTTTCATATAGTATATGTATTTTAAAAGTTACTGACAGTGACACTTCCGGTTTGATACGGCGTTTTTGTTTACATTGACAACTTCTTCATGGCACTGACCGGCCTTCTTGTTTTTAGTCCTCGATCTTGATGAATGTGCATGTAAAGATTTATTTCCATACGAAACCTGCTAGATCTATATATCTGGAAAAACTAGAATGAGTATCTGATATACTATCTTTATCATGGACTCTGAGTATAGATCGGGTTATTGCATCACTTAGAAAGTTCGAGATGTCTTAGAATTTATTATTTATATACATTTATACATGGAATCTCCAAAACCTTGATCCGAATCTTTAAGTCTGAATTGTTTTAATTTATTGTTCAATAATCATGTGTTGTCATATTAAAATACTTAAAAAATTCAATTACTACCCAATATTTTTCATTTAATTAAAACATTTTTATGGTTATCTATCACATTGGGCATTGCAGTTCCCTTAAATGAATGACATTTTAAAGTTTATTTCAGTTTTGTTTCAAAATAATTAGAATAATTTGCAAACAAACTGCTAGTACTTGGCTTTTAAAAGTAGATTAATATTTTCCATTGCAGATGATGCAGCAAAAGTCATGTTAAAAGCCAAAGAGAAAGCTCAGGTCTACAGACAACACCATGAGAAACCAGAAAAGATTGTCATGCTGAAAGCTCAAGAAAAATTTATTGAAAATGAAAGGACTAAAAAGGATAAATAATTCAATGAGGCAAAGAAAAAAATAGACGTTGTTGTAGAGATATCCAAAAATGGAGTTCCATGTGTAAATTTACATGATGTTGACAAGCTCTTAACTACCTCCTCCAATGTGGTTTCTGCAGTTAAAGCACAAATTCGCTACCTTAAAGTTATTCTTGGAGCAAAGCATTTCACAATAAATGGGTCTAAAGAAGAGATTATCTTCAGATTAAGAGCACATTTTGCAGGCACAGACAAAAATGATGAACAGCTTTGTAAAGGCAAAGATTGAATGAAGAGTTGGATAGCTCAGTGTCACATGACAGTTTTGAAAACAATGATGACGACAGTATTTTTCAATTTGAGAATCAATGTCAATTTGTTGCTGTCTTTTATGACAACCATTTTTACTTGGGATAGGTTATCTCTGTAATAAGTAAAGAAAAAGCTTTGGTGAAGTTTATGGAGAAATCTAAAGGGAGTAAGGACTATTTTAAGTGGCCTTTGATTGACGATGTCGCAGAAATTGATGCATGTTATGTATTTAGATGGGCATTTGATGTAACACCAGTATCAAATGACAGAAGAGTGTGGTCGGTCCCAATCATAAAGCATCTCCAAATGAATTATGATGAAATAAAGGCTAAATGCATTTAAATTTTGCTTGCTTTTTTGCATATGTTGAAATGATGGCTAAATTTTGTCTTTTCGTTGAAGTATAGGGCTGATATGTGGGCAGTCATCTCTATTTTATTTCTGTATAATTCTTTATATTTTTTTTAAAATATTACTTCTTCTTGGATGAATGTAGTTTATTTGGATTGTGCTTAAAAATACACAAATTTTGATATATAATTTGTCCATGTAGCTTTAAAATTGTAAAAGTTGTGAATATTTTTAAAACATGTGTCCGTCAAATTGGGCCCAAAAGTGGCCCGCGGCCAAAACGTGATGTTTAACCAAATTTGTAATGTTATAATTTTTTAACTGTTGAAATTGTGGCCTTGAAAAAAATTGAGTATAATCTGTAGATATATCTTGGCCTTTAAATATCAGTAGCTGCTATGAATCTTCAAATTTATTGTTATTGTGTGCCATGAAATATGACCTTCCAAAGCATTTGCTTCGGCAATTGAGAATGAAGGATGAGTTTTTTTGCAAAATTGAAGCTGTGTGGCTTGCTCATTTTGTACTTTACATACTATAATTTCTATTTATTCATGTTACTGGGGGTAGTAGTTGTGATTTATATTGTTTCTTTGTATGTAGGTGAAACACTAGCTTGATTATCATATCACAAAGTAGGTTGTCGGCCACGATTTTGTACAGATGTGGAAAAATCTAAGTCCAAATTTACGTTTTGTTTTGTAATTTCTCACCTACTTGACCAAAACAAATAAATTTGGTATCATTGTTTTCAGAAAAACAAGCTCTATCTCTGTATATGTCTTGTTTTTGTCTGTTAATTATTGTTAAAAATGCCTTGGAATACCTATTACAAGGCTATTTTTAGAGGTGCATATATGCGTCTGCAGAAGGTAAAATGTTAAAGAACGGTTTTGGCATTGAATGGAATGATGATGAAATCTGTGCCAATACTTTTGTTGTTTAATTTATGTGTATAATATACTTAAAGTACATGAATTTATCAGATGGCTATTGTGTTAGTTAGGTCTATATACACGTCATTCTTTTCTAATATTTACACATATTTAAAATCACCTAATGACATGACAAATGATATAATAAAAACAAATAAAGTCAGGGCATAATGACCAAGGCAGATACCTGCTTTTATGGCTATTGCATAATTTATTTATCAAAATTCAAATATGAACACCTTTCAGTGTTGATTTTTAGATTCACATGGCTTACACTATTTGTTTTCTCACAGTCAATTTAAATAAATATTAATAATTTAAAGTTTTATCACAGAAAACTTACATTGGATTAAGAAGCATTATGAAGTTTCTAAAATATTTATGGTCAACAAGGCTCAATGGAAGTACTTTGTCCACAATGAGTTTTAAGAGTGCATCATCAATTTCTCTCTGCTTTGTAGTTTTGTAAATTGTTAATCAGTCTTAATCTGTTTGGCTGGGAAGGGAACAATCAACAACTCTTGGTCATGTTCCCTTGTGGTCGTGATCAAGATTAAAGGCCAGATTTATATTATTGCCTGGAATGTATTTGAAATAAATGTTTGATATTGAAATGAAAGCAAATGACAAATAATTCATGTACAAGGATATTAAATTAATATAATCAAATCAGCTATAAAACTATGAGAATAGAAAAGGAGGATAAATCAATATTTAAATCTGCACTTACCGTATATACTCGTGTATCAGCCCATTCGCGTATAAGCCGACCCCCCCCCCCCAAACTGAATCGGTAAAACTGTTATAAAGTGCATGACCCGCGTATAAGCCGACCCATAATTTCTAGTCTACCTGTACATCACAAGATGCACAAAGTGAGTTCTGAATACGTTTATTTAGGCAAATCACATTATTAAATAAAATGAAAGTAAGAAAGCTAATTTATATGTTGAAAAAAAAACAATTCTAAAGTATTAAGTCTTAATGGAAATTTAATTAATTCTCATTCAAAAGTCATGAATTATAAAAGTTCAATCACTTTTAGAATCCTTTAAAATCAGACTCTGCATCAGACTCGCCAAACAGTTCACGAAACTCGGCTTCTGTTATGGGCGTGCTTTCATCATATATGTCGTCATTGTCATCATGGTCATCCGATAGTCCGGTTCTTAAAATGAGAGTACCAGCCGGCAGATGCAACAAATTTTGAATCTGCCAACTTATATTTATTATTTTCGCCATCTGCATAGCACGTAGACGAATTGCCGCCATTCCCATACTTGCTTCTCGTTCACAAAAATTCGCGTGCTGCAGCACAGTTATTTACTTCTGCATATTCAATAACGTTAAATTTGAATGCTTCATCATACGCAAAACACTTTCTTTTACTTTCTATACTACTCATGTTATCCGATTGAATTGAATATAAACTTCTAAAGAGATTAAACTGAAATAATTTCTTATAGTGGTAGTGAAATATTTATATACCTTATCCTGTAATTATTTCCACAGTTGTTTATCAATTTGTATTTGATAATTATTTATCATTGTTGTTTATATGTGTGTTTTTTAAACTACCTGTAGTGTGATTCAATTGATCAAAATATGACTGGTTTCAGCGTGGACATGATTCAAGTATTGTGACAGTTGATAACTTTAAGCAGAAACCATGTCCACTACCATATCTCAGTAAACGATACATCTGAGAGTCGGCATATTTTAGTAAAGTCATTGGCATTGTGCAACAAAAAAAAAACTATTATCCCCGAGGCATTTACCACAGATTAAGCATATGGTAGCTATTGTGCAACACTTTACCGTTGAGAAACCACTTTGCTTTACAAACAACCAATCAACAGTAGTATATAAACTGTGGCTGCCTATTACATCTAAAACACCTATCAAAAAAATCCAACAAATAATATTGTTTTACAATTATTCACGCTGACTCGTATATTGCAATGTTATTTACCCTTCCTAAGCGTGCGTGCAACAAACCCCTATGGAGCCTCTCGCTATTGTTTCTTAAAGACTATCGTACATGTATTTCTACTCTCGATCAAAATGTTTGTCGTATATACCTTAAGTATTGTAATTCTTTTATTTTTTTTTACGTAGATTCTTTTCATATTTACACTGAAATAGGCTAGCGTGCATTTCTATGAAACCGTAGAGTTTAATTATTACTGATTAGCTGAGGGTTAAATACTTGACTAGAGATTATTAATATGGCGGTTCTTTTGGAAAATACACGTATTTCCGTAGTTCAAATAACAAGTATGGCTGTACACCTTCAGTATCGTAATTCTTTTATTTTTTTACATAGATTGTTTTCATATTTACACTGAAATAAACTAGAGCGCATTTCTATGAAACCATAGAGTTTAATGATTACTGATTAGCTGAGGGTTAAATACTTGAATAGAGATTACTAATATGGCAGTTCTTTTGGAAAATACACATATTTGCATGGTTCAAATAACACGTATGGCTGTATTTTCTGGTGGATGGACAAATAGACATCAAGTACTTTAAAACATGTTTTTCATTCATTATCTTACCACTTATGTTAGAAAAAAAATATTTGTTTTACTTCACGACAGGACAAATCTTAATAGCCATGTGGCATCATTAGGTATGTGGTCTCATATTCGGCGATCGACGGAAACAATAAATACTTAAAATCGAGGGGAAAAAGCATTATAAATTTCAGATTTGGAACTTGACCTGCAGATAAGCCGACCCCCCTTTCTTCAAGGCCTTATTTTTTCCCTAAATTTCTCGGCTTATACGCGAGTATATACATTATATTGTAAATTTAATTTGCAACATTTTAAAAGTGATTGTCAAAATGGAGCCAGGGACACCTGATGAACAGCCTTCAGACACATTGGCATCTTTGCCAATAGTACCATCACTGCTGAATGTCCGAGATGACAGTGATAAAACTGTGGTTACACATGGTCCACCAAATAGAAAGCAAAGCTCAATGCTGACTTGGATGATTCATTGCAAGACGATCTTTGCCTTGATGAACAGCCAGTAACAGATGTCATCGACCAGGAGTTTTCCAGAAATCTATGTGCTGCTCCATATGATACCAATTTCAAAATGTTACATTGGTGAAAACAAAACTGCCAGTTCTTAGCTTACTAGCTTGGGAGTACCTAAGTGTTCGGTATCATCTTAATCCATTGTGAGGGTATTTAGTCTGGCTAGAGATCCTGTCAGCAAAAAAGGAGCATGTTTAATGGGTGCATTTTGATGACATCACCTAATTTGAATATTCCTTGCTTATTTCATCACTTCTGCATTGACATTGCTCATAAATCACAAATTTAGCCATTCCTTGACAATTTGTATTAAAAAAAATTAAAAAATTAAAAGCCTTGTTAACGCTTTAACTCCGGGCACCACATTTATGTGTCAGGAGGTAATAGCCTACTTCCAAGCTCTGTAACATCAAGGTTATGTATGATACACTAAAGTGGGTGGTATTATAGAAAGGTAGACAGGTACCAATGATACCAAATAATCTGGACATTTTAGTTGCACTTCAAAATACAGAGAGAAAAACCTAATTTTTTTTACCAGATTTTTCTCAACTCAAAATTTGCCCGTGGTCAGAATCCGATTTTGTGATCTTTGACTTCAGATCAAGCAGACAAGACTGAACTGCACACAGACAGGAGAACCTTTGCAAAAAGTAGGATAAGGTGGGCATTGAGAATAAAAAGAGGTCTATACAAAAATAATTGGTCCATTGAGCAAAAAAAAAAGAAAAAAAAGAACTCTTAACTTTTGCCTTTCTGCCTTGAGAGAAATAGCCAATGAAAAATGATTTTTCTGACACAACTAGGTATTAGGTTAACCAGAAATCTCCTGAAGTTGATGTTTGCAGCAGTCTTCTTTCATTTGCATAAAGCTGATAAGCCATAGAAATTTGCTTCCATTTAACAAAAATATTACAATGCATTATAAATGTAGTATTTCTGTGATGTTAATGTATATATAAAGGTGCATTTCGATGACACAAATGACTTGTCACATTGTACTTAATACATGTAGCTCAAACTATGGTTCAGTCATTCACAGCAGAAAGTTTACTGAATGACATTTTAACAGTCATTGAATGATGACCTCTCATAGGAATGACTGCGTGATTTACAATCTGATACCATCCATTTCAAGAATCAAGTGATCTTTATTGCTTTGAAATATATTGGGACAGTGAGAAAATAAAAAGTTCAGTTGTGTCTATTCTGTACATTTAAAGACGGTCAGTTGACTACATGTTTACTTTATTCAAAGAAATAGGAACAAATTACGCACTGACTTGATGAGAGGCATACCATATTGATCTTCTCTTGAACATTTAGATTTATCTTGCTGTTTAAACATGAAATGTAATCCTCTAGGTTTAGAAAATTTAATTCCAGTTAAAAGATTAAATTAGGATTGGCATTTTGTCCTTGTTATAATACAAATCACAAGTTTAAATAACTCTGCAATAATCCTGTGATTAATCGGGTTTAGAAGAAATAATACTAGATATTTTGTTTTTTACTGACAATTGGTCAGGGCTGGATCTAGGCCTCCACCCCAACCCAGCTAGAAAAAGATAACGTACATACACGCAAATGTACACTAACTTATCACCTGAAATGTGACCATCAGTTTAGTCTTGCACATGTCTTTTTGGGATCATGCATGCTTTGAGTAAATAGACACAAGACTTTTGCTTTGGTGCCCTATTGAGGAAAGTTAGGGCCATTTTGAAATTTTTGAAAAAACAAACACACCTAACACTTTACTTGATTTATCCTTGCTCATGTCTGTGGGTAACTATCAGATCTTGTGCAATATTGTTTCACATTTGTTTCAAATATTAATGGAATTTTGTTGTTTTATATCGTTTATTTGTTACTGATCTTATCACTGCAGAGTGCATTAATAACAAATTTTGTACAATTCTTACCAAGGTATATTGCGTGAATGGCAACAGAAAT
This sequence comes from Unio delphinus, assembly GCA_029339505.1. Taxonomy (NCBI): domain Eukaryota; kingdom Metazoa; phylum Mollusca; class Bivalvia; order Unionida; family Unionidae; genus Unio; species Unio delphinus. Next base: position 12,448,855 of record JAQISU010000076.1, read on the forward strand.
AAGAAAAATAATGTGTGTGTAAAGCAGTATGCTCAATACAGACATCTGCTTACCATATTTTCACGTATATAAGACGCGTCTTACACAAAATTTTACTTACCCCGCATCCAGGGTGCGTCTTATATTAATGGGCGTCTTATCTAAGTATTTTTTAACATGAACGAACGGTACAGTGTTGTGATATTGAAGGATGATTATTGTGGTCGATATTCACATTTCACGATTTTCATTCATAGCTGTTAAAACAATTGGGTAAGTGTTCACAATATAATAAACTGTTACTAAATAGTGTTTGACTTGGTCAATGTACCGTATTGTTCTATTCGTCTTCATTTTCATCGTCATCAGCTTCAATTCCATCGAAACTTGAATCAAATACACTGTCGTCGTCGCGGAATAACTCCATAACTGATGCTAATTGATCCTCATTGGTTTCAGTGGTATCGGATGCAGCTGAGTCGTCGTCCGAAGAACTGATATAGCTGGCCGGTTCGGGAATTATCCCACACTTTCTGAAGCCATTGATGATTGTTGTAATTTTCACTTTCTCCAATTGCTTATATGATTTTCGCTTCGGCATCGTGACAATTTTATTAATTTTAAAAATGCTAAGCAAATTGATCACTCATTTATATATAACAAGAGACTGTTCCCACGTTTATATATGCTAACCGCATACATCGGGCGTTTATTGGTCTATGTACTAATCCCACCGACTGAAGACTTGGCCTAGCGGATCAATTAAGCCGCCTTTACATCCGGCGTTTATTGTTCTAGAATCTAGATACCAGGTACTAAACCCATCACTATTGACCTTTGATCTCAACTAAAAATGGTAATGAATCCTTGTTTACATCTGACGGGTGATGGAACATTGGACAAATTTTCATTTATGATAAAGGAAAGGTAACCACTGGAGATAAATTGCTCAGTTCGGCAGATGGCTAGGCCGCGTGCGTCTTATATTTGTGGGTGTCTTATTTAAAATATTTTTAACACAAATCATCAAAACCCGCGTCTTATATATGGGTGCGTTTTATAATTAGGTGCGTCTTAAATGCGCGAAAATACGGTAATACTATTGAAAGAAATTGGTTTGCACATTTTATTTTTGTGTCTCAACAGCCAAATAGTCACAAACAGAAAACTGCATTGAAATAATTAAATGTCTTTGATCTACATTACAGTTAAGCTATTGAAGCATCATTTGCATATGTCTGATTAGTTTTTATACCATGATAAAAATATTGTCTTTTTTTTCCTCTTTCAAGAATGAACAAATAATACAACACATGAGGATACAACCATGCAGAATACCTTAAATTTGTTGAACATTTAAGATTTGACAATTTTAACATTATTATTAATTTCAACAATATGCAGAAGTAAGAATATTGTGGAACAATACCAAACTTTCACTGTTAAAGACTTGACTATAATTAATACCTGTAAACTATGATGGTCAAGTCAGATGGCTTCATGTTAGTAACATATTTCTCTTATGTAAAAATTGACATCTTTTAATACAAAAAATTGTATAATCCTTTACAATGGTCACTATGTTTATTTCTGTAGAACATCCACACAAGCTAATTCTTTACCAAGGAGAGACCATTTAAGTTTCCCAAGGTTTATATTATTTGAAACAATGTTATCTTGTGATGAAGGAAAGAATTTTAAAAAATGCCCCAATCAGAAAGAACAATAAAGTAAATGACTAGTCACATACAATATAAATGCAGTCATTTCAAGTTGACTTTGTTGCTGTGTAAACATGTATTCAGCCTCGTGACTGGTCATTACTTTTCAAGAACTAAAGACGTGGTTCGAATTTAAGTTTAAATTCAGTGTTTTCTGGTGTTTTAAAAAAAAGAGAAACAGCTGTCCTTGGGAATGAAATATACTTGCATCAGAGGATTACTTTTTCTGTTTAAACAGTAGAATAGCTTTAAACTGTTCAAGAGGTAAACCAGGTCTCGTCAACTCATCAATTTTTTGTGTAAATATGTTAAAATTTCTTTAAATAAAGTAAAAGTGTAAACTTATTGCAAAAGGTGTCTTGAGACCCCGAGTGGCCAAGTGGTCTAAAGAGCTCTTTGTTATGGATCACTGCCATCTCACCTTTGTCTGCGTGGGTTTGTGTCTCAAATTCGGCTAATGTGGGTATGTGAGAAAGCGTGCCAGTTGCTTCTTGTGGGTTGGTGGTTCTTTCCAGGGGTTTTCCTGGGATTTCCTTCACCATTAATACTGGCTGCCATGTATAGCCTATTATGTGCTGAAAAATGGCGATAAATCCAACAACAACAACAACAGAAGGTGTCAATCAGCCTTTTGTAAATGAAAAAAGTATAATAGTATTAATACAGTTTTTTAGGCATTGTAACTATGTTAATATTTGCTACAATTTGATATGGCATTATATCAATAACATAATCTTCAATAGAAATAGGTACTGTGTATTATTGTCAGATAACAATGTAGATAAATTGCCCTCCCACCTCTCTCTCAATAAACCTCTAAAGAGCATGCTAGCAGGGTCATACACATTAAACCATGCCCATTTGATAGGGACTATGTCCACTCTATGGTGGTTATTCTTGATGATTCTACAAGAAAGGTTGGTGTGAAGAAGAATTTTCTGCAAGCCGCCATGGCAACTCTGTCATGATGCGCAGAGAGATGGTGGAGGTTTTTTCATAATCCTTTCCATTCTCTCTCTCTCCACCCCCACTGCGATGTGTGGGTTTTTTAAAATGCACAAGCTGCACTGTACCTATTTGTTTTGCAGTAAAACACCAAATAGAATCAAACTGGTTTGGATTTTAATTATGAATGATGAAATTTCTTAGAATGGAATACATATGAGCATATAGTGTATTTACAGTAGCAGCAGGCCAGCAATAAATATAAAGAGCATATCAACTCTTGAAGTTTTGAATGTTGTAGTACATGTAATGTATGTTCTGAATGGTCTTGCTCTCAGTGTGTTACATGGTGGTCAGTGCATACTTTTATTTGTTTACTTAAGGTTTGAAATACGCTTTTACCAATGTGATGTAGCTGACAAGATCTGAAATTACCAATGTGATTTAGCTGACAAGATCTGAAATTACCAATGTGATGTAGCTGACAAGATCTGAAATTACCAATGTGATGTAGCTGACAAGATCTGACAAGATCTGAAATTACCAATGTGATGTAGCTGACAAGACCTGAAATTACCAATGTGATGTAGCTGACAAGATCTGAAATTACCAATGTGATGTAGCTGACAAGATCTGAAATTACCAATATGATGTAGCTGACAAGATCTGAAATTACCAATTTGATGTAGCTGACAAGATCTGAAATTACCAATGTGATGTGGCTGACAAGATCTGAAACTCACACTAATATCAACAATGTGCAACAATATTGGGGGAACGTACCATGCACATTTATTTGTTATTTTACAATTTAAATTATTTTGGAGGGAAAAAAATGGAACCTTACAAAAGTTAATTATGTGAAAATAATCCACTGCAATGTCAGAAAAGATATATAAAAAACCAGAAACATTTTGGATACTGATGACTTTTTTGCTTGACTGCTATTTTATAAAACTTTTTAATTTAGAGAGGAACATCCAGCATGCTAACAATTTGACTTTAAAATATTGTCAAAGAAAATGAAAAAACTAAATACCATATTAGAAATGGCTACTATTATTAAGTAACTGCAACCTCCAAAAGTGTTTCATTTACAACTACATATATCCTTAGTTCTTTATGGCTTTACATATTTATTTGAATATTTGTTATTGTGATTGATTTATTAATCAAATGATCATTTAATTGATTGATGGGTTGGCTGATTGTCCTGCAGTTATACTTTACTGTGACATAACAAGTTTTGAATTAGTGCACTGCTTTGGAGATTGGGCCAGTTAGCTGAATTTAAGCATTTTTTGGGTAGGAAACTGGCTTGATAGTCAATTATTATTATTTTGCTGACAAAGAAAGAATAATGTCTTTATTGTATAATATACAATTGAATTCTCTCTCCAACCTGGAGTCCCTCTAGCTATAGCTACATCACTGATGGCTGATTTTCAGTGTTCCTTAAAATCAGAAGTGAAGTACTGGGGTCAAAACTGATTTTTGATCATTGTACTTGTATGTACAGAGTTTGAATGTCCTCCTGTTTACAAACTACAAATGCACATGCACACACACACACACACACACACACACAAACACACACATATTTTAGTCTTGTGACTGTTGAAAGATTGAAATGAAGTTGTACTTATATGCAGTTACCATAGTCTTGCAAGTTTTTTATATATATTGTAATACCCCCTTTCAAGCAAGAATTATTATGGGGCATATATATATATTATTTGCTTATTCTTTAATTGAAGGTGGAAATACAAAGAGTGGAGGTGGGACACAAGGCAGAGAAGGGAAGACCAAATCTCTCAAGAAGAAGGGCAAAAGCTCTGACCATGATAATGCCTCAGCTGAGGATAAAGCAAAGCCTTCCAGCAAAGGTCAACAACTAGAACTTGTATTTATGACACAGGAAGAAATTGAAAAAACGCTGAAGCAAGACGAGCAGTACAAGAATTGTCCAGAGGAATTTATTTCAGAGATCGCTCATAAGATAATTAGGTGAGCATATTTTTGGGGATTTAGATATACTTCTCCCATGATAACATGCACCTAAATAACTTCACAAATAAAAACGTACAAGTTTATTTTTAAGATTGCAGCACACTTGCTGCATGCTCGCATTAAAACGTTTCACATACTCATAAGGTTTGAAATATGAGCTTGTGCAAGGTTATATTGTGAGAAATTACAAGCTTGTTCAAGCTTACCAATTACAAGCTTGTAAAAGCTTACCAATTACAAGTTTGCATAAGCTTACCAATTACATGCCTTTTCAAACTTACCAATTACAAGCTTGTGCAATCTTACCAATTACAAACTTTTTTAGCTTACCAATTGCAAGCTTACCAAATACAAACTTACCAATTACAGGCTTTCCAATTGCAAACTTATGCAAGCTTACCAATTACAGGCTTAACAATTATAAGCTTACCAATTACAAGCTTGTGCAAGCTTGCCAATTACAAGCTTGTGATAGCTTACCAATTATAAGCTTGCATAAGCTTACCAATTGTAAGCTTACCAAATACAAACTTACCAATTACAAGGTTCTGCCAGCTTACCAATTACAGGCTTAGCAATTACAAGCTTACCAATTACAAGCTTGCATAAGCTTACCAATTACAAGCTTGCATAAGCTTACCAATTACAAGCTTGCATAAGATTACCAATTACAAGCTTGCACAAGCTTACCAAATACAAGCTTGCATAAGCTTAAATGAATGCATTCCCCCAATCCCAATTTGAGCATAAATAATCTCCTGAAATGAATGCCGAGTCATACCAAAGACTTACAAAAATGGTACTAACAGCTGCCTCGCTTGGTGCTCAGCAGTAAGAGGTTAGTGTTAGGACTGGTCGGCCTGGTGTCAGGATAATGTGACTGGGTGGGACATCATGCTACATGTCTGCGGCATGATGCCCGAGTGCTAGACATCACTATAAACTGCCTCACTGCAGACATAGTAGCGATATGACTGAAATATTGTTAAAGCTACGTTAAAAATCATGCTCAAACAAACAAATAAATTCTCCCACAGATTACTTCATTTAAAATTCAGTTTTATTCACAGTCTAAAACAGACATGACCTTTGCAGATGTCAAGTTATCTAAACCCTTTGCAGTTCTACTAACACCATTTTAAAGATGGGATAGAGTGTTTGCTGGGTCCAGAGTGCTAAGCAAGCAATTATGGCAATCCTGGAAAGACTTTGAAATTTAATGCATTTCCAAATTTTTGGATTTGGAAAATCATTGAAATAAGTCAAATGAAAACAATGGGGTTTTTATGTTTTTAAAGTAAAGTAAATCCCCAAATTATTTGATTTAACCGAATCTCACATTTACACAAATTAATATTAATACTCCAGCAGAATAATACTCTAAAATGCATGTCATTCATATAGATATGCAAACACCAAGCATGCCTTCCCAAACAGGATACTGGCAGCTTTGCTGAAACACATTGTTACTGTTGTAGTAATATTATCTCCACATAATACTCTCAGTCAAGCAGTGTATCCCCTAGGGGTCCAAGACAGAGAGTCAAAAGTCTCCTTGGTGTCAAAACATTAAACGTCAGACTGAATAAAATCAAAAGATTGGTATGAAAACTGGGGTCAGATAAAAAAATTGAGGGGTCTCTGAAGCGCAAATGAGGGTTAAGGGAAACACTGGTCAAGATTTTCCTTATTCCTTTATGCTTCGTTAACACATTAACCCCTAACACCAAGTTTATGGGGCATGAGGTAGTAGCCTATTTCCAAGGTCTGTACACTAAAGTGGGTGGTGTTTTACAAAGGTAGACAGATTTAGCTCTACAAAGATACTAAATAATCTGCACATTTTAGTTGCACTACAAAATACAGAGGGAAAAATCTAATTTTTTGGACCTGTTTTTTTCATCCACCCAAAATCTGCCCAAGGTCAGAATCCAATTTTGTGTCCAGATTTTAGAATTTGTGAACTCAGATCTAAGGCAGACCAGTCTGAAGTGCACACAGGTGAACCAGTCCATAAAGTAGGATAAGGTGGACATTTTGAATAAAGAGTCTTCTCCATATGAAAATTATGGGTCCGTTAAGAAAAAAAAGAAAGAAAAAAAAAGAACAATTTTTCACCTTTTGCTCATGAACCAGGAAACTAACCAATGGAAAACATTTTTTTTACTACAGCTAGGCATTGGGCTAATCGAAAAATGCTTGGAAGTCGATGTATTCAGAAATTGTCCCCAAAATGTGTTTCCTACTTGCATTTCATCCGAAAACAGCAAAAACCTCCAGGGGTTATTGTGTTAAATGTTCAACATGAGTGCTTCTGTATAGTACAAGTCACATAGGTCATGAAGTCACTTTTAAGTAATGAATGTCATTTTTTAGAATTTGATTCTACATACCTTTAAGTGGCAAGTATTCACTTCATTTGGATTCGTATACATCTATATTCCTGTGGATGGTCATTATTTATATACCCTGAAAGGTGCTAATGGCAAAATCAGCATTAAAGTACATAGATATTTTTGGATGAAATGAACCTAAAAGGTGTGATCCAGTACAATCCGGAATGAATGGCAAGTGCTGTAATGTCACAATGAAAGCATATTGATAAACAAATTTGTTCTACCCTCGACTGTGATGATTCCATTGAATGTGCTCTTATTTTGATCCAAGTTTAGTACATTGCTCCCATTGCAAAAGTCCATAGCGATGGACAGTTTTTATCAGGGACTTTTTTGGTGACAGTTAAGGTGCAGAGCATTCAATAATCCGGATTGAATAGACTTTGGTAAATGAAAATTAGTATTAAATTTATATTTAACTTGAAATGAGTAAATGTGCATACATGACCCATGTGACATGTACTATAACAGTGATTCTACATGTGCTTCCACCTCTACAAGGAAAAGTAAAATTATAACTGGAAAAAAAACCACCGTAGTTTTGGAGAGATATGAAAGAGGCAAGAAGACAATGGAAATTAGGTGTGCTACAGGGCTCAACTGTCTATACAATTATAGATTATTCTGAGAAAATTACGAAGTTCTGAAATAGTGCTACAGATTTATCTACTTTACTGTGTTTCATTAACAAGATTGGCTATCATGGAGAAAATAGGTAGCATGTTGACAACATGGATTGAGCACCAAAATCAAGAACATGTGCTGCTTTAGATCCAAGTGATCCAAACAGAGGCATGCATAATTCATGAAATGTTTAAACATGATCCTGAAGCCAAGTCGTTTACTGCAAGTGATATATTTAGTGCCCACCATGGATTTCATAAAGTGACAGGTGAGGCATCAGCTGCTAATAAAAGTGCTGCTGATAATTTACTGCAATCCTACAGGCAGTCGTTGAGGAGGAGAGAAGCTATGATCCAAGGCAAATTTTCAACTTGGAAGAAACTCGACTCTTCAGGAAATAAATGCCGAGTCAAATGTTTATCTCATTTGCAGAAAAAACTGCTGCAGAATTAAAGACCACTAAGAATCACTTTGCAGCTCAGAAAAAATGTAGCTGGTGACTTCAAGCTGAAATTCTTGTTGGTTTGTTGTGCTGAAAACCCTTGGGTTCCTCAGGATTATGCAAGGGGACTGTAGCGTTCTGCAAAGGTTGGGGTGGGGTACTTCCAAAATATTAATTAAAATATTATGGAAGTTCCACCTGGCTCGTGAATTTAAATTTAAATTAATGACCAAATAGGTATACGGCTCTGAGCCCCCAGTCAGCACTGCCAACGGTTAAAGTATATATATATATATATATATATATATATATATAACACGAAGATGAAATTCAAACAATAATAATTTAATGAAGCCTATAAATTTAAATGTCACACAATCACTCGTCCTCTAAATGATAGCCTATTTCATCTCATGATTTTCAGTGTGAGTTCGATTTTCCACCTGGCCTTTGGTTGTACTCATCTATTTATTCGATCCTCCCACTCCTCCTGGATTTCACCTCTCCTGACTTCTCTCCTTCCTTCTCTTTCCTTCCATTCTTTATCAAGACTATTGGGACCACTTTCCCTGGTCTGTCCCCCGAAGCTTCCTCTCCAGATTTCCCTCTTTCCTTCTCTTCCTTCCGTCTCTAACGGAGACACTGGGACCACTTACTAGTCTGTCCCTCAAAGCTTCCTTTTTAGAAGCTACACTTAGAATTCTGTTCCTAAGGTTTTCCCACCAATTAACATATGGCCGCACAGAGTTCTATCTTCTTCTGACAATCGAAAGCTCGACGGCCAGTTAAAGATATTATATTTTAAAATAAATCAGGGTCCCACCCCTATCTCGATTCCGATTGGGTAGCGCTGGGGCCCTATCCACTTGACTTATTCAATCTGGCATTCAGTCAGCGTATCCAGAAGATAAGGCATGCCCACTCGTTCTGGCAGCTTCTTTGATGTACAAAACATCCTTTCAGCCCAAGGTGCCAATTACACTTCTGACGACTTGGGTCAGCTTCCTCTCTTAACTATGGCAAACTTACTTAAGGGATGGTGTTAGCCTGCGGTCATGTGTAACAATAAACAGTGGCTTGTCCGACTTACTTGATCACACATGGTTCTAATTTAATTTTGGGTCGGGCAACGCCACAGGGACACTTGCCTGTTCATTGGAAAGCCAACCAGAATGGATTTTTTAGTGGTTCATTGTTTGAAGATTATTTTTCCAGTCTTGTGCATTTGGAATTATGGCTTATTGTGACAGGCATAAGTTACCTTTCAAAATTCTAATGCTTCTTAAAAACACTCCAGGACATTTCACAAGCCTTGATGACCTCATTGACAGAATTAAGATGCTGTTTTGCCACCAAATGTAATGTTACTCATCCAGCCCAAGGATCAGAGTATTTTTCAAGCTTTCAAGAGCTATTATGGATGAAGCATCTTGAAAAAGATTATCATTGAGACAAAGTGAAAAGAAAAGACAAATGTCAAAAGACTTTTGGATGAAATTTTAACATTAAGATGGCCATAGACATCATCACAGAAGCCTTGAATGAAGTTAACCAGCAGTGCCTGAATTGTGTCTGAAAAATCATCTTGTCTGCTGTTGTGAATGATTTCCAAAGCTTTGCTGATAACAAATTTATCAGTGATTTAAGGTATGCAGTGTCTAACAGTGTGGGCTTTGACAAGATCAATGAAGAGAATGTGGCTGAGCTGCTTGATTCCCATAGAGAGGAACTCTCAAACGAATTGGCACCCTGGAGAGGAAGAACCCATGGAATCAAATTAAATGCCCTCCCCTCCCCAAGTTCTCATGATGTTAGGCATGGCTGATGCATTAAAACATTGGATGCTTTACCTGGCCTTCTTTGACAAATAGGACCATAATTACGAAGGAAGTGCTAGGTTTTATAGTCTAATGAAGGAATCCAATGCCTGTTACATGGAGCTTTGCAGGGGGAAGTGATGCTGCTAAGGACAGTCTTCCTTAGACCTGTTCTTCAGGAAGCAGAACAGCACTGTCTCAACTCAACATAATCTCAGCCCTTCATTTCTAGCTGTCCATCCCCATTATAGAGATAGGCTACTGACTCTTTCTGTATTTGTGGAGCTCTAAAGACCGTGTCACACATTGTGAACAATTGTCCACTGATAAAGTTCCCTAGTGGCCTGCAGGCTCTTAATCTTGCTGATAACGATGCTGTTAAATGGCTGAGCATGCACTGCACACTATAAATAAATAATAATTAGAGAAGAGAAAGAGCCAGTGTCAAATTCACTTACACAAACAAGAGAAAACATTTCTGTGTAGCTTTAATTACACACCACATAATGGCACCAAACTTTTGAAGAGGGCTTGCTGATATTGGAAGAGATGTGCTACAGAGTAGATGTTACCTAGCTAAATGGTTCAGGTTATATTGATTCAGATAATGACAGTTGGTTTTCAGACTTTTTTAAAAAAAAACTTAAATGGCTTGTTTTTTTGGGCCAAGGATGAAACCTGTTGATTGTAGCATTTAAAAAGTCAAGGTCATGGTGATTTAGATTTAGATTTAGTACCTTTTTGTTTTGATTAAATAGTGTGAGAATATATCAGCTTTAACAGGTCATTGAAAATTCAAAGAACTTTCTGAGAAAGGAACCCTAAAGTTTGATCTTGTTCAGCCAGTGTCTGCATAAAGTAATAGGCATCCATTAAGTAATATAAACTGTATACCATTAGAATGATTGTCATCTAATTTTACATTAATCTGTAATTTTCATAAATAATAACAATAATAGTAATACTACTAATAATAATGTGGATTTTAGTACAGCACCTAATCTTTACAAGCACTTTACAATCCTAGATAATACAAAAAAGCATGTACAAGGACAATATTATAAAAGCAAATACCATAAAATTCCAAAACAAAACATGCTTACAATAATTAAGGAAGTGAACATGTAGTATTATGTCTTTAAGACTTTTGTTGTTGTTGAAAAAGGTGAGTTTTAAGAGGACTCTTGAATGAGATCACAGTGTACTTGTATTTAAGATCTGTGGGTGATGTATTCCATGTAGCTGGGCAATGAGATGCAAAGGAACATTATCCATATGACTATTTTAACAATGGGAACAATGAGATTACAAGTGTCAGAAAATATTTTGTGTACACATGGGTGAGGTTAGTTAGTCATTGAAATTTTGCATGGTGAACAGATTGTGTTTGATTCTGGATCTAATGTGTAGTCAAAAGCAGTAAAAGCGAATTAGAGTAGTCAAGTCTTGAAAGTACTAAGGAACACATAAATGTTTTAGTAACATCAACCAAAAAAATTTGTGAATGGAGCTAATGCCCATTGAAATTAGACAGAAAGACAGTGATCCCTTTCAAGAGAGCTTTTAAAACTCATTTATTTTGACTGCAAGAACAAGACAAAATAATGTCTCCTACATTAAATATTTTCAGCATGTGTTTTCTGATTTCATGGTGGTTTTTTTGGGTAAACTGTAGTCATATCATTATATATCATACCGGATCTGTTGTTGCCCGGGTCAACAAGGACTGTCCCTGCCGTTGTCCACCAGGATGGAGGTGACAAATATGCTAAAGGTACTTTGCAAAAAATCAGAGTGAGAGACAGCTTTGCCATCACCACCTGGAACATTAGAATGCTGGCACAAACTGGAAGACTCCAAGAGTTGACACACGAGATGGAACACTACACATAGCACATTCTGGGACTCAGTGAAGTAAGATGGAAAGACCTAGAAGAACACCAAACTGAAGATGGGCATATATTATACTATAGTGGAGAGTTGGACAAGTCCATAAATGGAGTAGGCTTCCTTGTAAACAAAGTCATCAAGGGATCTGTGCTTGAATGTTGCCCCATATCTAGCAGAATCATCCCCATTCATCTGAAAGCATATCCCTTGAACATCACAATTATCCAAGTCTATGCTCCAACTACTGATCACGATGATGAAGAAATTGAGGAATTTTACAACAAACTCCAAGGTATAATAAATATGGTAAGTAAGAAAGACATCCTCATCATCCAGGATGCTCGAAAAGACTGGATGATCATTGTGGACCTTCTTGCAATAAGCTTACCAATGGGAAAGAGAGAGGTGGCTGCTCGAGTTTGCAATCTGCAACAACTTGGTACTAGCCAACATCCTGGGCCAACATAAAGCTTCACGATGCTGGACATGGCATGCACTAAATGGGACCTATCATAACCAGATCGACTACATACTGGTTCAAAACCGTTACCAATCTGGCATCAATAGAGCAAAAACAAGAACTTTCCCAGGTGCTGATGTTGGGAGTGATCACGACCTCATCATTATGAACTTCTGAGTGAAGTAGAAGAAAATGAACAAGCCAAAGAAAATCCGGCTCAAATTGAACCTCGAACAACTGAAGGACCCTAGCATCTGCAAGTCATTGCAAGCCACAATTGGAGGAAAATTTGCTCCACTCCTTGTGATGGATGTTGATGTTAAAGTAATGACAGACACTTTCAACATAGTCTTGACAACAGCTGCCAAGGACATCATTGGCCTCCATCGCCCAAAGAAAATACCCTGGGTTACAGAAGACATTCTGAATCTGTGTGATACCTGAATAGACCTAAGAAAAACACCAGACACACAACATGGTCAGTGGAGTAATGAGAAATAAGCAAGAATATCAGAAAAAAACTTGAAGAAAGCAAAAGAAGATTGGATTGGACAGAAGTGCACAGAAATAGTTTGATGAAGAATAACAGCAAAAAGGCATTCCAGATTGTGAAAGACCTCACCAGACAGAAGCAACCAAGAGTCAGGACCATTCAAGATGAAAATGGAAAATGCCTCACAGAAGCAAGTGACATTGCAGAAAGATGGACTGAGTATTGTAAAGAACTCTACAACCATCCATCCACAGGAGACTCAGAGGTGCTTGAAGTTCCAAGCGCCACAAATGATGATTATTTCCCCATTCTCGAAGAAGAGGTGGAGTCAGCAATAAGAGCACTGAAGAATGGGAAGGCAGCTGGAGTAGACAACATCCCAGCTGAACTTATCAAGAATGATGATCTGGCCAACACAGTGGACCCAGTCACTGACTATAACACTCCCCAAAAAAGGCAATCTTCAGCTGTACCAAAATTAAAGAACTATCAGTTTGATCAGCCATGCTAGTAAGATGATGCTGAAGATCATTTTGAACAGACTGAACCCACAAGCAGAAGAAATAATTGCTGAAGAACAGGCAGGAGGAAAGCACAACAGAACATATATTCAATCTTAGGGTTCTGTGTGAAAAGTACTCACAACATCAACAAGACATCTATCATGTTTTCATAGATTTCAAAAAGGCTTTTGACAGTGTGGCATGAGGCATTGTGGGCCACAATGAAGCAAGTACAGCATGGGCCAAAAGGTGACCAACACCATCAAGCAGCTGTATGCCAAGGCTACCAGTGCAGTAATTGCTCAAGGTTCTATGGGGGACTGGTTCAAGACAACAGTTGGAGTATGGCAAGGCTGTCTCCTGTCACCCACGCTGTTCAACATCTACTTAGAACGCATCATGAGTGAAGCCCTAGAAAACCACTGTGGGACAGTCAGCATTGGAGGGTGTAACATTACCAACCTCCGCTTTGCAGATGACATTGATGGGCTGGCAGGCAGTGAAGATGAGCTTGCCACCTTAGTGACGAACCTGGATGAAACATCTTCCAGATTTGACATGGAGATAAGTGCCGAGAAGACAAAGATGATGACAAATAGTGCCAAACAAATCTCAGCCAAGATTAAAGTCAGAGGACATTAACTTGAAACGTGGGCCAATTCAAATATCTTGGTTCCATAATCACTGAAGAGGGATCAAGAGCAGAAATTTTGTCATGAGCAGCACAAACAATGGCAACTCTGTCAAAGCTAAGACACATCTGGAGAGACAAGAATATGTCTGAAAAATAAAATCAGACTGTTGAAAGCACTAGTCATCTCAATCTTTCTGTATTCATGTGAGGCTTGGTCCCCTGACAGCAGAATTACAATGAAGAATCAAGGCACTTGAAATGAGATGTTACAGAACCATCCTTGGCAGCTCTTCTATGGACCACATCACTAATGAAGAAGTGCGTAACACCATCAGGCACAAAGTAGGCCATTATGAAGACATTCTCACCACAGTCAAAAAGAGAAAGCTGAAATGATATGGCCATGTCACTAGAGCCAACAGTCTATCTACAACAGTACTGCATGGTAGTGTCCAAGGTGGTAGAAGGAGAGGTAGACAGAGAAAAATGTGGAGTGACAACATCACAGAATGGAATAGGAAACCATTTTGCAGAGACACAGGCATTGGCACATGAGTGAGACAAGTGGAGGGAACTGGTCAGATGTTCAGCAGCACATTGTTTCAGTGACCACACTAGGTCTAGAGAATGATGATGATGATATCATTATATATGTTGTAACGTGCTTAAAGCTTCTATAGATTAGGCACTATACAAAGTTCTTATTATTTCAGCTCCAGATATGTAGCGTTGCATATGTTCATTACATGTTTTTGTAATGAGAGAGCACTGTCGAGAGTGAGAGCTAGGTTTCATACTGACTTGTCTAAATTTTATGTTGGTATTGTTGATACTGTTGTTTGAGGTAAAGGGTATGAATGAGAAAGTCTTTGCTTGATGATCAAGATAGCTTCAGTTACATGTCATCCATGACTTTAAATGGGAAATGCCTCTCTTTGCTTTGGATGGTAGCCTCAACTTAGATGGGCATCTAGATTTGTGTATTTGACTGTCATCAGCATACAGTAGGTGAGACACTGGATGTTGATCAATGATGTTTGGGAGGAGCTGAATATAGAATGAAGAGAATGTTTTCCATTTAAGGACACAATCTGTGTCTGTCTGTCCAGTTAACTAAGTAGAACTTGAACCATAGTAAGTTGGTAATGTGAATATCAAATATATGCTGGAGACTGAAGTAATAAATCATGGTCTGTTGTGTCAAATGCAAAAGACAAATCAAGGCGGGCTAAGACCCTAATCTTTTCACTATCCAAATCAGAGCAGGTCATTAAACTACTCTCAGAATAGCAGTTTCAGTACTATAGCAAGAGCAATATAAGGACTGTACAAAAACACTATTTGAATTCAGATGTGATACAAGTTTTGATAGAACAGCTTTCAAGATTTTTTAAATGATTGAAAGGTTAGAAATATTTTGATAGGTCTTTAAATTAATATTATCAATTGTCAGTTTCATCAACAGATGCTTTACAAGGGAAGTTTTGAACAGAGGCATAGCTAGAGGGGGGCAGATGTCTCCGGGCGCCAGACTAGTGGGATTTGAAATAGGTTGTATGTGCAATTTTGCTGCAAATATGCGTTAGTTTTTTCTTCTCCTTAATAGCCGTTGGCATTACATTGGATGATGGTGATTTTATTGATGAAAATAATGGGTTTCACAAAACACTCTAGCTATGCCTCTGGTTTTGAAAAGGCGAGAGAGAACGTAGTGATAACATTCGCTAGTGAAAGCAATATTGAATCTAAGCACTCAAACAGTGGCAATGATCTGCAATTGAGAGCTGTGTAGACCACTCTGCCATTTGGGTCCTTTACCAGCTTCGTAGATCTGCTTATGAATTGTGAGTCTGATGGAAAGTCAAATTCTCTTAGCTTTATGGCATTCTCTTTTAGCAGCGCAAAGCTGGTCCCAGAA
Source organism: Unio delphinus (assembly GCA_029339505.1). Lineage (NCBI taxonomy): Eukaryota > Metazoa > Mollusca > Bivalvia > Unionida > Unionidae > Unio > Unio delphinus. The sequence goes on from JAQISU010000076.1 coordinate 12,464,687, forward strand.
ACGTTTTGAATTGATACTCTGCACTTGGTTGCTGGGGCATGTTTGTCAAGCAATAAATGCAGTTGTCAAGTTGTACTGCTGTATGAAGTAAATAAAGGGGTTAAGACAACAGGAGATAATTCCCCATAAGTTACAGCTTTTGTAGATTGTAAAGTAAAGTAGTAAGCATTTGTTGATATTTGATAGACTTTATTTTTTTTAGGTACTTATCAAATCTATTGCTTTTTTTTGTATTTGTCAAATTGATCATGATTACAACCATGCCTAATATGCTCATGAAATTATGGTATGCTTGGTTGTGCTTCAGTACAGAATTTTCATAATAATTAATTAATGATTTAATTTATAATAGCTATATAATAATGACATCTTGAAGGCATTAGGGAAACTATAACATGCATAACATTGTGACATTGAATTGCCAAATTTTATGGCAAACTTGCATGTTTTGATTATTGCTGGGAATCCATTTAGTTTTAATAATCAATGATTGGTTCATCATCTATCAATTTAATCAGTTGGAGATATTATCGTTTTCATTTCAAAATCTCATTTTCATATGCCCACTGTAAGGTAGAACATAATTGATATGATGTTTTCCGCCATTTATCTGTTACCAATTTTGACATTGCTTTCAGTATTTCAAATTTCAAGGTCACTAATTGAAAGAAGAAAGCTAGTTTATGGAAAATGGTATCTACAGAGTAGCATTAGATTGCATACCCAGTCCAAACTTTATAGATTGGTTGTGCCTAGAGTAAGGAAAAAGTCTATAAATTTTAATTCAAAAGAAGGTCACTGCCTAAATAAGGCATAATGGTTTCCACTCATAAGATTAAATTATCAAGCATGTGCCTTTAATACAAATTTTTGGACAACTTAAACATTGGGTAATCCTTCTGATTTGTGGGTCAAAATATCAAAGGTCAAGGGCACAGTGACTGAAAGAATGAAATTCTTTTTGCATAATTCTAGACCACTTACCTTGACCAGAGTTTGAGGAGGGCTTACATTGAATATATTGGTGAGGCCTATTGAATGTGGTGTCAAAGGTAAGGGTCATTGTGGCAAAATGAAAATAGGTTTTGAAGAACATGTTTATCATGCAAGGAGTAAGTTTCAGTAAGTTCTGGTTGGCAGTTATTGTTTACCCTGGATGGGAACAAACAATAACCACCATTGAGAATTCATTGTAACATTAGTTGATGTGTGTGTGTGTGTGTGTGTGTGTGTGTGTGTGTGTGTGTGTGTGTGTGTGATTTTGATGTTTAATATAGTTTTTACTTTTTTTCAGTCAAATTGCTATGTTTGCATTGTGGCAGTTTATAGTAGTAGTGTGATGTCTAGCATTGGGGCATTATGCCACACACATGTAGCATGATCTCCCACTCAGTCACATTATCTTGACAGTAGTACAACCAGTCCTAACAGTCTAACCTCATAATACCTAATAAGGCAGCTGTTAGTACCATTTACATTAGTTGATATTCTCCAGAGTCAACCATACCATGCTAGATTATGCATGGAGGATTGTTAAACATGGGTTATGCATATATATAATATAATTGACATTCATGGAACTCTTTGTTACTTTTTTTTAAAATAGTCAATAATTAACATATACATGTTGATTATCTTTTATAATAACCTTCCTGTTTTCAGGCCTTTAACCAGACAGTATCAGGAGATAGCCAAGTCTATATTCCTGCAGAACACAGGGGTTGATTCCAGTTCTGCCAGAAGAAAGACACAAGGAGATTTAGAAGAAAAGTTGTCAGGACTGTGGACTAATGCTATATTATTTGAAAAAGGGATGAAGCTATTTTCAGGTAAATTTTTAATACTAAGTTAAAAATGCATGGACTGCCATTATATTGTTCCCTAGCAGCTACAGAGTATGTAAATGTTGTATCCAGTCAAGATCATGACCTAACAGTTAATCTTGCTACTAGAGAGTTCTAGATCAGAGTGGGTCATTTTTATTTTGTGATACTAAACACAATGTTTTGGTCAGGTTGCTTAAAGTTTTTGGACACTGGGATCTCCTTTTAATTATGATATTCCTGCCAATAATAATCACTTTTGGTCACACCCTTGAAGATTGTCAGTTACTTTATACAGTTTGACGAAGTACAAGATTTGATAAGGGCTGATTTTGGCCCCCAATTAGATTCATTTGGAATTTTTATTATTCCCAAAATATGTATTTGATTCTTACCCAGGATAGCTGTTAATATAGAAAATTGACTATGAAACAGCCACTGGTTTTCTCCTTTGTTGTGGAACCTATTTTTATATATCACAGACAGTATGACAAACACCCCCCCCCCCCCCATGAAACTGACTGCCAAAAGCATGCATCTAAAATTCTGCATTTGCACACAGTATACCTGATAGTCAATGATAGCATGTAGAAATATGTATTTTTGTTTTGCAGTATTGTCCAATCGATATGTATATTTACGGTAAGTATGGCTGATTACCTCTGACAACTGTTTTTTTAAAAAGCTGTACCGATGTCACTTTTTGCCAATTATGCAGATACCACGTATAGCCGATGATTAAAATTGCAGAGACTGATTATTTCATTATCTCAGTATATACTCGCATATAAGCTGAATAATTTAGGAAAAAATAAAGGCCTACAAGAAGAGAGGGGGGGGGGGGCGGCTTATCTGCAGGCCAATGTCTAAACTTTACCATTTTTAGGTCTTTTTGTTGGCTACTGTAACAGATGTAAATCTTGGGACATGAAACAATAAGACAATGGCATGTTAAAAAAGTAACTTTTGGTGACCCAACAATTATTAAACTCTTATAAAGTACTAAGATTGATTTTTTTTATTATTTTGCATGTGCATATTTTCTAATTTCGCCAACATGAAATTAATGTGTTAAAACAAGTTACTACTAAGACAGATGCACCCACCATGCTGCAAGTCGCGCGCTGAAGCAGCTCAGCAGTTGGGGTATCCAGGGGTAATGTCTCTAGTGCTGGCATGCCAATATCAATGCTGCATAATATTTTTATTTTAGTGTTCAGCTGCTTCAGCGTGCCATTGCTATTCGTTGATTAGCAGTACTGCAGGACTGGCTAAATAACAGGTTAACTATAGTGAGTCATAGTTTCATAGTATTTGGAAAGTTTTCTAGCTGTCTAATCTGCCTAGCTATCTGCTAATGTGTATGATGGAAGTTCAACAGCCACACGAGGCCTCATTAGCTGGTTGACTGCTGTGTTTGGGATGAGAGCATGAATGGTATTGATAATTTGTTGTGTGCAGACAATCAGCGTTAGTTTACAGTAAGTGTGTTAAAAAGTATTTAGGTTTAAGAATAAATTGTCTTTCAATTAACCCCCAAATCAAATGTTTATTCCTTAATTTCCACTATTTAATTCTGATTTAAAATTCAAACCATGTCAAGATGAATGTTATGATTGAATTTACATTTCTGAAATTTGTTTACATCAGCACCGATTATTTCTACTGCTGCCAATTATACCAATTGTTCTAATAATCGGCCTGATTATGAGTACGGACAATTTATCAGTACAGCTTTAGGTTTTTTTTCATTTTAAAGGTTGTGCTTTTGTTTATGTTTAACACTGACCTGTGTATTTATTTTACCACAAATAAACATACAAAACAAATGCAAATCCATTGTGCAAAGCAAGAGCCATATATTGCATATACAGTGTACAATTGAGAATTAAAACCACAAACTCAGAATATCAGTGATCAAAGCAGTTTTATGAATGTGTCAGCAAGAAAATCTTACATTATACCTCTTTCTAATTACCAATTCAAGAAAAGTATTGTTTGTACTGATCAATGATGACAAAATTATATATTTGTATATTATTTCTATGAGAAAGAGAGAGACTTCATATAGCTGTCTTCTTGCATTTTTGTTAGTACGGTTTTGTTACTGAACACATTGAGGATATCAGTTCTGTTATTCCTGTTATGAAGATGATGTGTGGACAGTTTCTTATTTTATTTAATATGTGCCTCTAGATTGACGGGAAGGAAAATAAAGATAAAGATAAAATAGTAGACAGATCATTTCAAAAGTATTTGTTCCAGTGTGCACCCCTCATTATTGCATCATCATGAATGTCTCTTAACCAAATACATGTAGTAATGATAAAAATATTCTTGCTCTCAAAAAATTGAAAAATATGTTCTTGCTTTGATGATTCTTGAGATATAAGAAAAAGATAAATACCATCTTGAATGAAGATCTCAGCACATCCCCACCTCCAAATTAAAACATAAAACCAAGCTTTGAATACAAAGTATGCTAATTGTTTAATGTTCAATTTCATTATGAATCAAGAAAATGTTCAGGTCTAGCAGAGGTCAAATATACTCTTTTGTGCATTGATCCATTCAGATGAATTGATAAAAACTTGTCCACAAATGGGCACACTCTCAGACATGTGATAGAGTTGTTGAGCATCTGGTATTTTTTTAATAATGGAACAGCATACTTGAGGATAAATATCATTTATACCCGATTTGAGGCTGGCAATTAGTCTATCATTTAATCTGAAATAACGCAGCAATGCAGACACACACACATGTTCACAAATCAAGTTGAAAAATAAAAACAAAAAAAAAGACATTTAAACTGCAGCTACTGAACATTGGCAAAGTACTGAAGATATATGTTTTCTTTTGTCAAGTATGCTCCTGGTCAAATATCAAAGGAAATATATATGTGCATGATATCCCAAATCATCTTTAGCTCCCCGATGATGTATAAAGAGACATACAGGACAACACGATTCCCTCGTAACACCTACTGTGTATAACAAATAAGACATTATGACCTAAAGTTCATGTGCATAATTCTCATGTGACATTGCCCATGCCCATTTGGGTTTACTGTATTTTCTGGCCTATAAGTCAATACTTTTTTACTTGAAAGTCAGGTCTTTATGTTATACTCCAAATCGACTTATATATGGATTGTGTCATTGAAAGTTTATATAAGTTACGTTCGTAACTACAGGTAATAAATTGAACTGACATGGATGTGCTTTCAGTTATAATAAAACAAGCATGGACTATTTATTCAGCTGTGTCAACTGATAACAGAATATAGCAGTGATTTGTTCAGAAGTAAAATCACAAGCATGTTAGCATCAGTAATGCAATTTCACGATTGCCTATCATGTGCTGAAAAATGGCGTTAAACTGTACACAACAACAACAACAAAGAAACATTGAACACTTAAGGACCCGTCATTTCATTTTTACAATAGGGTGGGGATTTTTCAGTTCCTTATTATGTACTTTTCAGAAAGTGACATATGTAAGGTGAAGTTGTTTACATTTGTAACATGCACACTACAGATAATGTTGGCATAATAACCTATCATGGACTGATCATATCAAACATATCAGTAAAAAGGTCAATTCAAGTTTATGGCTTCTCAGTAGGATAAGACATTTTCTTCGTGAAAGGCACAGAAAATAATTTTATAACAGTTACATACAAACCTATTTAGACTACTGTAATACAGTATGGGGTAATTCAAATGATAAAAACATAGCAAAGCTGGAAAATCTTCAAAAAAGAGCATTTAGGCTAATATCAAACAGAAAGAAAGCAAGGAAAATTTAGCTGGTAAGTTAAAAATATTACCTATTAAAGACCGAATCTGTTTAAGAAAAGCCAGATTAATGTACAGAATATCCAATAATAGTGCTCCTGAATATTTACAATCCCTATTCCAGTATAGGCTACCTGGTAATACATCCCACCTGCAATCAATATCTACAAAACAATATAAAATTCCCAAACCAAATAAGGAATTATTTAAAAAAAGTTTCCAGTACTCTGGAACTTTGCTCTGGAATAGTATTCCAGTTGAGATTAGAAATGCCCACTCTATTTCCATCTTCCAAACCCAATATATCCTGTGGCTTCTGAGATGCTGCTGAAATAAATAAATTCCTTGTATGAGGGCCTCAAAGTAGATTAGTTCAAAGCTAATTGTGTTGCCCTCTTTAAATAAAGTCATTATTATTTATTTATCACCTTGCTACTTTGATGTAATGTGGCTGGCATTTCTTTGGATACTGTACTTGTGGAAATTGTACATGATCTTAGCACATTGTATAACAAAATAGATACTGAAGTAGGCAATAGCATCTTCTGAAAGTGCAATTAACAAATTACAAAATATCTGAAAAGTAAAAAAAAAAATATCTAATCATTTTTCTACAATTTACCTCTGAAGTCCAGGAAGTGAAAATGACCATGCGGAGCTAGCAGTTATTTTTTTACAAGCACATCTTAAGTTAGCCCAAGCTGTATACTCAAGAACCTAACTTGCACCCATCAATCATGCATCAAAATAAAGGGAATTGAAAGTTCTTCTACCATCACCTAAGATATACAAAGTCTTTATTATATAGCCAGCATAACCAGTGAAGAAATCCTGGGAAATTATTTTTCTTTAAAATTCTAACCACATGCAAAGTACGAAACTGTAGAGCACCACCTTAGTTGGTAGAGCATCAGATTTGTAATCTAAGGGTCGTAAGTGCAATACTTTCCCTGGGCTGGCTGTCTTGGTGTGTCCATGTGAAAGGAACTTGGCTTTCCGTTCCTCTGCTTGTTATTTATTATAAAGTGATGTGAACACCCCACCCACCCACCTGTACCCAATGCATTGACAACATTATGTGTATGCAACAAGTTGAAATATTAAAGAAAAATACTTTGAAAGATTTTTAAACTCCTAATTCAAACCTTTGGATTGATACTTGTTTGAGTTATTCATCAGAAACTTGTGACAAATAGAAAGTAAGAAATAAAAAATGGTGTGAACAGAATAAACATAAATTCCAGATGGCAAAATAGAAACTGACCTATATTTTAAAATAAATGCAAAAGAAGAGTTATAAAAATATAAATAATAGAAAAAAATGGGTATGGTTGTGTTCAGACAGCTACTGTCCAATTCATTAGAACTGCAAACGAAACTGTTTTACCTGTACACCATTGGTCTGCATATGAGAAGAGATGAAAATTTACTATATAGAAACAATTCTATGGCCAACTGAAATTACCTAGGGTACTTACTTAAGATATATCCAAGCTTCAGTTATTGGGTACCTACTTTTTGCTTGGTTTGCTTGTTATATTTAATTAAAAGATGAACAGATTTTATACTCGTTACACTAAAGTCAACATTCATTCAATAATCCTTTCTTCAATAAACATTTCTTTAAAAAATTCTCGAGTTAATAGGCCATGTTATAATGTGTAGATAGCCTACTGGGTAGGCATAATTTTAATTCAGTCTACAGATGGTAATTTAAAACTTTGTACTAAAATAATTCATGCAGTTGAAATATTGCATTTTTACTATTAAAAAATCATAACTATAATATTTTGGTGTGATTCACACTATTATTCTTATGATCCTGTTTGCCTGAGTGCCAATGTATTTGAAATCATAGAAGAATAGAATATAAAATAATAAATGCAAGTTAATATGATCAAGGTAATGAAAAAATATACAGGTATCTTATTTCTTACCATCCTTTCCTGTTAACACATTAACCCTGGAGGTGTTTGCTGTTTTCGCATGACTATTTCTGAATACATCCTAATACATCGAGTTCCAGGCAATATTCTGTTAGACCAATGGCTAGTTGTGCTCAAGAAAATGATTTTCATTGGTTAGTTTGCTGGCACATGAGCAGGTGAAAAAAATGGACTTCTTTTTTTCTTCTTTTTTTTTTTTCTTCTGCTTAACAGACCCATAATTTTCATATGGAGAAGACTCTTGCACAGGTTTACCTGTCTGTGTGCACTTCAGACCAGTTTGCCATAGATCTGAGGCCATAAAGTCTAAAATCTGGACACAAATTCAGATTGCGACCATGGCATGGGTGAATTTTGGGTGAAGAAAAAAAAAAGGTCCCAAAACTTAGGTTTTCCCCTTCTGTATTTTGTAGTGCAACTTAGATTAGTTGCTATCATTGTAGAGCTACATCTGTCTACCTTTCTATAATTCCACCCACTTTAGTGTATCATACATGACCTTGAAGCTACAGGCCTTGGAAGTAGGCTACTACCTTATGCCCCATAAAGTTGTCGTTAGGAATTAATGTGTTAACAGACCATTTTAGTCAGAAATAGAAATTTTGCTTGCCTCTGTTCTTTGCTCTTATAAACATTATTTCTAAATGTACCTCTTTATTTAGCTGCTTTCGTCTAGATGTTTTAACTGATTTGTGCTAATGAATGCCTCAAAATCCAAATGGAAAGAAGAAAGAAATGCAATTGCTGATATAAATAGCAACCAGCATTTGAATATAATTTTTGTTTAAAGAAAATTAAAAGTGCATTTTGCGTTACTCTGAACTAAGCCTAATGTTATAAATTACACATTTTGCATTCATTTTCTGCTTACTAGTGATTAGTACAAATGAGAAAATTTGTAAAGATTTGCATGTGTTAGATGGTTACAGAAGTATAGGTGAAAAAATGAAATGTGTTCTTCTTGAATGTACTGTTGGTTTTTGAGGACTTGAGAGAGCTGGAAATCGGGTAAAATTTGAGTTTTTAATTAAGCATATGTTGCAGTTGATATTAGTGGATATGGCATAACCATAAAAAATACTCTTACAATCACTTGAATTTATTTACTAGTATGATGGCCAAAATCAGCCCTTATCAAACTGTTCTTTTGGTAGTACGCCACTCCCTCGATAACTTGCGCCCTGATAACTTATGAACCCATTTATAAAGTGGGGTCAGTTATGGATCCCATTTTTTTAAAGCCAGAAAATGCCAAAAATTGATTCCTATTTCTTAAACTTTTTTAAAAAATGCAACCTAAATTGTGACTGAAATTTTGATTGCTCTTTTTGTCATTGAAAATGATAGATAGGACCTGGACATTTTAATCAACATATGAAATCATCATCTTCTAATAAGTCATATAATTTCTTATATTTTCTTTTAAACAACATAGTAATTCAAAATTAAATATATTCAAGGAAATTTCAATCAATGAAAATGTCACTTGCACCTAATGGATGCAGTACTTTAATTAAAACAATGCCAATTAAATAATTTTTATCAATTGAAATTTATGTTTTAGTTCTTTCTTTTAGTTCCTTAAGTGTATATATAATAATCATAAATACAATGTGTCTTATTGTAATTAAACATAAAATGTGTGATTTTTTTCTCTGAGACCTTGATGATGTGCCAACAATGTTTCAGAATCTGACTAACAGAAGTATTTGTTGCACTGAATTAAATTCTTAAGCTGGCCTCTTTTTCATTTTCAGGTTAATTACATCTTTTGAATCAAATAAAGGACACAGAATAAAAGAAAAGTTAAAAGTTTAAAAGCAAGCTGCGCCAGTCATATGTTGAGGGAACACATTTCATTTGATCAATTGGACACTGTTATAATTGTTTATAATTGTTTTTTTGTATGTAATGTAATTAAAGTACCTTAAATTAAGTCAGTCATGACTGTGATCAAAGATAGCATGGCACGCAAGTGAAGTGAATACTGTACAAATTTCAGAGAATTCCTGAATTGGAACTTAGAGATTGATTGATAAGAAGTTTCACTATTACTTGCAGTGAAATTAACAGTATCAATATTTTACTAACTGAACAATATAAAAATTTAGTTTTGACATAGATGATTGTCTGATGAAATACTAGTAAATGTCTCTAGTTTTTAAATAAAGAAATCTTGTATGGTGGTGTCAACAATTAGCCTGGATCCCTGCTTTGTTTGCACTATACTATTTGTTACGTGCTTAGGCTTGAATAAGCAGCAACATAGAAAGAAGTGAAAATAACAAGTTTGTAAAAATTTAACAAACAATTTATTGAGAACAAATGTTTTCATAAAAGAAGATAAATAAACTTACAGTTTTAGAGAATCAAAATCCAAAAATTAATCCAAAAAGAATTTACAATATAATCCACTAGTGGAATTGCAAGAGTCCTAATAATAAAATGTTCTAATAGTTCCCAGTTCAAATCTTGAAGATGTAATCCAATATGGACGATGATGTCACGTGATGAAGTCAGTTTTAGTTTTATAATAATTCAAATGAGCACAAGTAATTTTTAGATAAATAACACAATAAAATCCTCTTGATCCCAAACGAATTGAAATAATTTACACTCAAACAATAACACACACATCTTTGTATTCTAAAGCCCAGACTAACTACTGAACCGTTAGATTCCAAAACACAGCTATATACTGATTTTCTCGTAAACAGGAAGGGGTTACATGATTTTCTAGAAGGTCACAGAACAAACCCATGCTCACAAAGTCACGTATACAGTATGATCTAGAAAGATGTCCTTGGAATCAACCAATCATTTTTAAAATAAAGCTCTAATGTCCTTGGAATCTACCAATCATTTTAGAAGCTTGTTTACACTCTGAAGCAAGGTCAGAAAATGAGGTTAACATCTGTTGTTTACTTGTAGAGTGAAAATTTTTAGAAAAATTTTCCAATGAATGAATTTTTAATCCAAAATGTCAAATTTGAATCTGACAAAATTAATAATTTAAATCAAATATTCATAACATATTACATACTACTCCTGGAACTAGACTAATCAATAAATCAAAAAGCAGTGATGTAATACACAAATGTTTTTGTGTACACTTGATGGTTGCTGAAACTAATTAGAATAATGTTAAAGATCTTTCAGATGTTGGACATTTATATGAAAAAATTAATTTAAACAGAATAATGAACGTCATTTTAAAAAGCACTTTATTGACAATTATCCTTGATGTGATTATAAAATGAGATGTAGTCATTAAACAGTCCAGTTCCCACCGATACCCTAGCATTTTTCTGGATGTCTTGTGGAATGTTAGGGAGGTAACTCGCACCCTCCATCTATGTTTTTGGACCTCATTGTTTGTGAGTTTTTTAGGGGGAGAGGTGAAGTTTCCCAACTTCATTGTAGGAAGAGATTGAGTGGTTTGGTATTAGCAGATGTTTAATTTGTTGGGGTTCTGGAACTTGGTCATCCACCTGTTTCTCTTTGTTGATGTTAGTTTCTCTTCTAATGACTGGTTGTGGAAGAGCTGGGTAGAAGCACTGATGCACTTCCATAAAGACTCTTTAGGTTTCAGTGGAAATTGAGATCTATAAGATTGGTATCCCAGAGAGGGTCACCTTCACTTCTGATTGAATTAAACTAAAAGAAGGTACTAAAATAACAAGACTTGGTAATCAGTTGATAAATTAATCAACCAGACCAATTCCATACAACATGTTTTATACTAGATACTGATGTCTTTTTACTATAAACCTCGTGGGACATAATTTGCTGTTGTTGTTATTTAAATAAATTTTATTATAAACCAAGGTTAGTGTTTAGAATACTGGACTCCAGAAGTAGTAGAGAGGGTGAACAGACCAAGTATTTAGACAAAACTAAAGCCGCTATGGGGTGGTGGTGGTGGTAGAGGTGAACAGATCTTGTATATTTGTCAAACTAAGGTGTCCTACGAAACCGAGAAAAAAAAAATAGTGTCAAAAACAGAACCAGAGGAGGAGAGCGAATAGACCGAAACTAATTCGGTCAGACTAGATAATGACAGTTTCGGTTTCATATGAGGTGTCTATTTATCAAACCAAGACCTCCTCCTAAAAATGGGAAAAAGCAGAACTAAGGCTTCTGACCAACCGAGACACATATTCGTTGTCGCGCCCAGGATTTTAACCGAATATTGGATAAAGTCCGATACGATATCTTGATCTAGTCATGTAAATTTATTCTTATAAATCCATGTGGGACTGACTTAGCATGACTAAAGAAATTTCTAACAAGATTATAATCCATATCACTGCTACACCAGGTCTGATGAATATTTCTAAGTGTATGTGCATCAACTCCATTAAACACAGCAAGAATATTACAATTGTCTCTGATCACTTTTGGTATTTGTGTATACCGCTGGGTAACATAAATCATATAAGGTGTTTTTATGCCTACCGCGTGAAAATATCCTGGCAGGGTTTGCTTGTTTATCCAACATCACATCATCATACACCACTAAATTGCTAATGGATCCATCAATAGAGTCAACACTTGGTGCTTCATCAATATTAGTAATAAAATTAATAACATTAAAATCCTTAAGTACATCATAACATCTTTGATCATCTACAGATGGAGCAATCAAATACAATTTATCCCACTTCATCCATCTCATTATTATATTAAGTAATAGTTGTGTCTTGCCACTTCCAGACGGTCCAATTATAATCATACGAATAGAATTTGGTAGCACAGCAATATGCTGAACAGGTTCTCATGCTTTTGTCGCCAAAAAATCAATTACATTCATGTTATTATAAATTAATTATGGATCTATATTCTGTTAAATGTTAGATGCGTACTAGCACAAATGACTTAGCAACAGTTACAACAAAAAATAACATCCGCGCTCACCGGCAAGTGTGCACAGTGTGGTACTAAGAAATTTAGATTTATTTCTGCTAATTTACAAAAAAAACAGGAGTTGATATTGCAGCAAAATTGACAAAACTCCAAGGGACTCCATGGGCTAAATAACCAGGAGAAAAACATCTTCCAGGATATAATTACTGTGGCCCTGGAACCAGACTCGATATCCAACTTGACAGCTAAGACCAACCAAGACCAGGTGAATATCATCCAATAAACACTATTGATTGTTCTTGTCATGCTCATGATGTTGCTTATAAAAGTAGCAATCTGCAACATAGACATATCGCAGATGTGAAATTGATTCATGCGTTAAATTCTTGTATGAATAAATCTTTCAAGGAATCATTAGCTAACTGGTTAGTAAGATCTGAGATGCAAGGTAAACTGGTATTAGGTGCTGCTAATTAATATTATTATGGAATCTATTTATTATTCACCAAGAGGATAGTGGAGGGGTAAATCAGCAATTAATAAACTCGCCAAAGTGGCAAAAGTCAAAGAAGTTACTGCAGCAGATTGGTTATCAAGACAGGCGATATGGCAGATTTATCTACCACAGCCTAATCAAATTCACTTTGCACATTTTGATGTCATCAATCCAGATGAAGTTCATCAGGCCGATATATTATTTCTGCTGCTTGATAGTATTAAAAGACAGACTTACAAGTATGCGTTAACTGTAGTTGATGTTGTGAGTAAATACAAAGAAGCTGAGCCATTATTGACCAAGGCGGCATTAGAAGTAGCTTCTGTGTTTGAACAAATTTATCGACAAGGTGGTTTGCAGTGGCCAAATCTATTACAGGTTGATACTAGCAAGGAATTTCAGGGTGTAGTGTTATCATTAATGAAGCATCATAATGTCACCATCAGACAATGACATACTGCAATACACCATGATAAGGTAATTGTTTAACGAATTAATCAAACACTTGCTGAGTGGTTATTTGGATACCAGTACACAAAGGAATTTATTCAAGATAATAGATCTCATGAATGGGTTGCAATATTACCAAGTACGATAACTGCACTAAATAATGAAATTACTCAAACAATCAATATGAAACCTATTAACAGGTTTCGAAACTTAACTTTTTTATTAACTAGTCAAGCGGACTAACAGTACAAAAGACATACTAGTCCGCAGCAAAATAACCATTAGTCCGTAAATTGGAACATCAACTACAAATGAGCTTATTTTTTCATCCTCCTTTTTTTAATGCTCTTTGAAGATACTGCAAAACATAGTATTTACTTCGGGGTTAAAGTTCAGCCACAGCCGACCACTTTTCTACTTCTCTAGAAAAGGTCTGTTCCTACTTTCTTTATCATACTGTTTGTTGCATTCCCTTTTGTCGTTATTATTATCAGTCTTCTGTCTTTTGACTGGATTTGCCACACCTTGAATAAATTGCCACAATGTTCTCTTTGCTTTCTTTGTTTTACTATGATCCTGGTCAGTGTGACAATAACGCTTTGCACACCATTTGTAATGCTTAATATAAAGCGCATAGGTGATCTGGATTTATATACGGGAGTTACAACAAATTCAGCAAAAATAGCAAGTTATTTGCCCGCATTTCTGTTATGAAATTCATTAAAAAATACCAGGAAAGCAAACTTTAAAATAATTACATGCATTCATTTTTCATTAGTCAGGCAGACTTGTATTGGAACATATTTATTAGTCCATGAGGAAAACTATTAGTCGTGGACTAACGGATATATGTTTCAAACCCTGTATTAATGCGATTAAAAAAAATTTACAAAATGATTTTTTAAAACAAAAAATACTCTGTAATGTGACTGTAAGATATTTATATGAACCAAGTTAACTTGAAGGTGGTAAAAGAAGAGCTGATCCTATTTGGGGTGTTATTGCACATAAAATATCTAACATAGTAAGATCCATGGGTAGACCCACAATCTATAAGTTAGATTCAAGTGCTCCTCAGTGTGGATTTACATGTGAACAGTTGCAAGTGATACCTGAGGATACACAATTACTGCCACGATCACTTATCTAGCACCTCTGCATCCATTACACTCAAGACAGGTCAACATCACATTTTCTCATGTATGACCAAGACTTTTTTTTTTTTCTGTCTGCAGTAAATTGTCTTGGATTTTATCCGAATATTGCCATAGCATTATACAATTGCAGCTTGCGCAGTGATTATTCTGTTGTTGTTTCAGCATCATTATAAATTCAGCATCAATATCAAATTCTCTATTATTTCTTTTGTCACTTTGTTTATAGCCAGTGAGTTGTTTTCTGATTATATCATCACTGACAATTTCATTGTTGCTGGTGTCAGTAGAATCTAAAACAACTCATCAAAGTTGATTTATTCTTCTAACTCGTGACACTGTGAGATAAACTAAATTTGACCACTCGATGCGATCATCTATGATCCAAACAACTGTATCAGAGATGGTTAGCCCTTGAGTGTATCGTCATTGCGTATCCTAGTTGTCCACGGAGATTTGTCAGCATGCAGTACATCTTCGACAACACTGATATTGACCAAAACAATATCATTTAACATGAGAGTCTGTTTTTCTGTTTTCAGAAGGGTTAAAGTTTCAATCTTGCCCAGACCAGGCCAGATGAGATATGTGTCTCCAAGCAAAACACTATTCTAAAGGTCACATTATCTTATAACCTTTCATTTGTTAATGTCACTGTACAAATGTAATATGGAACTAATGAAATTTTGTACATTTTGGGCTGTCATATTCTTAAACATTTCGCTAGAATATGTTAATTTTGTTCTTTCAGAAGAAGTGCAGTTGCAGTTGGCCCGACATTTATTACGGACTGTTTGCACAGATATTGTAAACTTGGTGCTTAATTCTGTAGCCACAGAACATATGCTGTCTGTTGCAGAAGAAGCCCAAATTAGTCCAGAGGTAAGTGTGTGTGTGTGTGTGTGTGTGCGTGCGTGCGTGCACGCACGCATCAATAGTGTTTTTTATTGGTATATTGTACAGCCACCCACCCTAGAATCATCATCAGTGGTATTGGCATATTGTACAACCCTCCCAGTATCATCATCTGTGTTGGTACTGGTATATTGTACAACCCATCACCCCAGTATCATCATCAGTGTAGGTACTGGCATAGTGTACAACTCTCCCTCCCCCCCAGTATCATCATTGGTGTTGGTATTGGCATATTGTACAAAACTTCAGTATCATCATTGGTGTTGGCATTGGCATATTATACAAGCCCCCCCTCCCCCCCAGCATCATAATCAGTGTTGGTATTGGCATATTGTACAGCCCCCAGTATCATCATCAGTGTTGGAATTGGCATATTGTACAACCTCCAGTATCATAATGGGTGTTGACATTGGCATCTGCATATATAAAGGCATATACACATGTACTGCATTACTGCATTCTTTCTTTCTAGGTCCAAGGCAACAGTTTCAAGTGGGTTTCATACAGACCTTGAAATGCATGATTTTTCTATAATTCATTTGCATTTGATTTGAACTTCATTTGCATTCGCTTTATGTTAGCATTTCAGCCTTTCAGGGTCTCAAGAAAGCATTCTTATTTTGTGTTAATCATTTCCTTTTTGGTTTCGTTTATTTGGGATACATTGACCAAAGCTGAGATTTTCATTTTCAGTACTATTAAATAACCATTGCTTTCATTACTTGTATCTAAAAAGTGTGCTTTAAAAATATATGGAATTGTTCAAGATTCAAAAGGCAGAACTGAATTTATGATCAGACGCCCATGACGTTTGATCTTCCATCCAGCACCACTGTCCATATGAAAGGGGCCAACACCGTCAGCATAACCACAACTGGCAGCGAGAAAAATCGTTTTACGGTGATGCTTGCCTGTACCGCAGATGGCGGAAAGCTCCCTCCATATGTTTTTTTCAAAAGGAAGACACTTCCAAAGGGTGCAGTGTGGCCAAAGGGGATTATTGTCAGTTGTCAGGGAAAAGGATGGATGGATGAAACGTTAATGAAGGACTGGATAAAACATGTATGGGGAAAATGGCCAGGCGGTTACACCAAGAAATGTTTATTAGTTCTGGATGCCTTCCGATGCCACAAGTCAGATCATGTCAAGGACCTGCTAAAGACGGACTACCAAACCACTCTGGGCATAATTCCTGGTGGTATGACATCGATGCTCCAGCCCTTAGATGTCAGCATCAACAAGCCGATGAAAACGATGCTCAGAAGGAAATGGAATGAGTGGTATGCTGGTGACCAACACACATTTACACCGTGTGGAAACATGAGGAAATCCGAGCTGACTGATGTCTGCCAGTGGATAGCGGATGTATGGGCCAAGCTAGATCCAAGTATCATCATCCATGCCTTCAAAAAGTGCTGCATCTCAAATAAAATGGATGGCACAGAAGATGACATCTTGTGGGAGGACAATGCCAAGCATGAAGACCACTCAGAGAGCGAGGACAAAGATGATGAAAGTTATTATGCAGCAACACCAGGAATGATGACAGACGAGGACATACAGCGACTTTTCAAAAGTGATGACGACGAAGAGGAATTTGAGGGATTTGATGCAATAGATTGCATCAACTAGACGAACCTTTAAAGAGCCCTTTTACCGGTAAGGGCCAACAATAAAATCGGAAAGATACAATATCAATATTGCCACTTTTTCATTCACTATCTAAAATGACCAACTGTTGTTGCACTATGAAAACGGAGCGAAATACCGGTAGTCACAATTTTAAAATGCATTATATCACATGCGCGTTATATGGCAGAACTACGTTTTTTCCACTTATTTGGGTCGAAAATTGGGGGTGCGTGTTATACATCGGTGCGCGTTATACACACCAAAATACGGTAGGTATTGTGACGAATCAGACAGAATTGAGTTACAATAGTCCAGTCTTGAAAATACTAATGAAGACACAAGTGTTTTAGTGGCATGAACTGAAAGATATTTGCAAATGGAACTGATGCATCTCAGCTCAAGATAGGCAGCCTTGCATATGTTCATGACATGGTGCAATGTGAGAGTACTGTCTAGAGTAACACCTAGGTTTCATACTGACTGAGGATGGCCTCAGTTTTATCATCATTCATCTGCAGCTTGTTACATATCATCCATGATTTCACTTCAGAAATGCACCTCTCTACTCCATGGATGGCTAGAATTGTATATTTGGTTGTCATCAGCGTTTTTTTTTTTTATGGTTTAACGCCATTTTTCAGCACAATAGAGGCTATACATGGTGGCCAGTATTATTGATGGAGGAAGAACCTGTGAAAACCCCCGGTAAGAATTACCAACCCACGAAAAGCTACTGGCAAGCTTTCTCACATAACTACATTAGCCGAATCTTAGACTCGAATCCATGCAGACAGAGGTGAGATGGCAGTGATCCATAATGGTCAGCGCTTCCCTTATAAAAATCACGAGCTTATTTCAAGACAGTATACGAGTTAGCTGCAACTTTGCACATGCGAGCCCACGACTTCGCGGTTATGCACATAGAGATCGGATCTGAAATGATTACGATGTCGTGGCAGGCTCGTACAAGCATTAAACACACTCAACGCGTGCATATAGCAAGCTCGCTGAAATTATGCTCGTGCCAGCTAGCAATAAGCACGCAAGCTCGTGAGGCGCTGTCAACCACCTAGCACACGCAAGCTGGCATTGAGCATACAAGCTCGTCATGGGCTATGAACCAGCTTGTACTAGCTGGTTGATAGCATGTAACGAGCTTGTATTCTCATTGCAAGTTTAGAACGAGCTCGTATGTGCAAAGTAGCAAGCTCGCAATGAATTGTAACAAGTTCAATACAAGCTTGTGGTTAGCTAGTCACACTTACATTGAGACCTTTATACAGCAAACTTTGCAGTCCCTGGTCGATCAATGGGGAAGATCAAGCTTCATATAAATAAATACAGTGAACTCTTACCAAATGCAACACAATACAAATTATGAAACAAAACTAAAATCTTACAGCTAATGTTTTTTTTCTTCAATGTACCAAAATATATTTGTTTTCCTCATTGGTGCTTTAGTTTTGGATATATCTCTTTGTATTGTTCCAATTCTCAGAATGGATAAAAGCAATGCTTTTTTTGATGAACCAACAACCAATAAAAGAGTAATTATAACAAGAACTATCATAAATGGAAAGTGAGATTTCTATTTATTTCAATAATTGTAAAAAACAAAAACACAAGTTTTAGAATCTAATATAATAATTAAAACCAACAAACTGACTAGAAAATCAATATCAGATGATATTTTACAGTAAATCCAACTGACTGAAAAAAATCGAAGTTTAAAGGTCATTTTAAAAAATCACGTTAGGGGCCATCCATTTAGTACGTACACATGGAGGGGGGGTAACCAAAATGCATACGCTTGCGTATAGTGTGTGTTTCTACTGATAATGTACGTTATGCATAAGAAACAGGGTGGATGGGTGTGAAACCTCTATAATAATTTGACTAATATGTAACCTGATAGACTGGCTTCAGTCTATGTTTGAATTTTAGCGGACACTAGACAAACTTTGGTTTGGCATCAATTGGTATGTACACAGGTGGGGCATGTCTTAATAAGTATGCTTGGGGGAAGGGGGCCATTCTTTGCCAGATTTGTGCATATGTACTAAATGGATGGTCAATTTATTTTGGGAACATCTCTCAGTCCCCACTTGCTGTTGATGATATTCATTCATAGCTGATGATGCCTATCTCTATCCACAGTGCTCAATGAACCAACCTCTCTAAAAGTAATTGTCATAAATGAGAAATGAAACTTCCATGCTTTATTATTGTGTTAAAAACAACAAAATTAGTTTTTGAATCTAATACAATTAAAATAAACGAATGAACTACAAACTTAAGATCACATGACTTTTTAAATATCTTGATAAATCCAACTCGTAAGCTGTTTTGAAGTAAAATGTCTTTAAAGTCAGCACATTTCATTTAGGTAACGTCTAGCTGTGCCACACTTGCTGTTGATTATACTGTTGAACTCCTTCAAAGTTTCTGATGCCTCACTCTCTTCACAGTGCTCCTTGATGTAATCTGTTGAAAAACACCAGATGAAGCAGCAAGCTCATGTTTATTAGGTTTTTCGTGCTCTTGTATTGCATGCCCAGTAGCGAAATCACATTACACAATTTGCAAAACGTAGTTTTCTCCTTTACCAGATTGTTTCGCAAATCTAAACAGGACGGCACAATTGTCATTCCAGCTATATTCTAAATGCCAAATACATGCTAGAGACGGTGAAGTAATATATCATGGTCTATTGTCACAGTGTCAAATGCTGCAGACAAATCAAGGAGGGTGAGAAATGTAATCTTTCCACCATCCAAAGCAGAGAGAATGTCATTAAATACTTTCAGAAGAGTAGTTTCTGTACTGTTGCAAGGGCGATATGCAGACTTTTCATTGCTAAAAAGACTTTGAATTCAAATGAGATACAAGTTGGGTTAGAACAACTTTTTCTAAGATTTTTTTATATGAATGGGAGATTAGAAACTGGGCAGTGGTTCTTTAAATCGTTATGGTCAAGTGTTGGTTTGTTCAGCAGAGGCTTTACAATGGCAGTTTTGAAAAATGATGAGAATTCTCCCTGATGAGAGATATTAATAACATCAGTTAGTGAAGACTATATTGGGTCTAAGCACTCCAGCAGCAGTGATGTTGGAATTGGAACAAGTTCGCAAGAGTTTGTTGCACTCTTCATCACGATTGTCCGTACTAAATCAATACAGACAGGTTCAAATGCTCCTAATGGTTGTCACTAAAATTCTGTATCATAACTGTATGGTGATAAGTCAATTGAAATTGTGTTGTCAAGCAAATCTCTAATGGTTTGTACTTTGTCATGGAAGAAATTTGCAAATAGGACCGGAAGGTCTACTGGAGAGAAGGTAGTTGTGGTGTACATTTGTTCCTTGACATTAGTTTGTTAGTTATTACGAAGAGCTCTTTGCAGCTGGAACTCGCTGTAATCTTAGTACATGTACTGTATTGGGATAATTTGGCTAAATAGACTGTGTTTGTGACGTTCTTCTTAGCTGCTTCATAGATTTGTTTATGAATAGTGAGTCTGGTGGAAAGCGAAAGCCTCTCTGCTTTACGGCAATGTCTTTTAGCAGTGCAAAGCTGGTCCCTAGCACTAATGTACTATGAAGGACGCTTTTTTTTTTTTATTGATACTGTGCATTTAGTGGCTGGGGCATGTTTTTCAAGCAACGAACGCAGGCAGTTATCAAGTTGTTCTGCTGTAGGATGTAAGTTGTTGTAGGGTTTAAGGCCATTTTTCAGCACAAGATAGGCTATACATGACGGCCAGTATTAATGGTAAAGGAAGAACCTGGGAAAACCCTCAGAATGAACCACCGACCCACGAGAAGCTACTGGCAAGCTTTTTCACATAACCACATTGGCCGAATCTGAGACTTTAACCCATGCAGACAGAGGTGAGATGGCAGTGATCTGTAACGGAGAGCGCTTTAGCCCACTCGGCCACTTGGGGCCCCGTAGGATGTAAGTACATGTAAGTTGTTAGGTTTTCTTGGATGTCATGCATTAATTTAGTTATATTTATCATACAGAGGTTTCTCTGAGTAACAAATAAAGGTGGAGGGTTAGGGACTGATACGTTGAGATGGCATATAATTCTGAGGTGATCTGATGCAAGTTCATGGGATAAAAGGGTGGATTGCAGAATATTATCATCAGGTCTATGAAGAATCCAGTCTAAAATGTGACCAAGTTTATGGGTGGGTTGGTTAACTGACTGTTTAAGGTTGAAAGCATGAATGTAATCAGGGGTTTTGACATGTATGGGTTTCCAGAACAGTCAAAGAGTCACGATTGTATGTGTATTAATACCTCAGTCTAATGTTTAACTGATGGCTAAGCTGTGATCATTAACTCAACAGTTTCTTAAAGATGCATGCAGGGCCCTGAGTGGCAGAGTGGTCTAAAATGCTCTCCATTACGGATCACTTCCATCTCACCTCTGTCTGCATGGGTTTGATTCAAAAGAATTTGGCTAGTGTAGTTATGTGAGAATGCTACCTGAGTATATTTCTCCATTTATTACTTCCCTGATGTTATGAAAATAAACTCCTCTCTTCCAGAAAGATATAAATTTGTCATATCCATCTATATATCACATAGACCACAGGAGGAAACTTACACATTACCTCCCTATACCACTGCTTTGTAGCATGGGTTTTAAGCTTTTACTCACTTCTATGAACATTGTCCTGCAAGATCCCTTTAAATTCTTTGAATATCAAATTTCAACCCATCCATGCAGAAAATTGGCATATTAGTGTGTAGTATGGTTTTTACTACTTTTTCGTGCATGTTGTTGATTATATATTTACACTCGGTTAAGTAATGTATGTTATTGTGATTTGTCAACACTTTTACTTTATTTTGTTATAGTTGGAGTGTAGTTCATATTGTATATGTTAAACAATAATGATGAAATGCGTAAAGTGCAAGAAATTTAATGCTGACAAGGATACATAATATTGTCTTGCTTTCACATAGTGTTCTTCATCTTTAATATTTAATGTGTGTGCTTGCATTCTGATCAGAATCATCTGTCCATGGAAAAGTATCAGAAACAATGAGAAATGTATGAAGTCTTAGATGTAGCACTGTGACTTCATATGCCATAAATCTGAAATGCATTACCAGATCACATTTACATTAGAACCATTCCTGAAAGATAAAACAATGTTTATTTATACAACATAAAGAAACTCTTATACATTAACTTTCCTTTACATCAGCTTGGTGTCCTGGATATAATCAGTTTTAACTTTTAAATGATTCTTTCAACGGATACCTTCTAGAAACCATCAAGATATATACCATCTACCATTTCTCTTAGGGACACCAAGTGGTCTAAAGTGCTTTCCATTACAGATCACTTCCATCTCACCTATGTCTGCATGGGTTAAAGTTTCAGATTCAGCCAATGTGGGAATGTTAGAAATCTTAACAGTAGCTCCTCATGGGTTGGTGGTTCTTTCTGGGGGGTTTCCCTGGTTTTTCCTCCACCATTATACTGGTCGCCATGTATAGCCTGTCGTGTGCTGAAAAATGGTGTTAAACCCAACAACAACAACAGCCATTTCTTTTCAGTGGTATAGGAAGTCAGAATGTTATGTTACAAGTATGTGATTGCTGATGAATTTATATTTTTGCATTTTTTATTCCATTCATTATTGATTTTGTGTCCTCAGTCTGTGGCATGCATTTTTCACTGATGGAATTATCTTGCACCATTATACTTCATTTATTGCACCTTTCAGTCATCTTAATAAAGCAAGTTCATCTTTATTTCAGCAATTTATATTTTAGTCAGATGCACTTGTTTGTGTTTCTCATTTCATTATAGCGATGTCATCTAAGTGGAAAATGTGCAAATGATAAATGATTATAGAAGACTTGTTTGACATGCAGTGTGTGTACAGCATGGATAGAAGACATCTGGTCCAGCTATTGAAAAAAAGCAATGAAATAGCCACAAGATATTGTTAACCTCCACCCAGCTTAGAAATAGTGTTATGGGAATATTTAGGAATCACCTCCACCACGAACCCTAAAGATACTAAAACCTGTGTTAGAGTTGACTGAGACAGCAAACCCAGTGAACGTCATGACATTTGATTGGAACTGTGAATGATTTATATTTTGTAAAAAGCAAATGACAAAATATAAATTGGCATCAAACTTTATATAATTATTTTTACCTGACTGTACATTGTTTTGGAAATATATAGGCTGGGTGTGTGGGATTTCCATTCGATTTCACAGACCAGACCAGAGCCAACATGTCATAGTCCACTATATGCTGTCAAAGCTGCCAACTAACTGGTCCAGCCTCGAGGCAATCCATGTACAATTTTTGTGGTCATACTTTGGTCATCTCAGCTGGCTGACCACATCTCTTGATAGTACTGACTACAATATCATCTTACATCCTAAAGACCACTCATCTGTCTGACTGACTGTCCACCCATCTGGACTGACCATATCTGTTTCAATGGTGAATGCAGCTAAGCCATCATTCCTCAACCACACCATGATTGGTGCTGGACATGATGCACTTATGGTTGACTATATATCCAACAGGGACAATGCTCACTAATACTAATCATATATCTTTTCATCCAATGCAATATTG
This sequence comes from Unio delphinus, assembly GCA_029339505.1. Lineage (NCBI taxonomy): Eukaryota > Metazoa > Mollusca > Bivalvia > Unionida > Unionidae > Unio > Unio delphinus. The sequence continues at coordinate 12,488,391 of JAQISU010000076.1, forward strand.
AACATTTGAGTATACAATTAAGGATGACAATCCCCCCTACCTGTTGATGATGGAGACAACACATATATGCTTGAACATTCCAATCTAACCATAAAACAGACAGAATTTAGGTGGCTGTAGATGAATTCATGCCTTTTGAATGCCCTTATCAATCCACAGTCAGTCTTATTTATAAGGTCAAGCCCTTTTGGTGCATAGATGACAGTGATGAGCATCCATCATGCAGAATCTTCCCAGTCTTCAAATGTTGTGGAAATTACAATGTGTCTATTGGATAAAATTCATGACACTGTTAAGCATGAACCTTTTTAATTTTTTGTCATTTCTATGCATATTTTGGACCCCACTGGTACCAATTACATACAGAAGTATAATATTCATATGTGTACCAAGTCTAGACAAGGTTAATTTTGCCTTCAGTATTGTCTGCTTGACTATGTCAGTAAGTGGACAGACATCATCAGTGTTAGTCTAGAACATTGTGTCAGCTTCCTCCCTGCTTGACTTTGCATTTCTGGTAATAGAAAAGTCTAGTAGTGACCATGTCTGGGATTTGTTGATTCATATTATTACCAAGGTAATAATAAGGCTGTTCACTGCATGATGCCAAATACCTTTATGCCTCCTGTAACATAAATTTGAGGGGCCCAAAGTGGCCAAGCTGTCTAAAGCACTCTCCGTTAAGGATCACTGCCATCTCACCTCTGCATTGGTTTGAGTCTCAGATTCGGCCAATGTGGGTATGTGAGAAAGCTTGCTATTAATACTAGCCACCATTTATAGCCTATCATGTGCTGAAACATTGTGTTAAACTCTTTAAAAACAACAACAACAACATAAATTTGATTAGAACAGATACATTCCTATGATTCCTACATTCTTCTCTCAACCTCTTGACATGGCAACCCTGTGCTCCCTCCTTTTAGACTCCCCTTCTCTTCAGGGGTTGAATTGTGGAGGTGAGAAAACAAGTGGCACAAAATGTGTGCCTTCAACTGTCAGTACAAGCTCCAGTATCTGCATAACCCAATCAAAGAATGTATCAGAGAAGAGATAATCATTGCCAGAGAGACTGCCCTGGTGATTTTCAACAACATAGAACTGTCATGGTCAGGTGAAATATAGGTGGTCATATGCTCCTAACTTTCTCAAACAGGCAGGCAGCAAGCAAGAAAGCAAGGCACACCCCACTTTTTACCAACCATCAGTAACTATTTATTCCAAATGCAGGTGCCAGACTTGTTTTTTTTTAAGAACTTGAGTCAACCTATTCCCTACAATTGATTGGATGATACAAGTTGTCTTTCCGTGGGTCTTCAGATCACTCTCATCCAGCCCCTCTCCTCATTTATAATTGCTCTTCATGATGGAACTCCCAAGGGATCTCTAAACGTGGACATTGTACAGATGGAGAGACTTTGCTCATAAAATGGTTGGTGTAGAAAACTGCATTCCTAAGTCTTCTACTCCGGAATCTATCTGATTACAAAATCCAGTTTTGTACTAAGACCTGTGTTTGATTTAAGAAGGATCATTCAGTTAATTTTTGCCAAAATTTCAATATGGAGGTGGCAAGGTACATTGTTATGGGGTTGTGTTGTATAAAATGTTATTATATTTTCTACCTTTTTCAGTACTCGGTATCTAGGAAATGAACGCCTTCTTTTAGAATAAATCTGTCTTCGAACCTTTAAAGACACAATTATATTTATATAAAAGATTAGCCAAATCTGTTTACAGATAGGATTTGTTTTCCAACATACGATCGATTGAACAGTCAAAATCATTGTCGTGTGCGAGTGCATAACCTGCTTAATGATGGTTCCCAACAATTCGTCCTTTCACTCCTTTCCTCTTGTTTTCTCCTTTCTGGCTGATTTTCTCGCGGTTTCGCCTCCCTTCTTTGGGTGGACAGGATGATATGTAGAGTTCTCAGAGCATCTGAAGATGCCCCAAATATATCTCTGCAGACTTCTCACTGCATGTGAAGAGCTATTTTCCCCTTGTAAAGAGAAACAGAGAGCTAGCTTAAATTTTCCTGTCAGTTATTTTACTGGGAGTGAATCATTTATCCCTCCCTCATTATCAGATTTCACTATCTGCATTCAAACAGATTTCAAAAGCTATTTAACCGGACCAAGCATGGCAGACTCAAAGCAGTCCTAGTTCCCTAATTACGCTATTTCTGCAAATACACAATTCTTGTCTATCATACATGAAATAATTTAAGATGGGTGAATTCAAACGGATTTACAAATTCTGTCCTTGGAGTCAAAGACTGAAGTCAAAAGACTAGCATCCTCTCTTTTAGAGCAGCTTAGACTGATTTAAATTTTCGATGTACGATATTAAACTAGGAATTTCAGTGTGGGAAACATGCCCCTTCATTTAGTGTGGTCAATCATAATTCTGTACCGTACATTTTCCACCTTTTTAGAAGCACCAAACCTTGGGTTAGTCTGACCTCCTATGTTGATTGCTGGTCACACAAAATTCTCAATTTGTGACAGTTTCACCATGAAATCAAAGTTTACTGTGTTCCTAATAGTCTGTTTGACTCCTGCATAAACAAATGCTAACAAATGTTTAATTTTAGAACAAAGTTCTTCCCTTGAAAAGACATTTCGAACATGGTAGTGTGAGGATTGATTCACATCCATTCTCTAGAAATCTAATTAATGGTTCTCAGGTCTCAGCTAATGGATTCAAGATAGATTGCCAGAAATTTGCCCCATCACATCCATATATATTTTGGTGTGATGCAACCATTACATGATCAGTCTCAACCAGTCCGACACATATTTCCATGTATTAATTCATGTGGCATCACACAAATACCTTCACTTTAGATGCTAATTTTGTACCCTTCCATTCAATCTAAAACTGAGCCCTTCAACTTTCACCTAAACTTTGGACTGCATTATATCCCTGTTTATGGCCTCATCCTTCATGGCAACAGTGACTTACCAGGAAAACATTCTTCAAGAGAATTTGATAAGTTTGGGTCTTGGTTCATGATATGAATAATCTTCACTTCCTCATTTGCAGTCATGGTGGATAAAATGAACCTTATCCATTCTCATTTTGCCCATCTAGGTATGGCCCAGTTCCTAACATTTCTCAACTTGGCGCATCTTCCTTCCAAACACATGGAAAATATCATTCAGGCATTGGAGAAGGCATCAGCTAAGAGATTTATTTTAGTGCTGAAGTTTCCATCAGTTTTTATCATCCCATTTGCAGACACAGAAGCATAGGCCATAAACATGCTTTCAGTTAGCTTGGATGGAATATGGGTATATGCTTTGCATCCAATAGTTCTGATTCTGAAACTAGTTCATAACTTGAGTGTCACAGATTGCAAAATATTTATGATTACCCTGCTATGATAGGACAGGTCCTAGATGAACAATCAGCTTGATTTAGCAACAGATGAACAATCTGCATGATTTAGCAACAGATGTACATAGAAATATCTTAGTGACTCTCACACTGATCAGTCAGCTACTATTCCATCTGTGCCTAGAGAAACTACTGTGTAACTTCTGCCTCTCATCCAGGATGCATTGCACAAAAGGAGTTGGAGCTTCAGTTGTGTAGATCACAACAGATCGTAGACTTCCACTTGCAAGGCACATGAGAGTAATAGAGACTGTTGCCATGTCAGTAATGTCACAACATGCTCAGCCTCCATTCCCCAACTACTGGTAGCCATATTTCTGTTTCTCATTGAGTGCAAGATGTTAGCACCTATTATGATCAAACGATCCTGCTCCATGATGTCAGACATCATGGAATAGAAGATATTAATTACAACAACTGTCATTTCTAATTTGTTGTCCAGTTTCAACATATCTAAGTTATGCTCATTCAGATTAAAATGGAATGTCTCACTGGTTATGTGGCTCAGTTCATCTCAATGGTGTTATGTGGCTCAATTCATCTATGTTCAAGCACTTGTATTCCAGCACACTGAAACAGTTATCATAAAACAATTGCTTCCTTATAGTCCTATCATCATCATTTGGGATGAGTTAGTTACATGCACACCCCTGAGTCCAAACCAAATCAGCATACTCTGAACTCTCACACAATCAGGTACAACTCATTAAGATTTCATCTAACGCAATACAAGTGATTTTCTTTAGCCTACCCTTTGAACATAATGTCTCAATTTGGGACACAGGAATCATTTGGCTGATGTGACCAAGCTACATTTGTCAGTTTCCGTTTGTGTGGTGTGGCTTTGTTGGACCACTTGTGGGTGCTCAGACAGTTACCATGTCCAATCATAAAAGCACAACTGCAGACCCAAGCATGAATTTGTTATGTGTACCTGGGAAACATTTGAATGTTAGATATTAATTGAGTGTTGGATCTTACAGGGAAAGCTCTTGCACATGTTCAAACAAATCATCTTCTTTTGTGCTAACTAATGTTAAAAGTTCATCCATTCAGTTGAGTGATCCTTTGAGGTGAGACAGGTAGAGTTAGGATGCTTAGTAGTTCTTCCTTCTCTTTTGACACCCTTTGATAGATTCTGAGATGGATAAATTCAGTACATATAAAAAAAATTATTGACACCCTTTGATAGATCCTGAGATGGGTAAATTCAATACATGTAAAAAGTTATTGACAACCTTTGATGGATTCTGAGTTGGGTAAATTCAATACATGTACAAAAATGAAGGGATATAAGTGTGTGTGTCATTAGGATTTAAAATGTAGATTTGATAATTTTTCAGTCATATTGCTAGCACTGGGGCATCATGCCGCAGACATTAGCATGATTCCCCACCCAGTCACATTATCCTGACACCTGAGGCTGACCAGTCCAAACACTAACCTCATAATGCTGAGTGCCTAGTAAGGCAGCTTTTAGTACCATTTTTGTAAGTCTTTGATATGACTTGGCCAGGGTTTGAACCCATGATCTCCCGATTCTGAGGCAAACACTACAGCCACTAGGCCACTGGAACAGTATGATAAATGATTTGAAATGAAACATGAATGCATGTCATGAATGTACATTCATCCCTTTACTCTGAAGTCATATGTTTGGTGTTGGTATGTTGTATGAATGGAAATAGTCAATTCTTTACTCAGCAGTCATCTGTTTGGTATTGGTATGTTGTATGAATGGAAACAGTCAATCCTATACTCGGCAGTCATCTGTTTGGTGTTGGTATGTTGTATGAATGGAAATAGTCAATCCTTTACTCAGCAGTCATCTGTTTGGTATTGGTATGTTGTATGAATGGAAACAGTCAATCCTATACTCAGCAGTCATCAGTTAGGTGTTGGTATGTTGTAGGAATGGAAACAGTCAATCCTATACTCATCAGTCATCTGTTTCATGTTGGTATGTTTATTTGAAGAATACTAAAATATTTTCCTAAAAAGGAAATGCAGTTACAACTGCAAATGATAAATATATGCCATCAATACCTTGATTAAAAGAGAAAGAATGGTTTACTTTATATATGCGAATTAAAGTTAATATAATTTGAAATTATTTCCATCATAATTTTACTTTTTCAGCAAAGTAGATACATTATTTTAGTTTACATAATAAAATTATGTTCCTCTTTTTCAGGGCAGAGCTAAATTTATTCAAAAACTTCCAAAGGATGCACAGAATATTTTAAATAATTTGAACACATCTTTAGGTGCAAAGGTAAGAAGAATATCACATTCTAATGCAAAATGGGAGGAAAGTGATATTTATAAATTTTCTAATGCAAAATGGGAGGAAAGTATGATATTTATAAATTTTCTAATGCAAAATGGGAAGAAAGTGTGATATTTATAAATTTTCTAATGCAAAATGGGAAGAAAGTGTGATATTTATAAATTTTCTAATGCAAAATGGGAAGAAAGTGTGATATTTATAAATTTTCTAATGCAAAATGGGAGGAAAGTGTGATATTTATAAATTTTCTAATGGAAAATGGGAGGAAAGTGCGATATTTATAAATTTTATAATGGAAAATGGGAGGAAAGTGCGATATTTATAAATTTTCTAATGGAAAATGGGAGGAAAGTGATATTTATACATTTTCTAATGGAAAATGGGAGGAAAGTGATATTTATAAATTTTCTAATGCAAAATGAGAGGAAAGTATGATATTTATAAATTATCCATACTTCTTTTCTTCCATGCTTCATGCAATTTTATAGCCTTTCACTGGCAATATTATGGAAATAAAATTCTCAGAAGATAAGGTTTGAGTAGGAGAGTATCCATGGCTATCTTGAATTAAACTATGATAGAACTCTTTAATAGTTCAACTGATTATGGATCAGAGAGCATATGTGATTGCCTATCCATCTGATGTTCATCCTTCTATTGGCACAAGTTATGACTACTTCTAATAACTACTTGGTGGAATGGTATGACACTCCCCAGACATTCAGTATGACCACCACAGTGACCATCTTGAAAATCTTGTTATTACTACTTAAGATAAATGGACGATCATATCAGCATGAGTTTTCTATAAAAGACTTCTCATGATAAAAATCGTGTATTTATTCATCCTAAATAGAAACTCAGTCAATAAGGGTATTTTACCAGAATTCTTATGGTGTCAAATTAGGTCTGAGTAAAAGTGATGCTGATATAACATCCAATATGAAAATTTGCACACACATATTCATATCATGGTCTGGGTTTTACTAAATACAATTAATGCCACAGGGAAATTGAATATGGCCATCTCATGGCTATCTTGAATTCTTGTTATTGCTACTCCTAATGAATGGATGGTCATATGAAAATGGGGATTTTCACTAAAAGACATCTTTGATGCCTGGTTGGTCCTGATACAAAATGGGCACATCCAAGCATATTTTAGATGTGATGGATGGGGTGGGGGACATTAATTGAGTGAGTTGGATGCTGAACATTTATAAGGTAACATTTTTCACCCAGGCACTTGCTTAAGAGGTCCTCTTTAACACATTAACCCCTAGCGCTGCATTTATAGGGCAGGAGGTAGTAGCCTACTGCCATAATCTGTAGTGTCAAGGTCATGCATAAAACACTAAAGTGGGTGGTATTATAGAAAGGTAGACAGATTTAGCTCTACAATGATACCAGATAATCTGGACATTTAGTTGTACTACAAAATATAGAGGAAAAACCCCAATTTTTTTTAACCTGTTTTTTTCCCCCCCCCCCCCCCCCCAAAATTCACCCATGGTCAAAATCTAACATTGTATCCAGACTTTAGACATTATGGCCTCAGATCTACAGCAGACCAATCTGAAAAGCACACAGACAGGTGAACCTGTGCAAAAAGTAGGATAAGGTGGACATTTTGAATAAAGAGTCTTATTCATACGAAAATTATGGATCTGTTAAAGAAAAACAAAGAAGAAAAAAATAACTCCAACTTTTCCCCTTATGCTCATGCTTGAGCAAACTAACCAATGGAAATTTTTTTTTTAGCACAACTAGGCTTTGAGCTCATGGAAAATTGCTTGGCAGTCTTATGTATTAGGATGTATTCAAAAATAGTTCCTAAACTGTGATTTATACCTGCATTTCATGCAAAAACAGCAAAATCTTCCAGGGGTTAATGTGTTAAATAGAATCAAAATCATGTGACAAAGTTGTATAAAACCAGCTGTTTTACTCTCCATGAGTCATATTTTAATCCTGTTTTTGTTGATTATAACACCAAAGTCTGCACTGATTTTTGTTCATTAGCTATCCCCATGTTGCTAGTAGATGTGCCATCCACAGCATAATTTTGGAATAATTGTCTCCTTTACTGCATATTTTTGCTGGTCTGACAACTGGTTTTTGCCTTACAGGTATGTTTTGCACTTTTTGGCATTGTTTTTATTGGTTGTCTTTTGTAATTTTGGGGGCTTTCATTCCTCTCCTCATTGAGGATACTTCCAAACTGGCTCCGTTATGTTACGTGCTTAGGCTCGAATAAACAGTAACATAGAAAGAGTGAAAATAACAAGCTTGTAAAAACTTAATAAACAATTTATTGAGCACAAATATTTTCCAGAAAAGAAAAATAAACTTACGGTTTTAAGAATCAATTACAAAATTAATCCAAAGATAATTCAGAATATTATCCACTAGAGAAATTGCAAAAGTCCTGGTAATAAAATGTCCAAATAATTCCCAGTTTGAATCCCAGCGAAGTATCCAAATTGGAAGACAATGTCACTTGATGAAGTCAGTTCTTGGTAATAAAATTCTATGAGCACAATTCTTTTCCAGATAAATAACAAAATAAATCCTTTTGATCCACACGAATTGAAATAATTTCCAATACAAGGTAATTTAAAATAACTCAAACAGACACAACTTAATATTCTAAAAGCCCAAGTTCTACTCCATAGCTAGCTCCAAAACATAATTTATATACCTGTTTTTATGTAAACAAGAAAGGGGTCACATGATCTTCTAGAATCTTTTAGAACAAATTTATGTATAAAAACTCACGTACCCACCATATGACCCAACTGAAAATAGAAAGATGTTTATACAAAGCTCCATAATGTCCTTGGAACCAACCAATAATTTTAAAAGCTTGTTTACAACTCTGAAGCCAGGTCAGAAATGAGGTCAACACCTGGTGTTTATTTTGTAAAGTACAGGTCACCCCCCCCCCCCCAATGAACGAATCTTAAACTTAAAATGCCAAATTTGAATCTAACAAACAAACAATAAAAATAAATATAAATGACTTACCGTGTTTTCACTTATATAAGACGCGTCTTATACAAAATTGTAGTACCCCGCACCCATGGTGCGTCTTATATTAATGGCCGTCTTATCAAAGTATTTTTTAACATGAACGAACGATACAGTGTGTGATATTGAAGGATGATTATTAATAATTCGAGTTTTAGTTTGATCGCTATCGTTGAAACGGCACGGTTACTGACACGTTGCGACGCACCCAGTTGGCTAGATTTTCTTCCAAGTTCGGCTATCTTGCCCTTCTACCTCTACGAGCTCGTTTCCTTGGATTCATCATCTTAATCTCCTCTTCCTCCAACCTCCAATCATGTATATTCATCTCACTGCAGCTAAATTCTCGTCCAGCAGCTCTGTTGCCATGCTCCTTGGCAAACTTGATGACGTCTAATTTAAAGTCGGCCGTATATGATTTTTGCGTTGTCATCGTGACAATTTTGTAGATTTAAAAATGCTAAGCAAATTGATCACTCATTTATATATAACAAGAGACTGTTCCCACGTTTATATATGCTAACCGCATACATCGGGCGTTTATTGGTCTATGTACTAATCCCACCTGCTGAAGACTTGGCCAAGCGGATCAATGAAGCCGCCTTTACATCCAATGTTTATTGTTCTAGAATCTAGATACCAGGTACTAAACCCATCCGCTATTGGCCTTTGATCTGAACTAAAAATGGTAATGAAGCCTTGTTTACATCCGACGGGTGATGGAACATTGGACAAATTTTTATTTATGATAAAGGAAAGGTAACCACTGGAGATAAATTGCTCAGTTCAGCAGATAGCTAGGCCACGTGCATATTATATTTGTTGGCGTCTAATTTAAAATATTTTTTACACAAATCGTCAAAACCCACGTCTTATATATGGGTGCGTCTTATAATTATGTGCATCTTAAATGCACGAAAATACAGTATATCAAATATACGTAACAGTTATCAATATCAAACTCTGAAAATTGTGACATTGAGTGACAAGATCTTGCCCATGTTTGGAACCATAAACCAGTTGTAAAGTTTGGGTTTTATGACCTGAACAGCATTCAAGGTTGGCTGCTTAATATAGAAGAAAAATATTAATTTAAAGTACTCAACAAATACTGAACAACATGGCTATTTCCTTGTCAGTTCAGATTTATTTGTGACCTTTCATCTTGTGCAAGTGAAAATACTTCTTATGTAGGGTAAAGTGGATGGTTTTATATGATATTGTCATGTGATTTTGTTTCTCTCAAAAGAGCTTCTCAAGCTAGTGCCTGGCTGAAAATGCTACTTTATACATGTGACGCCACATGCTTAAGAAAAATAATGGTGGTGATCTAACATTCAGTATAGGAACCATGGTAGCTAGTCTTCCTGAGCAGAAAGTCATTCGTATGATGTCTAGTTGGTCCTCAATGAAAATGATGCTGCTTGGACATTATAGCCATAACAGTGACCATCTTGAAAATATTACTGCAACACTGCCAGAATGGAAAGTCTTATCAACATTGGGTTTCACTAGAAGATTTCACATGAAGTCTTATTAGTAATAAATCAAAATGATGTTGATTTGCCATCCGGTATGGCCACTATGGCATTCAGCTTGAAAATCTTTTTATTGTTATTCCTCCTGAAGAACGTGTCAACTTAGGGTTTCACCAAAAGACTTCTTTTGATAAGTTTCAATACAAAATGTTGCCAACCTTACATCCAGTATGGCTGTGCCATCAGCCATAATAAAAATCTTGTTATTGTTATTCATCATTATGGATTTTGACTTTAACTAGAAGACTTTTTGAGATGTCTGGTTGGTCCTAAATGAAAATAGTGCAAGGAAAGTAAAGCCACCATGGCAGATGCCTTGACAATTTTGTTTTTTGCTGCTTGCTCTAAATGGAACGTTTTAGGGTTTTCACCAGAACAATTCTTTGGTGTTTAATTAGACCTAAATGAAAAGCTGCAACTCTTACATTCAGTATTGAAAATCTTGTTATCACTCCTCTAACTGAATAGATGGTACAAACGCACACACATTGTTTCAGCACTCAGCAGTTAAAAAGAGAAACATTGGTTTTATCTTGAATAATTTCCAATAAATTCTTTTTTGGTCTTAAGATTGGACCCTTTGAGGGACTTTTGTATTTATATTTAGTTTTAGTCCATATTTGTAAATAATAATAATAATGAATCATTTTTCATTGTTCTTTTCTTTTAGAATGTAGATGAATTCTTTGACTACCTAAATGCAATTTGTGGGCCTTCACATCTTGGTGTATTACTGAAAAAACCAGATAAAAAGAAAGAAAGGTATGTGCTTGTGACACAGGACTCATGTCGTGTACAAATGTGCATTTTTTTCGTGAGTAATCGAGTGAGTGATTGATCACAGTGCATGATTCCTGTGCTTCATGAGTATTAAAACCAATTCCCCGCCAAACTAACAAAAAACTTCTGGCATGCCTACTCTAGTTCTTGAGACAGATAACACCTCGAGCAGTACGAATTGTGAAGATGAAGACCACTTGTCTTTCACTACATCTTTGTTCTACTTTTGTGTCTTAATTTTTATATAAAATCTTGTTTCTTAAAAAATTACTTATTATTGCATTTATCATCTGAGACAGAATCAGTCTTGTTGCTGTGTTCAGTACTTGATTGGGTGGAATTTTATATTTAAATTTATATTCATGGGAAATACAATGTGCTCATGCATAATATTCATGAACTGGAAATAACATTTGAATTATAATAATTTCAGACAAAAACATTTTTAGAATAAAATAATGTTTTACATCAAAAGACCATTAGCACATCACCACAGTCCAGGCTATTTGGCACATTACCACAATCAAGACTAGAGGCACATCAGCTCATTCAATATTATATTGAAAAAAAGTTAAATTCACTGTCTATCCGTGTTCATTTTGGATTGTTTCATCACTTGAGGCATAAAAACATATATTACTGTGTGTAATAGCTGCCACGTGACTTAAAATATACAAATAAAGTCTCTCTACAATCTATTTACCCATAAAAAATACTGCCCCAGTCAAGTAGCATTTCTGGATTTCTAGAAAGAATAGTAGTTTTGTGATATCTTTTGGTAGTAGCTGCACTGATAAGACAATAAGGTTTGTTTAAAATAAGTTAAACTCTACATAATGGTACCAAAATTTGAGGGGAGATTGATGATATGAGAAGGAAATATTCAGTTTGTGTTGGCGTAGACAGCTTAAAAGTCGAGGTTACATTGACCAAGACAATAATTGAAACGACAATAAATTGTGTTTAATGCCATCGTTTAGTAAAAATGTACATAAAAGGTAGGTTTTTGTGCCAGGAGAGAACATATTGCCTATAGGGTTATAAAGTCCAGGTCATTGACACTTGGACTCCATTGGTCAATGCTGTCCAAAGTTAGGCATGCCCTACTTGTGTTGACATACAAAATTATCAAACACAGGGTTATTCATACAATGTACCATTCACAGTACTCTTGTTATCTAGAAGTCTGTTATTATATAAAGAGATGTATTGAAACCTCTTGCAATTTTCTTATTTACCATTGAAAGTGAGATTTAATGAACATAGAAGGCCAAGTTCATGTTTGTCTGAACTATTACGATGCCTCTACAATGTTTGCTCAGGCCATACTGTAACTTGGAACTGGGTAAAAATCCTAGATAATGAACAAGCCTTGCTATTGCAGTGTGTGTTCAGGGCTATTACAACCTACCACCTATATGGGACAATCTGTTAACATTGCTTGCCATTTCCGATGAGCGATGTTAACAGTCAGTAGAGATTAAATCAGTCTGCTGATGAAGTCCTTAATGTGATGACGTAAGCGTCAGGTTAGCTTTTTCTATATTGTTTGTGTATCTTGGTTGAAATGTTATAAACATTGTCAACTATGAATTCTTTTTTACGAATTTTCTTCATAACATTGTTGTATTGCCAAGCTTCACCCATTTGATCAATGTACATGGTAGTTCATGTTCCGGTGGACTACAAATTATAGTTTCAAAATGAGGTATACATCAATTAGTATGCAATCACACATTGATAGCTGACTTTTTTCCCACTATATACACCTGCCATTGATAAAAAGTTTATCCAGTACAAAGTTGTTTTTTTTTTTTACGAAACTTTTTTCACTGAATTTTGCTGAAATGATTGCCTTAAACACATTGCTTTTGATTGTTACTTTGTAATATTAGCAGAAAGAAAGTTTTTTTTATAGTAGAAAATGGTTTACATTGTTTGTCTTATGGCACATCAGTACCTTGAAGATCATATCATGCTGTAGGAAGTTGAGTAAAGTGCTTTGTTATATTAGTGGATATTATTATTGTAACACTGGGTCCTGTTATTTGAATATTGGTTAGGTACTAATTATGAACATAATGTTCTGTTGTAGGCAGTTGATATTCAGTCACAGACAGAGTTTACTACAGCAGATGAATCAGGAATCTGACCCAGCCATGACCCTCCACCTTGCTAGTGTGATACTCTTCCAGACCTTCACCCAGTCTGTGGTCCATGCTCCTGGAAAGTGTGTTCCACATATCATCTCCTTCCTGAAAACTTACCTGGATCCGGAGAAGTTTACAGTTCTTACCAACCTTCAAGGTTTGTTAACATAGTAAAGAAAAATATAAATTCTGGTCCTTTTAATCCAGTTCCATCCATAGTTGTTTAAATGATCAGATGAACATGGAAATTTGTTCAACAATTGCTAGCTAAAAAAACTAAACTTGAATAGCTTGCCATCAAATTTTCCACTTTTATTTAAGCATGGCAAGGACAAGGAATTTCATTTGTACTCCATAATAATAACAAAAGAAAACAGAAAAAAGACAAAGTTGTTCTCATAACATGCAATCAACAGCATTGGACGAAATTTGTTGAGAAAACATCCTACTCTTCCAAATTTGTTGGCCGAAATCTCATTCTTTTAGCTGTTAATCACTTGTCAGCCAGGTAATTGATCTCAGGCTCACTTGGACTGTTCTTTTAGCTGTTAATCACTTGTCAGCGAGGTAATTGATCTCAGGCTCACTTGGACTGTTCTTTTAGCTGTTAATCACTTGTCAGCCAGGTAATTGATCTCAGGCTCACTTGGACTGTTCTTTTAGCTGTTAATCACTTGTCAGTCAGGTAACTGATCTCAGGCTCACTTGGACATCATATTTTGATGAATGGCATTTCTTTTATATGATGCTTCTCAGATATTAAAAAATGAAATATACAAAGAAAAAATTAAATAAATCTTTCTCAAATTACTCTATAAAAAGATGATCACTATTTTTCTCATTGCATTAAATCTCTCCCAGTGACAAATTAAAAAGTGTTTTCTTTAATTGTTGTAAAAGTTTTTTCCCATTTTTTTTCAGATATGGTTGTAAAATATGCCCGTTCACAGGGCTCTGATGGGAATAACAAGTCTGAAGAGATGGAAACATTAACAAGAGAGATGTCTAGTTTGGTTCCAAGAATTAAAGAACTAGTCAATATTACAAAGAAAACTAATCAGCCTACTGAAATGGAAGAAAGTTAAATTAATCAAAAAAAGTATAATTTTGTAAAGACAGAAAAACAAATAACTTGGTTGTTTTCAAGGCAGTAAAATAAAGCGAGTTATCCACTTACATCGTTATAGGTTTTTTAGAAATATGCACAATTACAAATTTTTGTAGTTTGTTTTAATGTTCAATATATAGCGGAAACTGTTAGATGAAATGTTATAAAATTGAATATTATTAGAACTAAAAAAAGACTAAATCCAGAATATGATCCTTCAGACTTGAATTAGTTCTTTTTTAAAAAGAAATGCTAATCGCATTTCAAATACCACTGTTGTAATGTAGCACTATTTAACATTTTAAAAAATGGATTAGTTTTACATCCTGTTGATAAGTGTGCTTTTAATCCATAACCGTTGAAAAAATGTATGGCTTGTTGTGCATTTTCTGGTGTTGCACTTAGCTAAATACAGTAAAAACTGTTATGAGTGACCACCTGTCATTTTCGACCACAATCATAATGCATGGATTAGTTTTATTATATAAATGCACTGTTGTGAGCAACACTACCACTGACCATGATGTCTTGGCAGATTATGCATTTTTACACTGTTATGAACAACTGCATCACAAAAACAGGGATAAACTCCACCAGCCTGTATTCAATGCCTGTAACAATAACTGCTTATACATTCTATATAAAACAGTTAGGCTGGTTACTAGTATCTTACATTTTGTAGGTATGCTTATAGTGTTTTTTAAATTTTCCATTGTAAACCAGACTCAAAATTACATGTGGATTATTCCAGCACTTAGCTTTGTTCCTGACTTTATCGTTACTACAGCCAATGTTCGACCCTGTATCCAGCTCAATGAGCGACCATATCATGAGAACAGAGACAGATACCACTGACCTTTATGTAATCATATGTAACAATGATTGCTTGAATAGTAAAGAGTGTTCTGATTGAAAACATATATATTATTAATAGAGTTAATCCCAGTATGCATTCTTTGACTAAAGCCATTGTCCTTTGTCTTGTAGTAAATGATTCTGTTTATAGATGATATATGTTTATTTTTATTTCATTAATTGTCAGATAAGCAATGCTCATGTATAGATTTTTCATATTTTCCCAAAGCCTAATCAAAATTTTCTTTACATTCAATATTAAAATTGAATAATAATAATGTTAATGGCTAGTACCTTAGTAAGAAAGGAAGAAACTCCAACTAAAAAAGAAACAAATTTTATCTCTGGATAAAATAATTATTGCAACTGAAAGAAGTGAAAAAGAGCAGACCACTTGCAAAATAGTAGTTTAAATGTCAGTAACACAAATTTTGGGTGTTATAATAGAAAAGGAATAAATGAGAAACCATTTCATATCCTAATGTATGCACATGTGATCTTCAGATGTAAATGTGATTTCATGTTTAATTATGGAAGTATATTACTATATAGTTTTGTTTCAGATGAATGCATACAATATTTTAATAAAAAGAATTAATAAAGAATAGAATATATGTACTGTGATTGATTATTTTTCTTTAAATTGTTCTGAAAATGGACCATGGAAACTGGTCTTTTTGTACAAACCTGTTATGAGAGACCACCTGTCTTGAGAGACCATATTTTGTTGGCAGACGGGATGGTTTTTTTTTTAAAACAGGTTTTACTGTATTTGTCCTGATGTATGGGTCATTACATAGAAAAATTTAGGAAACAGTGCCTTGTCACAACTTTCTAAAGTAATAGCTGAATGAGTGTTTGAAAATTCATAACATTTGCTCAGGACATAAGCTCCCTGGGACAGAAGCCCCAAGACAGTGGTAAGACAAACCCCCACTAGGTAAGGTTGGGGGTGGGTTGAGAGATAAAATCCCATGATCTTTGATATGTAAATTATTATGCAGTATCTGGTTTTATTGTTCATTTGATGTATTTTATTGAGATTTTATTTATGGTCACTGTTTACCATGATGTACAGTGGTTTCACTTGTACCCTAAAGTAAATTTTTTATTGTGAAATGTAACTTGTTCCTTGTGCAGTGACAGTGGAATAATTTAATAAAATATTTTCTATATTTCTTTCTTTTTAGGCCTATGTTTATAAATATCAAATAAAATTATCAAATTCTTATTGAACTTATCATCATTCATGTTAACCATTACTCTTTTTGGCATGATCATTAAATTGTTGTTCACTAAATTAGGTCTTATACTCACTTGTATATAAATCCTCCTCCTCCCCCATAACAATTGTTTCCTCATTTTAATTAAGAATCCCACATATCATATTCTAGAAAAGATGGCTTGTGTGTAACTAGAAGTACACTTGTCCATAAACTTTAAAGATTAGCAGTGTAGATACCGGAAATATTAAAAGACATATCAAAATGCTTTCTATCTAAAAAGTACAACTATTTTATATAATGATATAAGAAAAAATTTGAGACTTTCATTCTCACATGAATCCATGGAACATAAAAACGGCCATTTTTAGAGGCGTAAAAGAAAATAAAAACAACTATTTTAGAGGCATAAAAGCGCACAAAACGAAAACTATAAAAACTACAATAATGAAGTCAAACTATACATGTTTAACCAAAACCATATAACCAAGCTTATATACATTATATACAAATGTAACCTTCTATTTGAGGCACATAAGCGCACCAAACAATACACATTATATACAACTGCGGCAGAAGCACGCAAAAACTAAAAATTTATAATAACGATGTACAACTATACGTGCTCTTAAAACAAAAAAAATAAGATGACTCAGTTTATAGACATTATGTCCAACTGCAATTCCCTATTTCAATCAATACGAACATTATATGCAAACACAAAAACAAACTGCTATTTGAGAGACAGAAATTCCCATAACAAAGGATGATAAAACAAAAAGTGGAAAATTTAACAATGTTTCACTACAACAAATATTTCAAAAAATTAAATAAGTACTATATGAGTACCAAATAAGATGCGGGCCTCTCAAACAAGTGGGGAAATCTGCAGGATTGCGCTGAAAGGATAACCATATGGGAGATTCTCACTTAAAAAAACAACAGAATATATCGTCTGGAAATGGGGTTCTCACAGTAGTGAGAGACTCATGGCCAGAAAAGGAATTTCAATGTTTTAATAGAAAAACTCACTTTGCTACCTAATACCTATTTTATTTCTTACAGATAACAAGACCCTACCGATCTAATGCGCTATGGAGCAGAAACAATAGATTGGAAAAAGGGACAAAGGGCTAAGGCTTGAAGTTAAGTTAAAGCTCTAAGCCCCACAAACACCCACCCAAAAATGAGGTCAGAAGGTATAATATCCCAAAGAAAACACATTCAAAATAACAACAGTAAGAAAAAATAGGAGAATTATAGAAAATAAAAAAAACAAAGAACACTAATTAAAAATAAACCAAAAGTTATGAAGTAAAGTAAAAAATAAGTAAAACAACCAAAAACATACTGACATGCATAACATAGTCATACAAATACCTCCCGAAATAAAGATAAGTAAATTTTTTAAAAACTTTTTCTCCAAAACTACACTAAGGATAAAGATAAAACTCATAAGGACAAACTCAAAGATTCGAACTAAGGTGTCCAAAAAACACATGCGAAAAATGAATACTATGGAAAAAGCATGACGGACTTCAAATGAATTGGCAAAGTCACTTTGCGCAATTAATTAAAAAGAAAACAAGGGGAATAATAGAAAAGGAATGGAAATCATCCCTAGGATTAAAAATAATGCTAAGGGATGAGAATACAATCCTTGTTAAAAGAGTGGACTGTGAAGGAAACAAGAACTCTCTGAAATCCCTAAAGGAGATGCAATACCCGAAGTCGGCACAAAACAGAGGGTAGGGAGTACCATCAGACCACTCTTTCTGGGTAAAAAAAATTATAAGATGAACGAAAACAAAGAATAACCCTTGCAAACATTCTATTTTATAGAAATAAATGGGAAACAAACAATACCAAAACGACATATTATAGTATGCATGGGTGGACAAGGAAACAAGCACATAATATAGACATATTTAGAAAAAATCAAGGGTATTACTCAAAACCCAAACCAGCTAAAATGCTGGGGAAAGCTGAAGGGTACTTATTTTAGTATAAATATGCTTATTTACAGCAGCTGTCCTGTTTCCAAGATACGTGTAGTTTCAGCTTTCAAACCTTTCACCTCAGATTCATTAGTATAATTTATGTTTGTTAGAGAACCAATCTATATTGTACTAATAGGTCATCTCAAATGGATTTTGTACAAAAATACAATAGACCTGAATATACTTTCCTAACACTATCAATAGATTCTTTTTATATCAGCTATAAAGCATAGTTCAGAGAGAAAAAAAGTGATTTTCTACTTTTGAAACTTTGCTGTCAAATTCTTTGTTCTGATTCATGTCTGGTACAGAACCAGTATGTAGTTATTTGATGCTAAAATTTCAGTGAAATGGATTGTAGTTGATGTGTGTATTAGCGCAAAAATATTTTTCAAATAATTTCACAGATGGATCAGAAAAACAAAAAAAAAAACCAGCATCCTCCAAAGATTCAAGGATGAATACTTGAATGACATAATACTGCATTCCATTCTAGGGCAGCATCATGTCCGTTGCAGGCTGTGTGGAAAGGATTTTAATATTGGTTATGGATGTAAATATAATGTGGGAAAACACTTGAAAACAAAGAAACATAGAATTATCTCATCTCAGGAACTCCAATACAATGGTAAGTTTTTATTTTGTACTGCAGAACTTGAGTGCAGACATGAATGTTATAAATGGAGAGCTGTTATTGACCAAGTTCTTAATAGACTATGGACACCCCCTAATGGTAGTAGGCTACATTGGTCCTTTGTTAAAAAAGATATTTCCTGATTCCAAATTGCAGAAGAATATGCATGTGCAAGAAAATAAGTCTATTATTGTTCAGTGTTTTGCTGAATATACTATACTTAAAATAATATATGTCGTGAAAATTTGTAAGTTTTTAGTATTGTCACAGGGAGTAGTGATAATGAGAACATAAGTTGTATCTGTGTCATACTTTGACAATAAAAATGGCAAAGTCATGAGTGTTCTTCTTTAATTAATGGAATCAACTGGCAAAAACAATTTTGATTTGCTTCACGATGTTTTCAAGAAACATGACATAAGTTGGCAGAACTGTATGAGGTTTCCAGCTGATAATGCATCAGTGGTTGGAATACATAAAAGAGTTGCATCCTATATTTTGAAAATGCCTCCATCAGTGTACATAACACGTTGTTGCTGTTGTAGGGTTTAACGTCATTTTTCAGCACAGGATAGGCTATATGTGGCAGCCAGTATAAATGGTGGAGAAAGAACATGGGGAAAACTCCCTAAAGAACCATTAACCCATGAGAAACTACTAGCAAGATTTATCACATACCCACATTAGCCAGCCCCAAGACACTTGAACCCACACAGACAGAGGTGAGATGGCAATGATCCATAATTGTGAGTGCTTTAGACCACTTGGCCACTCAGGGTCCCAACATAACAGGTTGTCCCTGTCATTTGATGCACTTACTGTAGGAAATGCTGCTGATAAATTAGAAGTAGATATTGGTCATTTGTTAATTGACATCTACTGTTAATTTGAGAAAAGTAGAAAAAGGAAACAAGCTTTGTTACAAGCTGAGTTTGATCTTGATAACTACTAAGCTATAAACAATGTGTGTGCATACATATTAGCCAAATACTTGAGCTATGTTGTGTGTGCATACAAATTAGCCAAATACTTGAGCTATGTTGTGTGTGCATACAAATTAACCAAATACTTGAACTATGTTGTATGTGCATACAAATTAGCCAAATACTTGAGCTATGTTGTGTGTGCATACATATTAGACAAATAGTTGAGCTATGTTGTGTGTGCATACAAATTAGCCAAATACTTGAGCTATGTTGTGTGTGCATGCAAATTAACCAAATACTTGAGCTATGTTGTGTGTGCGTACATATTAGCCAAATATTTGAACTATGTTGTGTGTGCATGCAAATTAACCAAATGCTTGAGCTATGTTGTGTGTGCATACAAATTAACCAAATACTTGAGCTATGTCATGTGTGCATACAAATTAACCAAATACTTGAGCTATGTTGTGTGTGCATACATATTAGCCAAATACTTGAGCTATGTTGTGTGTGCATACATATTAGCCAAATACTTGAGCTATGTCGTGTGTGCATACAAATTAACCAAATACCTGAGCTATGTTGTGTGTGCATACATATTAGCCAAATACTTTAGCTATGTTGTGTGTGCATACATATTAGCCAAATACTTGAGCTATGTTGTGTGCATACAAATTAACCAAATACTTGAGCTATGTTGTGTGTGCATACATATTAGCCAAATACTTGAGCTATGTTTTGTGTGCATACATATT
Source organism: Unio delphinus (assembly GCA_029339505.1). NCBI lineage: Eukaryota > Metazoa > Mollusca > Bivalvia > Unionida > Unionidae > Unio > Unio delphinus. Next base: position 12,509,082 of record JAQISU010000076.1, read on the forward strand.
AGCCAAATACTTGAGCTATGTTGTGTGTGCATACATATTAGCCAAATACTTGAGCTATGTTGTGTGTGCATACAAATTAACCAAATACTTGAGCTATGTTGTGTGTGCATACATATTAGCCAAATACTTGAGCTATGTTGTGTGTGCATACAAATTAACCAAATACTTGAGCTATGTTGTGTGTGCATACAAATTAGCCAAATACTTGAACTATGTTCTGTGGGCATACAAATTAACCAAATACTGAGCTATGTTGTGTGTGCATACAAATTAACCAAATACTTGAGCTATGTTGTGTGTGCATACAAATTAGCCAAATACTTGAACTATGTTGTGTGTGCATACAAATTAACCAAATACTTGAGCTATGGTGTGTGTGCATACAAATTAGCCAAATACTTGAACTATGTTGTGTGTGCATACGAATTAACCAAATACTTGAGCTATGTTGTGTGTGCATACAAATTAACCAAATACTTGAGCTATGTTGTGTGTGCATTCAAATTAACCAAATACTTGAGCTATGTTGTGTGCATACAAATTAACCAAATACTTGAACTATGTTGTGTGTGCATACAAATTAACCAAATACTTGAACTATGTTGTGTGTGCATACATATTAGTCAAATACTTGAGCTATGTTGTGTGTGCATGCAAATTAGCCAAATACTTGAGCTATGGTGTGTGTGCATACAAATTAACCAAATACTTGAGCTATGGACAGCAAACTAAAAGTGAGTCTGTGGGGAGATACAGGAAAAAAAGAATGTAAAAGTGTACTACTAAAGCAGAATCTTTTTTTAGAAGTGATATGAGAAAAAGAATATAAGTATAGGTATAAATACTGACAGTAAAGAGAAAGGGACATCAGAATGGAAAGAAAACAAATTCATGGATTTTTATTTTAGAAGCTTATATCTATCCAGCATGATTGCTCTCCAGGCTCATTCTTACATTGTGAAAGATAAATATTGTGTCTGAAAACAACCTATCAGTAGTAATTAAATCAGCTTACTGGATCTGGTTCTTCAGAGGGCAATTTTATTGTAGCTAGTAGGAGACATACTGGATCTTGTGCAGTCAAGACTAGCAAAGTGGATTCTGAGATGTCACAGAAAGAAACAGAATATGTTCACTATTTGGCAGAATCAAAGTGTTAGATGATTTTCAAAAACCTTAATAATCCAGTTACAAAGCTGTATTGTTTGTTTATGAAGAACGTCATTCCATTGTTTGATGCAACAAATATTGTCTTCCAGAAAGAAGAACCATGCATTTATATTATACACAAGATTCTGTCAAACCAGTTGTCATTTTCTTATTTGGTTTTTTAAGCCAGAAATCATTTCGTCAGCCAAGCTTTTAACTGATATAGACTTTCTTGACAGAGCAAACCAGAAAGATAATGAAAATCTTGTTATATTTGCAGAAGCACGAGAATTCATAGAATATAATTCTGCTCTTGCCTTGAAGGTTTTCTTTGATGATGTTAGAGATTATTAAGCTACAGTCTATGATGACATGTTCTAGAAATTCCCATATGGAGGTGAAGTGGCTTTGCTACAAAATGCTTCATTGCTGATGTAAATGAGAGACAGTAAAAAAAACTTTAACAGTAAGATTCTAAACTTGAACTTGAAGGAGAATTCCTGAAACATCAGGAATTCGCTCAGACAATGTACTTCAAGCATAGTTTATGTCCAATGAGAAATTATTTCCCAGCCATTTGTTGATATGCATTTATAAAAGGAATATTGGTTCTTTACCACTCTAATGCTGATTCTGAGAGATTGTTCAGTAATGTTAACAAAAGAAAACCATGAATTTAGATCCAGACTCAGTAACCCAGCACTTAGTACTCTACTGGTGTGCAAAACATTCATGGTTACAGCTGGTATGAAGTGTTTTTTTAATTGAAAAATCAAAGTTTGTTGCTTTAAAGTGCATGCCTTTAATACAAACCATATGGTTTCAACAAATATATAGTTGTATTTTGAGAAAAATATGAAAGTATATTGCATAACACTAACTTGCTATTTATTGGTGTTATTGGAACAAAAGTACTCCCACATAATACCTTTTGTTACTTTCACATTTAGTTGCAGTTCTAGTTCATTACACCTTTATTTTCAAAGTCAGTTACCCACTTCAGCTTGGATAACTGCAGTTGTAAATACATAACTGTTTAAGCATGCCTAAGTGTAGAATTATATATAATTAAAATATGTAATGGAAGAGTGTTTTAACAATTATATTATTTTTAAAAAAAATATAAATACCTTCTTAATTTAACTTACTGTGATTGCATGTTAAAATTGCTATGATTTAATAAAATAATTAAAATGAAATACATAATACAATTATTTAAGAAATGTAAACTGGGTGGGGGAAGGGACCTTTTGTCCTTCCCTTGACCGGCTCTTGTCCTTGGGAGGGTGGGAGGGCTTTGTCCATACCCCATTCATAGCAGGTCACATATTGTATATGATTTGTTAAAGTGGCGTGTGCTTTTACTTTAGCGTTATTTTCTTTATCTGCACTATCCATGTGATTATTACAGTTCTATAAAAGTTATTCATCAAGAGTTGCAATTGATGTTTTAAATCACACTGATGTAACTAGTGACATAAGGTTGATATGAAAATTTAGGAAGATCAGTGTTTTAGATCACACTGATGTAACTCGTGACATAAGGTTGATATGAAAATTTAGGAAGATCAGTGTTTTAAATCACACTGATGTAACTAGTGACATAAGGTTGATATGAAAATTTAGGAAGATCAGTGTTTTAGATCACACTGATGTAACTAGTGACATAAGGTTGATATGAAAATTTAGGAAGATCAGTGTTTTAAATCACACTGATGTAACTAGTGACATAAGGTTGATATGAAAATTTAGGAAGATCAGTGTTTTAAATCACGCTGATGTAACTAGTGACATAAGGTTGATATGAAAATTTAGGAAGATCAGTGTTTTAGATCACACTGATGTAACTAGTGACATAAGGTTGATATGAAAATTTAGGAAGATCAGTGTTTTAGATCACACTGATGTAATTAGTGACATAAGGTTGATATGAAAATTTAGGAAGATCAGTGTTTTAGATCACACTGATGTAACTAGTGACATAAGGTTGATATGAAAATTTAGGAAGATCAGTGTTTTAGATCACACTGATGTAGCTAGTGACATAAGGTTGATATGAAAATTTAGGAAGATCAGTGTTTTAGATCACACTGATGTAACTAGTGACATAAGGTTGATATGAAAATTTAGGAAGATCAGTGTTTTAGATCACACTGATGTAACTCGTGACATAAGGTTGATATGAAAATTTAGGAAGATCAGTGTTTTAAATCACACTGATGTAACTAGTGACATAAGGTTGATATGAAAATTTAGGAAGATCAGTGTTTTAGATCACGCTGATGTAACTAGTGACATAAGGTTGATATGAAAATTTAGGAAGATCAGTGTTTTAGATCACACTGATGTAACTAGTGACATAAGGTTGATATGAAAATTTAGGAAGATCAGTGTTTTAGATCACACTGATGTAACTAGTGACATAAGGTTGATATGAAAATGTAGGAAGATCTTTATTAAACAAATTATATTTTTGTATAATTGTTATTAAAGTATTGACAGCACATGTAAAATCATACCTTCACCATTCTTGTGATATTAAAGTTTGTGTAATCTTCAGAGGCATTATTAGTAAATGACATCATTTACATATTTTCAATGAAGATAATGTTATTTAATTTTAGACCTTTTGTTCACATAATTGAAGTTATGTGTCTGCTTGTAGACCAACTTTAATACACATAATAAAATTTCTTTAATTTTTAGAAGTAGTTATTGAAAGCATATGCACATAACAGTCGACTTAGCTTGAAGTGTGTCTTCAGGATTTTTGCTGATGATGGTCATTGTGGTGTAGGGATCTTCCAGGGATGGGCTGGCATTAGTTCAAATAAGAAAATGTAACAGATCCAGTTAAACTCAATTGAGTTAAAGACTCCAGTATTAACAGTTTAAAATATATTACAGATATTAAAGCTGATTTTGTAACAGGTCTCCAATATTCAAAATTTTCTGCTGTGTTCTTATGAATGCTTATCTTTCCGTTCTAAAGCAGTTGAGAGAAAGCTTATGAATGATAAATAGTTCATGTACTTAGGTGTAAAGATAAAAGTAATCAGCTGCATGTACTTGCATTATTTTGATTGACATGTGGAATGTACTACTCTGACCAATGATGAGGAACCAAGTCCTTATATCCTTAAATAAGAATTTTTCAAGAACAACTTAAAGGATAAGCTTTCAAGCATGTTACAAGATTATATTATAAACATTAAAGAAGTGGAAATTATTGTTGTAGTGGGGTTTAGTGCCATTTTTCAGCACAAGAAAGGCTATACATGTCAGCCAGTATTAATGGTAAAGAAAGAACCCGAGAAAACCCTGGGAAGAACCACCAACCCATGAGAAGCTTTTTTGCAAGATTTCTCACATACCCACATTGGCCAGAGTTGAGATGGCAATGATCCATAATGAAGAGTGCATTAGACCACTTCTTCACTTGCCCCCCCCCCCCCCCCCGAATTATAAGTTAAACATTTTATGGTAAATTCCTCAAAGTTTACATAGAAAACAAATTTAATTCATTAAAAAATCCTCAAAATCCAAGTGTGCTACTTTTTAAAAAATCTGTTCATTTCTTCATAAATAATATTTACATCAGGCCATCATCTCTGGAAAGGAAATGCACTGCTTGACCTGACACACTGTAATGATGCCACTTTTTTTATCTTTATGTGTGTTTTATTGGACAACATTTTATGTATAAATTATGTAAATGCATTTGTTATCAGAAAGTGGTACAACACAGTCATTGGTACTACTTATTAACAGACCATATTAGCATACAAACTGAGAAATTTAAATTAAAGTTACTAAAAAGACTTCTTTTTTAAAACAAATTTGGGTATAAACTAATTTATTTTAAAAAAATGCATTACTTTTTGGCACTAAGAATTAACTGTGAATTAGTAATAATTTTCTTGCAGGTATGCATAGTAGCATATAATTTTAATATTTAGAGAACATAATCAGAAAATAACTAATTCTCGATTATTTAGGTTTCTGGTTAGCATTATTAGATCTACATTGGTCTCTTAACTTAAATGAGACTTGCAGAACACAGTAAAAGAAACAACTGGTATATAAAGACCCGTCATTGTATATATTGTGGAGAATCCTACCAATCATTACTTCATCAGTGGCCCAGATAAGCAGTCTATCTACATATTTCACTCGGTTCTAGGTGCTTTGACCACAGGTGCTTTGACCATAGGTGGTTTGTCCACAGCGGGGGTTTGACCACCGGGGTTTTGTCCATAGGTGGTTTGTGCACATGTGGTTTTTATAATAATAATAAACTGTTATTTAGAGTTTAAAATTATGATTCAATTAATGAAATTTTATGTGACAAGTTTCCTTTGAGTTGCCAATAAGTGAATGCTAATTAGTAATTAATATGTAATAAATAAAAGTCAATAACAGCTTGTTTTCGGTCCATATAAAGGCTGGTGCCAGGCCTACTCGATTTATTATTAAACAGAAAATGAACACAAATTAGGCATCAAGGCCAACGTTTCACAAATTATGGCTGTAGATCAACTAGAAAATTACACTCAGTCCTACAAAATACATACCGCATATAAATGATAAAATCAAATCAAAACATTAATGTCATGCAAATATTATAGTTAATGGAATAACAGTTTTATGGTTAACTAAATGACAGATGTGCAATAGCACGCACATATAATCCCTTGATGACGTTAAGATATACATTACGCAACTTATAATCCTTCAACTATACAAATTTTAGTGAATAAAATGCCGCAACTTATAATCCCTGAAGATATGCTTTACACAACTTTTAATCCCTTACTTTAATCCCCAAATATACTTACATCTAATGCTCCAACAAATAATCATAGTCTTTTCATATTATGGTCAAACCCCCTGTGGTCAAACCACCTATGGTCAAACCCCCGCTGTGGATAAACCACCTATGGTCAAACCACCTATGGTTAAAGCGCCTGTGGTCAAACCTCCGCGTACCATTTCACTCGCCTAAAACAGTGAAATACCCACAAAAATTCTTCCAGTATGCCTACTATATGTAATCATTTTTCTTTTCCTCAGTAGACCTGTTTCTTTGCATATATTTATGTCAACAAACAGTTGATTTAAGCATCAAGTTTAATTAATTTTATTTTCTGGTACATGTACCACTTCAATTATTGATAGAACAAATTTTAAAAAAGCACATGCTTAGTGCAAAAATACATATGATAAACCAGACTAACTTTTATTGTTACAATTGTTAGTGTGATTTTGCTCACTTCTTGCATAAATTCAAGCATTCAGTTATTATGAGACGGACACAAAACAATGTTGAAAAAAAATGAGAAAAGCTTGAAAGTATATTGAAAAATTCTTTAGAAGTATTGTGTTGTAGAATTTGTTGAATCAAATTCTATTAAATCATCCTAAAACATGAAAATTAAGTTTACTCAGAGGTATGTGATTTGTGGAGGCAATTATAACCATTCTTGGAACTAACGGATGCAAGCAATGCAGAGAAATGGGCTTTTATTTATGCATTGTACTAAATACAAATAAAATATGTTTGAATAACACCAGCACTGAGAAACTAATTCTGCTTGAGAATATAAAAATTATAACTCAGTATTTTTCAAATCTAAATGATTATTATTTAAAATTTAAAAATATCAAATTATTTTTGTAAAAATCAAATGTGACTCAATTTAAATTTTATGAGTAATTTAAACAATTAAGCACAAAGTTAATTGGGGGTACTGATTCATAATTTCATTATTTCAGTTTCTGGACCATTCTGTATTCTGAGCTATCTAGGATGGATTTCAGCAGCTGAATATATTTGAAAATAAAACACATATGTATGCACTAACATAGAATATTGTTTCTCCTTTGAATATGTTCCCTGATCACATTAACATTCTGAATATAACCCCTTTTACCTTCCAAATCCAGCCCTCACAAAGATGAAAATTTGTCTATTCTGTATATTTTATATAGTCAAAATGTAATAACTCTTGCCCATTACCTCCCTTTGCACCTGATGGATGGCACTTGTTTTAACCTTTTACTGTGAACTGACAATGTTGTTCACATCACTATTTCCATTGGAAATTTGTGCTACACCTCATTACAAGATTGTAATTAAATGTTTGGAATTAAAAGATTGCAGTTGAATTACAATAATGCAATTGAATTTAGAAAGACGAGTGTGTAGTTGAATGTTTGGAACTATGAGATTCTAATTGAATGGTTGGAAGATTGCAGTTAAATGATTGTGATTTGATGAATGTGATTGAATGTTTGGAAATGATGAGATTATAATTAAATCTTTGGAAGTTACAAGGTTGCAGTGGAATGTTTGTAGTGATGCAATTGAATTTTTAAAATTTCAAAAATGCAGTTGAATGTTTGAAATTACAATATTGCAGTTGAATGGTATTAATTATGAGATTGCAGCTAAATGTTGGAATTAGTAAATTGCAGCTGAATGTTTGTAATTGGAATTGCATTTGAACATCTGGAAATAGTGAAAATATGATTGGATATTGGGAATTCTGAGTAATCATTTGGAGATACGGAGTGCTATTTTGAGTGTTTGGAATTGCAATTGAGTGTTTCGAAGTTAAGAGAATGCAACTGAATGTTTGAAATTACGAAATTGAATCGATTGGAAATAACTAGATTACAATTGAATATTTGGAAATGACCAGAATGAAATTGAATGTTTAGAATTACGACATTTGAATTGTTATTCGGAAATTGCAAGAATATTATTAAACATTTGGATTTGCAAGATTGCAACTGAATGTTAAGAGTTATAAGAATGCAGTTGAATGTTTAGCAATTAAGAAAAAGGAAATGCATATTGGTAACAGCAAGAATACATTTCAGAAGTTTTAATTACGAGATTACCTTTAAATATTTGGCATTACGAGAATGCAGTTGAATATGTGGAAATTATGAGAATGGAATAGAAGGGTAGGAATGACATGATTGCAACTGAATGTTTGGACCTAGAAGAATGTGTACGTGTGAGATTTGTATTTTTAGCATAGCTTTAAAAAGCGTCTCATTCTGATCACTACCATGTCTGCAGTGTGGCAGTTTATAATGATGTCTAGCACTGGGGCATCGTGCAGTAGACCTGTATCATCTTGTCCAATCAAATTATCCTGACACCAGGCTGACCGGTCCAAAACTTTTACCTCTTCGAGTACATCCAAAGGTAGTTGCTAGTAGGATAATACAGTTGAATATTTTGAAATTACGAGGCTGCAATTGAACGTTTGAGATTACAAGATTGGAGCTAAATGTTTGGAAGTATGAGCATGCTATTGAATGTTTTCAAATCTCGAGATTGCAATTGAAATGTTTGTATAGATGAGAATTCAGCTGAACGTTTGGAAAATTTGAGATTGCAAGTCAATTGTTGAACATTACTAGATTGCACTTTTATGTTTGAAAGTTATGGGATTACAGTTGAATATTTGGTTGGAAGACATTGAAGTTGAAAGTTTGGAATTACGAGATCACAATTGTTTTGAATGACCAAAGAGCATTTTAAAATTTGGAATACTATGGTGCAATTTAATGTTTGGAATTGCAGTCGAATGCTTGGAAGTTAGTAGAATGCATTTGAATGTGTTTAATTATATGACTTAAAGTAAATGTATATATTAAGAGATCGTTATGGAATTTGTGGATATTGCAAGAATGGAATTTTAATATTTGGGATTGCAATTGAATGTTTTGAGTTGTGAGATTGAATTTAATGTTTGGAATAACGAAGTTGCAGTTGTATATATGTAAATAACTAGATTGCAGTTGAATGTTTGGATATGCAAGATAGCAATTGAAGATTTGGAAATACGAAAAAGCGTTTGGATATTTGAAGCTACGAGGGTGCAGTTTAATGTTTGGAATCACAGTTGATTATTTGGAAGTTAATGGAATGTATTTTAATTGTGGAAATACGTAATTACAATTGAATGTATGGAATTACGATATTGCTACTGAATTATTGAACTTGTGAAAATATAATTTAATATTTGAAATTACGAAATTGCAATGGAATGTTTGGAGTTGTGGGAATGCAATTTGATGTTTGTAACAATGAGATTGTAATTGAATATTTGTAAATGACCTGATTGATCTTGAATGTTTGGAATTACGTGAGTGTAGCTGATGTTCCGAATTACAATATTGTAATTTAATGTTTTCAATAGCGAAAGTGCAGTTGAATATTTGAAAATTACGGGATTGCATTTGACTGTTTCGAATGACATTACATTTTTTGGAAATTTTGAGAATACTGTTCAGTGGTTTTTTTGGGTATATTTTGCAATTCCGGGATTGGAATTGAATGATTGTAATTACGACAATGCAATCGAATTGTTCAAAAATTATGACATTGCAATTGAAAGTGTGTAATGACGAGAATATAATTTAATGTTTGTAAGTAACGAGAATACAGCTGAGTGTTCGGAATTATGAGATTGAAATTGAATGTTCCGAAATTGCGAGTATGCAATTGAATGTTTAGATTTGCAAGACAGAACTTTTACCTTTAGCACATATATACACATTTGTTACATTGATGGTGACACTTTCATTACATAATGAAAAACGAACTTATCGAAATAAATTTTTTAATAGTAAATACAAGCAATGATATATATTTAAGTATACATTCCCAAGCACACGCATGCGTTCGATATATATATATATATATATATATATATATATATATATATATATATATATATATATATATATATATATATATATATATATATATATATATATGGTAATACATGTGGAGTATGCGCATTCTTAGATTTGTGTGATTGTTGAAATTCGGTGCAATGGACATAAACTTAGCCCGAAATAAATTAGTCAATTACTAGGAGCAAACGTCATGGAGTAAAAGTGTTAGAGAGATTCCATGATGCCATGATTGACTAGTAGTGAATTCAGCCCTAAACCGATCGATTATCCCTTGAGTAACCATTTCCATATTTAATGGTGTATATTGGTGGTGTGATTGCAGTGGCAGTATGTACGGTAGGAAACAGGTAAATTACACAAATGAATAAGGGACTATACAACTACCGTATATGTTGTCATCTTGGCAAATGTGGTGCAGTGATATGGCGAAATGGCATGGAAACCAATATTTGACTGCCTCGGGTGGCTGAGTTAAAAAAGAAAGAAGATCTTTGTTTAGAGGAAGAGCTTTATAGTTTCTACGGCGTGAACTGCTGGAGATACGGAAACCTGAAAATAAGATGATGGAAGGCAGGTTTGAGATCCGTGGCCTTGCATTTATTAGGGTAAATTGCATGGACACGTCGGGCTTTCTATTTACAACTGAAGTTGTCTGAAAGTATTTGGAATGTTGAGATCAACTAATGACTTATAGCGGAAATCGCGCCAGGGTTTGACAACCGTTGTGTGTGTGTGTGTGTTTGTGCGTGCACTTGCTTGCATAAACCCACATACTTATCTGTACATAAGCTCCGGTGGCCTAGTGGTTACAGCGTCCGCCCTCGGATGCGGAGGTCGTGTCAGGCCAAGTCATCCCAAAGACTTACAAAAATGCTACTAACAGCTGCAACTCTGGGCGCTAAACATTAAGAGGTTAGCGTTAGAACTGGTCTGCCATGTGTCAGGATAATGTAACTGGGTAGTATATTATGCTACATGTCTGCGGCATGATGCCCCGACGGTATACATCATAGCGATATGACTGAAACATGGTTAAAGCTTCGTTAAAAATCCAAATCACTGAAGCTAAAGATACGAAATTACATGAAGATATATTATTGCCAGAATATTCACCATTCAGACCACCTCGTATTGAGGAAGAAAAAGCAACCGGACTTTTCCGGGTTGTTGTTCAAACAAAAGTTTTCTTTTATAAAATTAAAGTGTTGTTCGGCCCCGACCCCTATACAGGCCCCGGCCCCGGGGATATATCCCCGGTTGCCCCCCCCCCCCTCTTGTCGGCCCTGCCTGTAAGGTATTCAAGCTGCTCCACTTCGTATTCATCCACTCGCAGAAGTGTAGCTTAGGAGACTTCTTAAATACTTTTGTACTATTAAGTATCTCTGATGAAAAAGTAAATGGCGTAAGTACTACGCATACCAGTGTAGTGAACACGCGATCCGCATAAGTCAGGAACAACGCTTTTCCACAAAATATGTGCACCATAATAAGCTGCAGCATGTTTCTTTTAGTAAATGCGTCCTTCGTCAGAATATATTTTCAAATTACAGCTCAAAATACTATATAAATGTCAGCTAAATTCGGATAATGGTTCTAAAACATTGTAGAAAGTTAAAACATTTAGATTTCAAATTATAGGCTTATATAATTAAGGTATTCAAAGTGTTTCATTCCTTATTCATCCTCACAACAGTGTATTTTAATACATATCTGCTGCATTTCTTTTCTTATTAAGAAACTCTCTTAAAACATACAAATGTCGGAACAAGACAACATAACAGTGTTTTGAACATGTGATCCACTTTAGTGAGCAAATACGTTTACTCACGAAATGTGTTCAAATAGAAAGATGACGAACGGTTTAAATAACCTTACAGATACGGGACTGAAATTTAAAATCCATTTACTTGAACAAAAATTTAATTTCACCATACTATTTTACATACATTTTGTGGGTAAGCGTAGTCGATGAATACTGTGGAAAATATGTTCACTGTACAGGTAGGCTTAGTTTCTCTGCCATTTCCTTATTTGCCAGAGTTTCTTAAGAGTACAGTAATGTCGGAGATGTTTACTAAACCACGCAGCTGTAAGGGTATTATTGCAAACAACTTACACTTATAGGCCTACAATTTTGAATCAGAATAGTTGTTTGAATATTCTGCAACTTTTCTAGTCAAATACCCACCTTTTGTTTACATTTTATATACTGTTTTGTAGCTGGAATTTAACGAATATATTTGGACATAGTGGCCCATGTACACGAAGTAAATTAAATGTTAGCTTACTATTTTACACACATTTCGTGGGTAAGCGTAGTCGCTGCTTAGTTACATGTTCAATACACTGATATACTTATTTGTTCCTACATTTATATTTTTCTCTATCGTATCTTTATAGTACCGAAATTAGCCGAATTATTTTGTTTAGTCAGCAGACGCTCAATTTCTGGGATAAATGAATGAACATCTTCATTATAGAATGAATAAAAAAGACGTCACTTATGTTTTAAGTACATTTTGTGCTAACTAACAATTAAATGATGGCATAACATTCCAGATATAGTAACACCAATCCCTGGCCTAAATGACTATAACCATAATTATTTCCATATTCTTTCCCGTCCAAATTAAGATACGTACATTGGATTCAGCTAGGAAGACACAGGCATATATTTTATTGTCACAAGTTGCAACACGAATGATTTGCAATGAGAAGGTCAGAAAGAATATGCAAACTTTTCAAAAGATGCTTTATAACTAAAACACTTTTTAGTTGTGATTTACGGAAATATCAACGAAGTTAAAATTTATTCATTTTTTGTACGTATAGGCCAAAGTAGGAATAAACCGAGTACAGGCCAACGGTGATGGAAGCAGTGCATATATTACCGTACGTTAATGCGACAGGTATATGCTCTAAGCGTTACAGTTCTGAAGAAGGTCAGTTATCGTAAAAATAGCCAAAATATTAAATTTAACAATGTGCCAAAATCGAATATTAACACAGGTGTAAACTGATTCTTCTGACTCGGATAGATGAGATACTCTAAGGAGAAAAGAAAAACGCCATCTTAATATTTGGTTATCGCAAGTTAAGCTGTGCTTGAAATCAAGGGAAAAAAATCTCCTCATATTCAACATTTTATTCTACTTAAAGCCACGTCGAACAATCTTTTAAGCAAGAACAGTTTTCTTCTGCCACTCTTATATGAAAAAATCTCATCTTTAAACCCGTTGTCTAGGCAATTTACATATTCCAGAATATATTGCATTTATAGTGAGGAAGTATCGAGTGTAATGGCGCATTTATCCTAATGTATACGATATACAATATATCACAAGAAATTCACTTAAAGTGCCATACCAGTGTAGATAACGTAAATCAAGTTCAGTATTATTTGAATAGAAAATAAAGTCTGGAAGCGGTATAAACAAACCCGATGGAAAAATTCTCAAAAATAAGTGAGAAATACGCTCAGGTGTGTTTTCGAAAATATTACACATCGGACCGATTTTATCGCTCGGTAATTTCCGGAGTGTATAGATCGTCTGACGTCACTTTATGAACACACGCCTTACTTCCGTTTCTATCGAAACATAAACAAAGCACGTTTTCCGTTCCATATTAGTTATTTTATCATCCCAAACATGCCAAAAGCACATCGTGGAGGTACAAGCAAGGGCAGCGGGGTCAGGTGTGTTGCATTCCATTGTTTAGTTCTCATATAACGTCGGGGCGACATGAAATATAAAATTTTCAAAAGAACACACCATACTTGCAGAATATTATGAAAATTATCAGATACGTCCAATATTCTCATGATCACGAAAAGTGAATATTCTCAGCAGGATTGTACGCTGTTTTGTGCATCTATAACACTCACTGGAGACAGGCCAAAATAAACGTTTTGTTTTTCCACTTAACGAGGAATTTGGATATGAGACTTCCGTATCGACGAATATCAAATTTTTACCCATGGGATAGAATTTACTAATGAAAGAGCCATCAACATTCCTTAATCATCTTTGCAGTCATAATTCGTTTTTACAACTCCAGAATATACATTGACATTATATATGACCCATGAAATAAAGACTTGCGGTAGATTATTCTTCCATTTCATAATTTCGATATTAAACGATAATAGTTGTATTTTAGAAACTATGTGGCATTTACCCTAAATCAGTAAACATGCCCTTTTTGATACTGTTGCAATTGCATACAATTTCAGGGGTTTCGCACATCGAGGGAAACGTCTTATTATTACATACATTATATAAGAAATGCATATAATGAGGCGATAACAATGCACACATTTTAATATGTCAAAACAGATATAACTCTATTAAATGACTTGAGGGTATTACTTCGAAACATTTTGCGTTGTAGGCATTTGTAGAATCACAGAATAACTCCAAGGTATTATTCACAAATAATTGCTGGCACAGCCATGGAACTATTCAATGACACGAAACTAAACAATGTAGCACACTTTTCAATTTAGATTAATAATATATTCACTCACTCAAATATTTTATTCACTGATAAATTTTAAATTTACCCTCATCCATATATTTTTAATTTAGCATATCAATTTAGCAGAACGAATACACAACACTTGAATTTATACAACATACATAATTGTATAAAACCACATTGTCTTAAACTGATCTTTTTAAAAAAAAAAAACAAACATTTAAATATTCAATAGAATTGTAACATAAAAGCAACATTATTGTCATCAAGCAATAATGTCTGTTTGTCGAGACATAGAGATAGCCCACTCGTGATCACTTGATTATGATTGACAAAAACAAAATGCTGAAAATGTTTAAGGTAGGAAACAATTTTAGGTCTTTAAGTTTGTTCTTGCAGTCGAAAGAGCACTGATGAAAGGGATCACTGTATCTTTGTGTTTAATTTCAATGGGCAATTTACTCCATGTTTCTGGGCCCTGGTATGCAAAAGAACATTGTCCATAAGACTTCCTTTTCATAGTGGGAATAATGAATATATGATTGTCAAAAGAGGAGCATAAGTATCTTGCTGGTGTGTACACATAGGTCAGCCGGATAGGTATGTTGGACTGGAGTCCGTCAGTGAAACGGAGCACAGAGAACAGATTTTGTGTTTGATTCTGTATCGAAAGGACGGCCAGTGTAGGGTACAGAGCAGCAGGGGTGTGTGCTCTGATCATGGTACTCTAAAGATGATCCGAGCAGCTGTATTTTGAACTCTTTGAAGTTTCTGGAGTAGATATTGAGACGAACCAGACACAACTGAGTTACAATAGTCCAGTCTTGAAAGTATTAATGAACACACAAGTGTTTTAGTGGCATCAACTGAAAGATATTTGCGAATGGAGCTGATTCGTCGCAGCTCAAGATATGTAGCTTTGCATAAGTTCATGACATGTTGGTGCAATGTGAGAGTACTGTCTAGAGTAACACCTAGGTTTCGTACTGAATGCGTGAATTTAATGTTGGCGTTGCTGATATTTATTGTTAGAAGTAAATAATGTGAATGAGAAAGTCTTTGAGGTGTGATTAGAATGGCCTCAGCTTTATCATCATTCATCTGCAGCATGTTACATATCATCTATGATTGCACATCAGAAATACACCTATCTACATCTTGGATGGTAGCATCAACTTTAGTTGGGTGTCTTGACTTGTATAGTTAGACGTCATCAGCGTGCAATTGGCGAGACACTGGGTGATGATCTATGACACTTGAGAGCGGCTCAGTGTATATTGTAAGGCCCCTTTTTGGTCCTTAAGGGTGCTACATATATTTGTACATAGGAAAAGAGAGTGACGTGTTATAGACGGTCAAAGTTTGGGGTTGGGGCGATGAAAGAGGGTTTATATAATCAACATAAAATCGAGAACAGTTTGACAATGTTTAATGAAGTCTAAAATTAAATAAATAAATATGAATTATCTATAGTTATAGTGAACAACCAGATTCTGTAATTATAATATAACAGACTGTATGGGGGGGGGGTAGGGCTGTCAGGTGTGGTGGGAGACAACTGTTACAATCTATTTTTCATGGAACAAATCTATTATTCTTGTTCATTCAGTGTTGTAATATGCTATTCTTAAATATCAAAGGTACTCACTCGACGCTTTGCTCTGACAGTTCGAATTCTGGCGCCGACTGTACTCGTCAGTTGTCTGCTCTACAATGACAGCACTCCCCTATTTATAACCTTCCCCCAGACACCACGTGAGACAATTTAGCCAATCGCAGAATGCATGGTAATCCATGTAACCAATCAGTGTCTTGTATGGTGTGCCATGCATTGCATTGTAAACGATACAGTTTTGTATGGTATGCCATACAGTTTTGTATGGTATACCATGTCAACATTATAAACACATAAATTACATTATAATAAGTAATTGAATGCAGTAGGGCTTGTCTATGAAACAAATAAGAATAGTTTATGAGCTCATGTTTATGTGAAATCAAACTTTATGATGATAACTTAAGTCTTGAATAATTGAATCGATTCATATAGACGCGGGTTCTGCACTTTATGCAGACGACAGCTATTGTCACATCAAAACATGAATTGCATACATCGATACAAAGGTATTGCAATGATGTTATCACCAAAACATGCAAATTACTTTATTAGTAGTACCCTACTGTCATTAGAGAGAATAATCACAAATACCAGCATATAGAGTTTCGAAATACGAACTCATGTAAATCCAAAATGGCGGACATCGTGATATAGTGATATACGTGGACTTTTCCCATCATGATTTTGTAGGTATTTTACATAAATTACAAATAGTAATAGTATAAGAGCATAATATGTGTATCAGATAAGCTAAAAAGTACGCTCTGAAAACACTTTATGACAGACCTTCAAAGACGATTTACCGAAATAACCTCACCCTCGAAATTAGGTTACACATGTTAAGATACGTTGCCAGGATTGACTGTTAGCTTGACAGACCATATACATTATAGATATACATTGTTTATATGCTTTGTAAATGAACATTATAATTCATATTCATATGTACCATATTTATAAAAACAACTTAATAGAAGCAAAGACTGAACATTGTTTCTGAGTCAGTGACTCTAAACATGGTCATTACACTCTTCTCCGCCAAGTTACAAAATTCTCCTGAATTTTCTTTTTCTCAGTAAATCAGATTCAGAGTATTTAGCCTTTTAAAGAAAAACATCTAGTCAGCATCTAGTCGCAGGTTGACCCCATCAGTCTTTTGTATTAATGAATCATAATCCTTGTCACGATGTTCTGTCCCTTGTTCCAGTATGGACAACCAATGTTTCATTGGGGGTTCTTCTCCACCTTCCTTGGCTACTTGCCTTAAGACTTCATATGTATAGTATCTACTTTTTGCCAAGCATTGGTCCTTTTTCTTCAAATAATACGTTGCAGTTCCAGGTAGGGCCAGGAAATTAAAGGTGTCTAATAGATCTAGCCTTTCTTGGGATGGAAACTGGAGACCAGTCTTTGCAGATGATAATGACATAGCCGCATATTCCCATAGAAGCAGTTTTCTGTCCGGAGTCATTCCCTCCCATCCTTTCGGTGGCCACTTGATAGATGTCTGGCCAATTGCAAAGTTGATGTCTTCTTCAGGCACAGAGCTCCAGTCCCTCCTGGATGGCGGAAATAGCGGCATGCATCCCCGAGATAGCAGGGCAACTGCTCTGGCTTGGTTTGTAAATATATTCTTTTGGGGTTTGGATCCATCTGTTTTAGGTATTTTAGAACATTGATTTTGGACAGGAGACAACTCTGATGACATCTGTGAGGATGGCACAGAGACTAATGCTGCTGATAATGTTGGTTCTGGTCCTGGCTGCAAGACCATGGCAGACTCTGGTAAAGACGGTTCTTCTATTTCCCTGAGCCTTGCCCGTTTGGCTGGTTTCCAGTCAGCAGAGATTGCACGGGAAATAGATATGATATATTCTGGTAACACACCAAGTGCATCAGCAATCTCTTTCTTGCGGGAAGTCAGAGTCTGGTCAGAAAGTGGAACAAACTGGCCATCAGGGGCAGATGAAAGATTTGGCTTCAAAGTTACCATTCTTCTGGCAATGGCGGCCATTGCCTTAGGATCGTATAGTACTTGGTCCTTCAATAATGTTCTGTATTTTGTGAGGGCCTGCTGGACTATTGCATTTATATTCTGTGGGACTAAAGAAATCTCACATATGATCATTTTCCCCATGTCTGGTCTAGTAGGGCTATACGCAGTGATAATAGCATCATCATCATCATAATCAGGCTGGAATTGAGACTCGGATAAGGGGGTGGCACTGTCAAATCTGTTTGTCATGGGATTGGTCTGCTGGTCCTGGTTTGTCAACATGGGTGTGGATTGGGGTGACTTCTGTCTACCTTCTGCTTCCCAACCTTGTAACCATTCACTCTTGCTTCGGGAGGATCTAGTGATCTTCCTCACCCACTCTAGCACTACATCTCTGGCTCTTATGGCTAGTGGGTCATGCCACCTGGTCGATCTGATAAGGCGCTTGTAGTCTTGAGGATATAGTGATAACCAAAACGCATTGTTCTCACTGAAGAACTCTTCAGGCACTTCATTAGTATGGTCAAAATGATGCCTCTTGCAGTGATTCTTAAGATCAATGACGCGCTTGAACGTTCGCTCCTCGTGATAACACCATGGGCAGATAACCACCAACCGACCATGTGGGGCTGGAATCATGTGGTTTTTCAGCTCTCTCTTGCTGTTATAAGATTTGTTGCATAGCCAACAAGTCTCCAACATTCTGTAAAGAAACGAAAATCATTCATTGTTGGTTGCTAGCATTATACTTTCTTCCGGCATAGATTATAGCTATATCAATCACACGTTTAGAAGGGAGGTGGGGGATGAAAGGACTAATCAGGTTCTACACAGCACATAAGGGTAACGATGCTATAATTTTCTGATTCCATCCATGTCAACTCTGCTAACATGAAATATGCTCGGTTAAGAAGTTCTTGTCAGGTAAGTGGTATAAGCAGGCATTTAGTTAGTCTTTTTACCCTTTCTTTCTCATTAGTCATGTTCGAACAAGGATTATCTTATACGCTCTTTTGAACTCATTTACGCCACATGGGAGGGAACGTGGTTGATCAGGCCAGATTCCTTACCATCTTATACTATAGGATTCATCTTTTCTTTGACTTGGTCCATCCTGGATCACCATCTATCAGACTTACATAGCTCGAACTTACTAATACATCTAAGGTTTTTAATCCACAGTTGTAAAATCTGACATGGCCCATCCCGGATCACCATCTGTCAATAAAGGCTCACTACAGTGCTCATCAATTCTCATTTGAGACGTATATATATTATTCCTTGAAGGTTACCACTGAAGGGTCATATACTTCCTACTGAAAGGAAAAGGATTATATACCACACACCCTATATTTATTGCAACTAAAACTATTTATATAAGTAAATAATTTAAAAAAAAAAAAGACATCTTTATGAAGAATTCAAGTGTATATAACTGTCATATGCAAAGATGAGTCAAACTTTTAAGTTTTATTCATCTTTAGTAAACCAAGTAGGTGGATTTCTACCCTGGTAAGGCAGGAGTCTGTCAATATGGTATACTTTGGAGAGCTGTTTTGGTGACCTGTTAATAAGATAAGTAACATCATCAATCTTCTTGACAACAACAAATGGGCCTTTCCATTTTGAGGTAAGTTTATGGCATACACCAACTCTTTTGGACGCATCATAGATCCAAACTGGCTGTCCTGCTGTAAAGGAACGTTTCTTTGCATGCAAGTCATAATGCCTTTTCTGATAATCGGAGTTCTTTCTAAGATTTTCTCGAGCAATATTATGGGCACTCTCCCTGTTGCCGCGCAGTCGTTCCAGATAATTGTCTGGGTCTACTTCATCATCACTGAATTGAGATGGGTATGGTCTCCCAACAACTGCTTCCATTGGTAAGGTGATGTTTCTTCCCAACATCATCATATTTGGTGTTTTTCCTGTTGTGGAGTTTATTGAAGCTCGATAGGCCATCATTACTTGGGACAGGTAAGTATCCCAGTGCTTCTGATCCTTTTCAGCATACATGGTCAGCATTTCTTGTAAAGTCCTATTAAATCTCTCAACTGTTCCATTGGCCTGTGGCCTCATACTAGTAGTTCTTGTTTTATCTATTTTTAGAAAGTCGCACATTTCTTGAAATATCTTTGACTGAAAGTTTTGACCTTGATCTGTAAAGATCTGTAATGGTGTGCCAAAACGACACACAAATTCATTTACAAATGTTTTAATGATGGTGCTTGACTCTTGGTCTGGAATGGCGAAAGCCTCGCTCCACTTGGTAAAGCAGTCACAAACAACCAGGATAAACCTTTTGCCACTTTCAGTCAGAGGAAGGGGTCCAAGTACGTCTAGAGCAATCTTTTCCATGGGCTCGCCAACTATGTATTGTCCTAAAGGAGCCCTATTGATCTTTCTGGATGGCTTTCTAGCTGCGCACTTATCACAAGTACGACAGTAGTCCATGACAAACTCTTTCATGCCTGGCCAGTAAAAGGACTGCTTTATTCGTTCTAGGGTCTTCTTAGCTCCTAAATGCCCTGCAGTTGGTACATCATGAAAGTACTTTAGGACATCAATCCTTCGTTTATTTGGAACTACCAGTTGCAGTGTGGGTTGATCCTCATCATTTTGAAAGAATTTGCGGTAAAGCATGCCCTTAATGACTGTTAATCTATCCCATTGTCGCCAGAGTGTTTTTAGTGTTGATGTTTCATCAGATATGGCATCCCACTTCGGTCTTTCAGACTTTTCCTCGATAGCTATTAGAATAGCATAAATGTCTTGATCTTGTAACTGAAGACTACGTAAGATGTCAGGTGTCCAACCTTCAAGTACTGCTTGGCTTTGTGCAATATCATCCCCTTGGATAGCACCCTGACTCCGTGTTAACACCCTTACTAAATCGGCATTGACGATTTGTTCTGCAAGTTGTGGAGCTTCACAGTCTTCATCATTATTACATTCAAGATTACCTTGTTCTTGTTTCTGACAGACACGACATGGCCTTCTCGACAAAGCATCATCATTTGAGTGTTGTCTTCCAGCTCTATGCACTACCTTAAAATTGTAGGTTTCAAGCTCTTGAAGCCACCTGGCAACTTGACCAGTTGGTTTCTTGAGGTTTCTTACCCAACTCACTGCAGCATTGTCTGTTCGGAGCAAAAAGTCCTGTCCATATAGGTAGGAATGAAGTGTTTTCAGTGCTGTGATAACGGCTAAAAGTTCCTTTCTCGTAGTACAATAAGATTGTTCATGGATGTTCATAGCTTTACTCATGTATGCGACAACACGTTCTGAGCCTTCCTGCATCTGTGAGAGCACTGCTCCCACAGCTTTATCACTTGCATCAGTATCCAGTATGAATCCTATTCCAGGGATGGGGTAAGCCAGCAATGGTGAGGAGATCAGGGCTTGTTTAAGATTATCAAATGCTGATTGACACTCGTCAGTCCAAACGAAACGAGCGCCTTTTTCGCATACCTTATGTAGTGGTCTTGCAATGTGTGCAAATCCTTTCACAAAGCGCCTGTAATAGGAACAAAGACCCAGGAAACTACGGACTTCCTTTGCATTTATTGGGATAGGCCAGTGTTGCACAGATACAATCTTCTCGGGGTCAGTGGACACTCGTTCTTCAGAAACTATATGACCCAGAAATTTTATTTGCATCTGGAAAAATATGCATTTGGATGGTTTTGGTTTCAGATTTGCATCTTGAAGTCTCTTGAAAATGTTCTCCAATCTGTCAAGACCTTGTTCAAAGGTACTACTTGGCGAGATTATGTCATCCATGTATACTAGACATTCTATCCACTGTAGGCCTCGTAGAATGTTTTCCATCAAGCGCTGAAATGTACTTGGGGAATTACAAAGGCCAAAGGGCATTACTGTAAATTGGTACAGTCCTAAACTTGTTGCAAAAGCAGTTTTCTCTTTGTCTTTAGGAGACATCTCCACTTGCCAGAAGCCAGAGTTCAAATCCATGGAGCAAAACCATTTGGCACCAGATAACGCATCCAAACATTCATCAACTCTTGGAAGTGGGTATGCGTCCTTGACCGTAACATCATTGAGTTTGCGATAATCAACGCAAAATCTTATGCTACCATCCTTCTTAGTTACTTGAACTATTGGCGATGCCCAAGCACTATTGGAAGGCTTTATAACTCTGCGATCTAACATCTTCAGAATTTCTTCCTGCTCTACTGCACGTTTTCCAATTGGTTGGCGTCGTGGCGGCTGCCTTATAGGAATGGAATGACCAATATTGATGTGATGTTGCACTCTATCTGTCCGACCGAGCTCAGCTGATGACTTTGCAAATACAGATCGGTATCTTATGAGCAGTGCTTTGAGGGCTTCTTTTTGTAGGTGATCAAGATGAGTCGAACTCCTTTTAAAGAGATCTTTTAGGTACTCTGGTAGCTTGTCTTTACACATCTCAGACACATTCTCTTTGTTTGTATCAATACTGGCAACTCTTTCAGAGTTGGATACATCCTCATATGGCTCACATACACCAATAGGTAAGTTTGCTTGCAGCGTAACATCAGCATCACTGCAATTCACAAAGTTTACAACCATCTCCTTGGCTTGAGTATCAATCACGCCAGGAACCATGGTGCACTTGATTTCGTTGTGAAATATTGGCTCCACATATCCAAACTTTGTCATGTGCTCTGACCCAGGTATGCTTACTGGTAGCCATAATGCAGAGTTAGCAGGTACTGTTGTAGTTTTTCGTACTTGTATTCTGGATGTGACATGTACTTTACCTCCCATCCAACATCTTATGTCAATCTTGTCTGTGTGAAGCAAGAATTGTTTGTAATTAATTTTGTTCACATAGTTTAATAAAAAGTCCTTACCCAGGATACCATCTTGACTCACTTCACATACTATAACTTTTTGTGCGTAGGATATCCCATTGAAATGAATGGCAACACTTATGGATCCATAGCTGTGAATTTCATTTCCATTAACATCATTTACTTTCGTTTCAAGTGTTGTAAGCTTATACTTCTTTTCTCCATGCAATTTTTGATATGTGCTGTATGAAAGAAGGGATGCTGTAGAGCTACTATCAATAAGGAAAACGACTTCAGTTCCATCAATCATGCCATTTGTATAAAATCCGTTGTCCCATTGACTGCTGGTCTCCCAAGTGTGTCCTGTTCTGATCTTTTGTTTTTCTTGAGCTACGTAAGGTTTTGGCCTATTACTACCCGCTGACCCCAGGCCTATTGAATCAACGGTCTGTCGTTTCCCTGGTTATATGCTGAAGATGAACTCTTATTTCCTTGACTTGGAGCTTCATTCTTTCCATCATCATGTCCAGTAGTAGTGCGAGTTTTACATTGGATGAATGTAGGACAGTTTCTGAAGAAGTGACCTGGGGAGTTACATACAAAACATGTTCTCCTCTTCTCGTTTCTTAGTGCAGGTTTGCTCTGTATTTGATTTTTCCAATCTTTTACATTGTTCAAAGGAGTGTTTCCTTTTTCTAACAACTCTATTCGTTTTTCTATTCTTTGCAGCATTACCCCAATTCTGCCATTGTCATTAGAACCTTGGTGTTCAATTTCATTTGACCCAACTGCTCTAACATTTGCCTTTTTCTTCTCATATTCATCTCCCAGTATTGCTTCATATCTCTCGACTACATCTACTGCATCAGCTACTGTCTCACAATTTTTGTCAATACATCGGCACTTCATTTCAATTGGTAATATCTTGTAGAACTGGTTCAGGGCAAGAGTTTCCTGTGCTTTAGAATCTAAATTGCAATACGCTTTCTGAGCTATCTGCCTAATGTCATCCCCCAGTGCTGCAATAAGTTCACCAGGTTGCCGTTTTCTCATTTCAAGTTTTGCCAACCACCTGTTTTGATGTCTAGAGCTACCAAATCTTTGACTAAGTCTAGCAACAAGGGTGTCATATAAACGTTTTTCCTCATTTGTCAAACTCATATAAAATGTTATAGCTTGACCTCGCAAACTGGCAGCAAGAAAGAGAACTTTGTCACGTTTAGTCCAGTTGCACAGCTCTGCACAATTTTCAAAATGGGATATGTACTCTTCCCAGCATTCTTTACCATTAAATGGCTCCGGCTTTAAGGTAGGGCTATAGTTTGGGAACAATCGGATGGGAATAGTACCAGCATTATTGGCCCCACGTCTTGGATGATGGGAGTGATTTTGGTTCTCTCCTGTATACATTGTCTCTTCTTCGTCACTGTGAATTTGACTTGAACCATGCTCATCATATGCACATTGATCATCATCGATTACATCACCATGGCCTTCGTTGTTTCTATTCAAGCAAAATTGGATTTCAGGATCTGGGGACTCAGACATTGTATGTGTCAGTCAACAGGAGTGTCTGCGAATTTTTTTTTTTTTTTTTTTTTTTTCCACTACTTTGACCACCACACTTGACAAAAAAATGGGGGGGGGATAGGGTTCGGATCCTGGGATAGATTTCAATTTGACTTTTGAAATCCCACTTCTGACACCAAATTGTAAGGCCCCTTTTTGGTCCTTAAGGGTGCTACATATATTTGTACATAGGAAAAGAGAGTGACGTGTTATAGACGGTCAAAGTTTGGGGTTGGGGCGATGAAAGAGGGCTTATATAATCAACATAAAATCGAGAACAGTTTGACAATGTTTAATGAAGTCTAAAATTAAATAAATAAATATGAATTATCTATAGTTATAGTGAACAACCAGATTCTGTAATTATAATATAACAGACTGTATGGGGGGGGGGTAGGGCTGTCAGGTGTGGTGGGAGACAACTGTTACAATCTATTTTTCATGGAACAAATCTATTATTCTTGTTCATTCAGTGTTGTAATATGCTATTCTTAAATATCAAAGGTACTCACTCGACGCTTTGCTCTGACAGTTCGAATTCTGGCGCCGACTGTACTCGTCAGTTGTCTGCTCTACAATGACAGCACTCCCCTATTTATAACCTTCCCCCAGACACCACGTGAGACAATTTAGCCAATCGCAGAATGCATGGTAATCCATGTAACCAATCAGTGTCTTGTATGGTGTGCCATGCATTGCATTGTAAACAATACAGTTTTGTATGGTATGCCATACAGTTTTGTATGGTATACCATGTCAACATTATAAACACATAAATTACATTATAATAAGTAATTGAATGCAGTAGGGCTTGTCTATGAAACAAATAAGAATAGTTTATGAGCTCATGTTTATGTGAAATCAAACTTTATGATGATAACTTAAGTCTTGAATAATTGAATCGATTCATATAGACGCGGGTTCTGCACTTTATGCAGACGACAGCTATTGTCACATCAAAACATGAATTGCATACATCGATACAAAGGTATTGCAATGATGTTATCACTAAAACATGCAAATTACTTTATTAGTAGTACCCTACTGTCATTAGAGAGAATAATCACAAATACCAGCATATAGAGTTTCGAAATACGAACTCATGTAAATCCAAAATGGCGGACATCGTGATATAGTGATATACGTGGACTTTTCCCATCATGATTTTGTAGGTATTTTACATAAATTACAAATAGTAATAGTATAAGAGCATAATATGTGTATCAGATAAGCTAAATAGTACGCTCTGAAAACACTTTATGACAGACCTTCAAAGACGATTTACCGAAATAACCTCACCCTCGAAATTAGGTTACACATGTTAAGATACGTTGCCAGGATTGACTGTTAGCTTGACAGACCATATACATTATAGATATACATTGTTTATATGCTTTGTAAATGAACATTATAATTCATATTCATATGTACCATATTTATAAAAACAACTTAATAGAAGCAAAGACTGAACATTGTTTCTGAGTCAGTGACTCTAAACATGGTCATTACAATATAATGAAGTGACTAGGTCCCAAAACAGACCCTTGTGGAACACCACAACATAGATCAACTGGGTTGGAATGTATTCCATTTGTAGACACAATTTGTGTCCTATTGACTAAGTAGGACCTGAAGTAATATATCATGGTCTGTTGTGTCAAACGCTGCAGACAAAACAGGGAGGGTGAGGACTGTACTCTAATCGCTACCCAAAGCAGAGAGAATGCCATAACAGACTGTACATTGCTAAAAAAACTGTTTGAATTCAAATGAGATACAAGTTGGGTTAGAACAACTTTTTCTAAGATTTTTGAAAATGAACGAGATATTAGAAACTGGGCATTGGTAGTTCTTCAAATCGTTATGTTCATGTGTTGGTTTCTTCAGGAGAGGCTTTACGATGGCAGTTTTAAAAACTAATGGGAATTCCCCGGATTATATAT
Organism: Unio delphinus; assembly: GCA_029339505.1. NCBI lineage: Eukaryota > Metazoa > Mollusca > Bivalvia > Unionida > Unionidae > Unio > Unio delphinus. Next base: position 12,535,356 of record JAQISU010000076.1, read on the forward strand.
ATATATATATATATATATATATATATATATATATATATATATATATATATATATATATATATATATATATATATATATAATGACATCAGTTATTGAAGGCAATATTGGGTCTAAGCACTCGAGCAGCAGTGATGTTGGAATTGGATGAAGTTCACATTACTTTGGTGCACTCTTCATCACGATTTTCCGAACTATATCCATAGAGACATGTTCAAATGCTCTTAAAGGTTGTCGCTGATATTCTGTATCGTAACTGTATGGTGACGACGAGTCAATTTGAAATTGTGTTTTCAAGCATATCTCTAATGGTTTGTAGTTTGTCACGGAAGAAATTTGCAAATAGGTCCAGAAGGTCTACTGGAGAGAAGGTAGTTGGAAGTGGTGTATATTTGTTTTTTGACAGTTTTTTAGTTATCTCGACGAGCTCTTTGCAGCTGGAACTCTCTGTGATTTTAGTAGTGTAGTGGGATAATATGGCTAAATGAACTATGTTTGTGACGTTATTTTAGCGGCTTCATAGAACTGTTTATGAATAGTGAGTCTGGTGGAAAGCCAAAGCCTCTATGCTTACGGCGATGGTTTTAAGCAGTGTAAAGCTGGTCCCTAACACTGCTATACCACGGAGAACACTTTTTAATTGATACTCTGAACTTAGTGGCTGGGGCATGTTTTCAAGCAATGAACGCAGGCAGTTATTGAGTTGTTCTGCTGTAGGAGGTAAGAAAGTTGTTAGGTTTTCTTGGATGTCATGCATTAGTTTGGTTTTATTTATCACACAGAGGTTTCTCGTAGTAGCAAATAAATGTGGAGGATTAGGGATTGATACATCGAGATTCCATATATTGCAGAGGTGATCTGATGCAAGTTCGTGGAATACAATGGTGGATCGCAGAATAGTATCATCAGGTTTATTAAGAATCCAGTCTAAAATGTGACCAAGTATATGGGTGGGTTGGTTAACTGGCTGTTTACGGTTGAAATCGTGTAGTTTTGACGTGTATGGGTTTCCGGGACAGTAAAAGTGAAAGTTGAAATCTCCAAGAATAAATAGTTTGCGACCTATTGAATTTTCATAATCCAGAAGATTCGGAAACTGCTCAAAAAGAAGAGATTGGATCAGCTTGTTCTTTCGACTAGGAGGAGGGAGGTAGAGGTTGAAAAATTGACTGACCTTTGTTCCCGTGTGTGTGTGTGTGTGTGTGTGTGTGTGTGTGTGTGTGTGTGTTGTTTGGACTAATTCATACGCTGTGTAGCAGAAATTGAAGGTTGTGTTATACTTAAGACTTTTTTTTTCATGATTAGTTAATTATGAGTATATCCCAAGGACACAAAGACATTGCCCACTCGTGATCACTTGATTATGATTATACCCCAAGGACACATAGAGATAGCTCACTCTTGATCACTTAATTATGTATAGCTCACAATGAATGACTACATGGATAAAGATCAATTTAACATCTCACATTAAATCGTGGGTAAATGTCACAATGAATGACTATATGGATGGAAGACCAATTTAATATCTCACATTAGTAGTTATAGGGGCACTCTAGCGTCAAGGGAAAATCCAGTCAAAAACAGCTTGGGCTAATCTAGCGTCAAGGGGAATTTAACATGGTGGGCCTATCTAGCGTCAAGGGGAATTGAACATGGGAACTATTTGGGCCTATCTAGCGTCAAGGGATTATTGAACATGGGGAATACGATTTGTATAGGGGACTGTAGAGCGACAAGGGGAAAATGGAGGAAAAGAAAGCTAATATCTTTTCGAGGCATATGAGTGGCCTTGAAAACAAACCACACAATCTTCTATCAAAACAGACGGGAAGGAAATTAAAATCACACAATCTCCTATAGGAAGGAAAGGAAAACAAAACAAGGATAATTAATAACATTATACATTCTATGTGAAATATGTTCATTGTTTTCATTCATTCATCAATTTAATAAAAAGGTATTATGATATTTATTGTCGACTGACTTCTTAACATATCTCAAATTTAAGGGATGTCCTGTGTTTTCAGCACACGATACAAACAATGTTGCCAAGTTGTAACAAATCTAAGTCGAAGGGAATAAAAAGCAGTAGCAAAATATGCTTTGTTCTATCGACAGTCTAAGATGTGTGTTTTGATTTGAAATTCAAAGTTAGCCATAGGCAGGATCATAAAATGCAATGTTACTAGAGTCAATCATTGTTACATTGTTACAATTCTTCCGAACGTGTTTTGGTTATGGGTTTTTTTATTTCAAAGTTACAGTGCAAGATCATTAGGGAGGGATTAAAACCCCTCCCAACTAAATGGGTGCCGATATGGTACCTTTAAAAGATGTACAAATGCCCCTAGTGGGCGGATACATCTATAAAATCCCATTAGTCAGTCAGTGCAAGATCACTCGCGTCATTTTTGAAATAGTTTTGTATTTGTTCTAAAAAACGGTAGATCTCATGCTTAAAAAAATTCCGTGACACATTGCAGTGCCAAAAAAAAAGATAAAGCTCTGATAACTGAATTTTACAAGTTTGTCAACTCAATATTTTATTTCATCCAACGATTTACTGATTGACTGTTTGTAAGGGTGTAGCGTTTGAAAAACAAATTACATGACAAACGAAAATTATGGTGCCTACTGATTAAAATTTTGGAGAGGGATCTTCAAACGGGAACATCTACCATTAGGATTTCAATCAAACGTATTACGAGAGAGAGAGAGAGAGAGAGAGAGAGAGAGTACTTTATACATACTTTTTAAAAAAATCAGGACACTTACGTTTGTTTTTGTGGTATATTTTCCTTTATAAAAATTCAAAGATTTCAAAAATTCAATTCATCCCACTTAGAAAATCAATTCCATAGGAAAGGTCCACGATTTTAAAATATCACCAGAGTGAACCGATGACAAATACGACTAAAATGTTCTCACAAAATAGTACATCCAAACATGTTTTGGTGTATTTCGCAATAAGACTGACATTTCTACGATGGTGCGATTATTTGTGCATAAGTTTTATTGTTTGGAAAGTGACTAGTGGACAGGTACAGAAATACACGCCTTATCTTCTCGCTGTGAAAATAACAACTGAAGCCGATTTGAAGCGAAGGCGGTAGAAAATATCAGTTTGCCACTTACAATGAGTGACGCATTGTTTGGTTCGAAATTCAAGGTAGGTAGTGTAGTGGTCAGGCGCAGAAAAAAAAACACGTCTTATCTTGTCACTGTACTAAGAACGAGTGAGGGCATTTTGAAGCTAAGGGGATAGAAAAAAAAGTAGCCATTAAATTGCTTCTAACGACTGGCGCATTGTTTTGCCTAGGCTCATGCATTGATTCAATTGCAGCGCAGGCAGACTGAAGTGTGAACTTACAATCCCTTTGTTGCACATTGTATCATTTCTTCATGACACATCAACTACTTAACTGCAATTATTGTTCCAGTTTTAAAACTGACCAAAACAAAAATACTTTCTCACTTTGACACTTTGACATAAACACATTCGTCTAGATAGAGAGAAATAATATAGTAGTGAGTGGTAACTTTTGTCAAACTAGTGAATTTGGGGTTTGTATAAAGTAAATAAACTAAAGTACAGTGAACCTCAAGGATGATAACCCAATCTGTCTGTCTATTGATGTGAATATTTACATCAAAAACAATATGACCTGCAAAACACAAAGATATACGGCAAGCATGATTAGAATGAACACAACAACACCTAACTGTAGTAACAAAGAGATGTTTTTCTCCTCTTGCAAGACAAACTTGGTATCCTTTTGTGAGCGTGAAATTAAAATACTGAAGAAACTTAAGCGCTTTGGTATAGACTATAGTATAGATCATTTCAGCAACAAACTAAACAACATAAATATCGTTACAACAATAGAAAGCCCGAAATCGTCTATTAAAAAAAGAAATGCGTTTTAAAAAATAATTAAAGATTAACGATGGCTAAGCTATAAAACCTAATTAAAGAAAGGCAATGACATTGGTATATAGGCCTTTCACTTTGATATTGTATGCGGATGTAAACTGCCATGTATTAACAGTTTGAAAAAAGGTATACGCAAAGAGAAACCTCAATTCAAACTGACTTTTTCAGATTTGTTCCTTCTGTTTATTTTTTGGGAACACACATAAACACTATTCAAGGAAAATACACATATAAAAAAACCATACACACACAGGCAGAAGACAAAATGCAAATCTACTAATCACACGATAGAAAGAAGTATGTGTAAGTGTCAAAAGCTAAAGTCATATAACTTTTGTACGGTTTGTAACCTTCCACTTGGGATAATGTGAAATATGACAAATTATTATCACAAACAGAATTGAAACACAGCAGGCTTGACAGTTGTTGTTTATACAGATTCACTAAACTTCACAACTTGCTTGCGCTGTCTCATACTTTGGTCTCGGGAAGGATCCCATTTGTAGGTGTAGCAACTGTGGTAAGAGTAGAAGTCGTTGTCGCTGCTGTCAAATAAGAGTAGATTATTTTAAAAAACAGATCTAGTATTTTATATTTTTAAAAAAATCAAATAAAGAAATACAGTTGTTGGTAGACATCGTGGTCAGCAATAAAGTAAAAGTGACAGAGAGAATGAGACATCGTAGTCGAGAAGCGTACTTCTGGAGTACGTACGTGTCCTAACGTCACAGTACTTTCTCAATCACTCTTGATGCAAAAGCAATGCCATCTCCGCGTGAGACCATGCGGCTACTATCCTACGGATGTCATTCAATCCAAAGTAACCTCCTGGTAATTTCACCGTACCTGTATCGAAATGAAATTGTGAAAGACGAATATTCGTTCCCTGTGCGCTTGCCTGAATACTTTGACTTTAAAAGTCGATTCCAAACTTTCAAAGAAAACTGACCAACATATCTGCCTGGACCAAAGCAGCAGAGAGGGTGAACAGACCACGATTTCAAGCAAAAATAATGCTTCCTACGAAACCTTATTTTAACCAAAAAAAATAAGTCTCCATTTAGCAAACGGAGACTTTACGAATTTTTAATCAATTTTGGTCGCAACGATGTGGTCATCCACCCTCTCTGCTGCTTAGTGATTTCAGTTCTGGGTTAACAAAAATAATAAATGATTTCAACCAAATATTTGATCGAGTCCGATACGATATCGTGTCCGAGGATCATGTAAATTTATTGTTACAAATCCATGCGGGGTTGACTGAGCATGACTAAAGAAATTTTTAAATTGATTGAAGTCCATATCGGAACACCATGTCTGCCAAATATTTCGTAGCGTATGTGTATCAACGCCGTTAAACACAGCAAGAATATTACAGTTATCTCTGATCACTTTTGGAATCTGAGTGTAGCGTTGAGTGACATATATCACATCAGTGTTTTTGTGACGCCCCCGGGAAAATATTCTAGCTGGGTTTTTTTGATTGTCTAACATCACATCGTCGTATACGACTAAATTGTTAATACTCCCATCAAGGTCATCCACTGATGGCGCCTCGTCAATATCAGTTATAAAATCAATGGCGTTCTCACCCTTAATTTCTGATGCATTCTCGTTAAAATCTTTTAACACTTCATAACATCGTTGATCATCTACGCTAGGGGCAATTAAATACAACTTATCCCACTTCATCCATCTCATTATTAAATTGAGCAACAATTGCGTTTTACCGGATCCAGATGGCCCGATTATAATTGCACGGATAGAGTTTGGTAGCGCTGCATGATGCTTAACTGGTTCTCTTATATTAGTCGCTGAAAAATCAATTATATTCATATCTCTATACATAAATTATGGATCTATATTGTGTGAAGTGTAAAACGCGTACTAGCACAAATGATGTGACGACGGTTACAACTAAAAATAACAGATCAGCACTTACTGGTAGATGTGCAACATGTGGTATAAAAAAGTTTAGATTTATTTCTACAAAATCAAAGATTTTACAATCCGGAGATGTTTTAAAAAAAACGAGGAGGTGATATCGCAGCCAAATTGGCAAAGCTCCCTGGAACCCCATGGGCAAAGTACCCCGGAGAAAAGCACCTTCCAGGATATAGCTACTGTGGTCCCGGAACACGATTAGATATCAGACTTGATGATCAAAATCAACCCCGATCCGGCGAGTATCCGATAAACGCTATTGATAAGGCGTGTCATGCTCATGATGTTGCATATAAAAGCAGCAATCTGCAAAACAGGCATCTCGCGGATGTGAAATTAATTCATGCGTTAAATGCTATTCCTGATAAATCTTTTAAAGAAAAGTTGGCTTCGTGGTTGGTAAAATCAGCTATGAAAGGCAAATTGATGATGGGTGCTGGTAATTAATAATATGGAATCAATTTATTATTCCCCAAGAGGATACTGGAGGGGTAAATCAGCAGTACATAAACTCGCTAGCGCTGCAAAAGTGAAAAAAACTACAGCGGCGGATTGGTTATCCAAACAGGCACTATGGCAAATTTATCTACCACCACCTAAACAAATTCAATTCTCGCATTTTGATGTGACTGCTCCTAATGAAGTTCATCAGGCTGATATATTATTTCTGCCACATGATCGTGGTTACAAATACGCGTTAACCGTAGTTGATATTGCAAGTCGATACAAAGAAGCAGAACCGTTAAAAACAAAATCAGCCACTGAAGTTGCTTCTGCATTTGAAAGGATTTATCGACGAGGTCCTCTGCACTGGCCGAATCTATTGCAGGTTGATCCTGGCAAGGAATTTCAGGGTGCAGTGTTATCTACAATGAAACATCATAATGTCACCATACGACGAGGGCATACTGCGCTACATCGCGATCAGGCCATTGTAGAACGATTTAATCGGACGATTGCTGAGCGGTTATTTGGATATCAATACGCAAAAGAATTCATTCAAAAAAAGCGATCCAGTGAATGGGTTAAAAGATTACCATCTGTGATTACTGCACTGAATAACGAGATTACTAGAACAATCAACATGAAACCTATCAACGCGATTAAAAAGAAGTCAATACCCGTACAACCACAAAAAGATTTCCCTAGAAACGCTAGCGTTTCCCAACCAATTCTTGGTAGTAATGTCATTGTGAGGTACTTATACGAACCAGGAGAGCTTGAAGGGGGTAGAAAAAGGGCTATTGATCCTATTTGGAGCGTCACTACGCATAAGATATCTAGTATAACACGATCAACTGGTAGACCTCCAGTCTATAAACTGGATTCAACTGCCCCTCAGCGGGGTTTTACTCGACAACAACTACAAGTGATTCCCGAGGATACTCAATTGCCAAAGCATGGTCTTAACTAGCGCCGTTGCGTCTGTTGCACTCAAGACAAGTCAACATCACATTGTTTCTGACATGACCGAGATAGTTATTTTTTCTGTCTACGGTGAATTGGCGAGGATCCTTATCCGAATACTGCCAACGCATTATACAATTGCAACTCGCGCAGTGATTATTCTGTTGTTTCTTCAAAGTGATTATTAGTTCAGCATCAATATCAAATTCTCGTTGTTTTTTTTTGTCCTGTTGTTTGTAACCGGAGAGTTTTTTATTAATGATGCTAACATCAATATCACTTATTGTTGTGTCATTATCATCGCCTGACTCTGTCAGGACAATTCTTCGAAGCTGATTTATTCTTCGTACTCTGGATACTGCGAGATAGATTAAATTCGACCATTCGATGTGATTATCCACCATCCAAACAATTGTATTCGATATAGTCAATCCCTGTGAAGAGTGTATTGTTGCTGCGTATCCTAGCGTCCACGGGGATTTATTAGCACACAATGCATCTTCAACGACATTGATATCAACCAGCACAATATCATTTAATACGAGAATTTGTTTTTCACTCTGTCCTGGAATATCAACTTCAATGTTTTGTTTTCGTGTATCCGATGGCCTATAACAAAGGGGTACTGGAAGCGTTGCAAATTTTTCTTTATGCAATTCAAATAACTTCATCTGAAGTGTATCCCTGACTATTTTTCTACTTGCAATGATCAAATCGTTTGGTCTCCACGCTTCCCAGAAATCATTCATGGGAGTTTCTGAAATTATTTCACGTGCTATTTCGCATTGGATTCTATCCGGTTGTAATCTAATTAGCGCTTTGAACTCGCGTAATCGTTCATCAAGTGATCTATAATCAGTGGTGATTTCTTCATAGTAGTCTACAAAACCCTTTAGCCATTCATGTGGAGATGCACCGACAAATGGTGGTGGTTGGCCGTGATCCCCGCACATGACGACTTTTGTGTTTTTGTTTAACAACCACTCAAGAAATGTTTTTAATACATCTAATGACACTGTGCATATTTCATCCCAAATTATGATTTCAGGAATGAATTTATCACCCATACGCTCAGGAGTCCATTTGTCACCTTTCCATCGAAAAAAACTGTGATAAGTGCAAGCATTTACCCCTCGTTGTATCATCTCTCTGGCGAGTCTGTGAGTCGGTGTTAGCACAATCATGTTAGAAACGCTAGCGTTTCCACGACGAAATAATTCAATTGCACGAGTTGTCTTTCCTGACCCACCACAACCGTTTAAATAAACTGTCTTATATCTACATACTGGATCAGATACCGGTGGTGCATTAGAAAATTCTGATTGAATTTCAATACGGTTACAACAAAGATATTTATCATCCATGGCAACGTCTGCGGATTCACAATACTCATGTAGCATCTCTTTTTTAAATCGCCAACGCCCCCACGCTTCCTCCGGATCTGTGAATGCCGCTACAGCTGATTTGTACTTATTGTGTATATACATCGAATCAGTGGCTACTCTAACCGCGGTATTAGGAAATCTATTTATCATCGAAAATAGATTAATAGAAGCATAGGCTAGCATTGAACTTCTCAAATGTGTGTACTGGGAATTATATCCATCACAGTAGGTAACAACCGTACCTAATTTCTCACCATTGGATAGAAAAGCATCCTTACGGGATACAAGTTTTCCCTGTTTCATTAAATCCGCTACAATAAAATCGTATTCAGCGACATCTATGATCAACCGCGAAGAGTATTTTGCGTTGTCGTATCGTCCACCCTGGGTAAATTTACCGATTATTCTTCGTCCAAAATCTTTTGCTTGTTCTTTTTTAATTTCAAATAACTTCTTAGACCAGTTCATGATTTGTTCTTCTGGAAACTGTTTTCGCAGTTCGCTAATTATACGATCTAGATCGGGTTGTGGTAGCCAAACTTCTTTCTGAGCTCGATAGCATATAATAGCTTCGGAAACAATCAACGATATCAGCATGCCACAATCAATCATATATCTCAATAGCACTATTGGCATCCAGTGTTTTTCAGATAGGTGTCTACCGAGCCAAACATAACTACACGGATGTAACCCTGTAGCGAGTTCAAATGATATCACACGAGCGAATCCGGTTAAATCAAAATCAGGCAATGGTCCATTAATCGCAACACGAGTCATTTCATGCGTGGGGTGTCCAAATCGTTTGAAGTATTCAGCGCATTCCCCATACCCGAGAAAACTTCCAGGATAACACGCGGATATATCAATTGAAATCATACCGTCACGATGGTATTTTGTATTCCACAGTCCTCCATGACCAAATTCGATGCAACTCAATTTAACGTCCTCGAGAAAATCACTTCGTGTTGGACGCCATGAGTTTTTTTCTCTTGCGAAGTGAGCTACCACTGATGGAATAGTAAAACTATCCGTCAATAGTTTTTCATGGGAACTCTCCGGTGAAAAATCATTAGCGATTTTTCTCATTCTGTTATCTAATTCTTCAACGCGATATAATTCACCATTTGGTCTTACAAATTGATCAAATCCTGATTCGGAACCAGCACTACTAAGTAACCACACTGACACAGGATCATCTTTACACAACGCATGAATAGCATCAAATAATTTCTCTTCATAGAAAACATCCCCGGAAAATTCCCCGGAAAATTTCCGGGGGATATATCTCACGGTTCTATCTCGTGGAAATATTGTTACTGCAGGTGTCCACGCGTGTTCGTTATGATCAATAATTTGTATTGGAGCCCCTCGCGATTGATATTTCGGTTCGTATAATACTTCTCCGGTTATTGTTGTTACTGATATTGGGAATTTTAATGATGCTTCTAATTTAGCTATATCAGAAATCTTTGCACCGTGCTGTTTCACTGTCAGTTCCCATTCGGTTATTTTCCTACGTCGCAGATCAGTTAGTTTATTTCCTCGGGATGCATTTGTGAAGTGTTCCATTACCCGTGTTGCTACACAATTGAGCCTTGACGAAGTCAACGGTGAATATTTCATAGGAGCTAGTTTTGCAATATCGGGTTTATCATTTAACGGATATATCCCATAAACCATTGCTGTTACGGGATAGGATCTTTCGTAGTATGGTTTGTCAATTCCAGTTAGAATTCCTGGTTTGGAATCTTTACTTACAATGACAGTTTTTTTATCCTTGAGGATTGGTTCAAATTTATCCCTAATAATCCATTTGCCTTCGACTTCGATAATGAATTTTATTCTGAAAAAATACTTCTGATTGGAATTGCTTTGTTGGGAATTGCTTTGCTTGAAATCCTTTGGATTTCCACCTTTGGATTTCCATCTTTGAATTTCCCCTTTGGATGGAAATTGCTTTGCTTGAAATCCTTTGGATTTCTCGCCAAGGTGTGAAATTATCTCAGCTGCTCTTTTATCGTTCATAGTAGCATCGATGATGGGTACATTGACATCTTCATCAATAATTCGAAATGTCGACCAACAGTATGCTGCACCGTCTCGGTAGAATTCATTAAAACACTCCCTGATTTTACCGAGTATAGTTCTATCACCGATTAGACGTTTTGGTGTATCAGAGACTCTATCGAGATTGAATTTAGTATTTCTCCAAGGCTTAATTTTCGATAATCTTTGGAACTCCCTATCAAGATTGAATTTAGTATTTTTCCAAGGTTTGATTTTCGATAATCTTTGGAACTCCCTATCAAGATTAAATTTAGTATTTTTCCAAGGTTTGATTTTCGATAATCTTTGGAACTCCCTATCAAGATTGAATTTAGTATTTTTCCAGGGCTTAATTTTCGATAATCTCTTGAACTCCTCCATGTTATAATTAAAACAAGTATTTAAATAGAAAAATATAGTATAATGAATCACTGCAAGTGGCTAATGATTGGATCTACAACCCCGTGTAACAAATCATGCAGAAGTGAATTCTGTGGGTATCATATGCAAAGCGTGAGAAACGGTTCAAAAGGCCCTCTCCCATGCCTCCAATGTGGGGTGGGTGTTAGAGGAAAATCGCAATTATGCCTTGCTTGTGGGGGTAAACGATACAGGGAACTAAAACGCTACTATGACAAACGAATCATTGACTCCGTCATCCTTGATAAAATCAAGGACAAAGTCATCAAAACCCCTCAAGATTATATCCAGAGATTTATAATTAAAGCAGATAATAAATTAGACAAGTAGTATTATTATACAAATGAGCCAAGATTTCAGACCTCACCCAGTGCTTGCTAATTACGAAGCCTTTAGTGATGGTGTTGTCAGGCACCGCAGACTCAAAGAACCGGTTGGGTATCTGAATAATATGGGGTATTTGATGTTTTCAGCTGGGAGGAAGAAGTATCTCTGTCACAGAGCCATCTATGAAGCATTTTACGGATTAATCGAAGACGGTCTTGTGATTGATCACATAAATGGCGTGAAGACTGATAATTGTCTTGGGAATCTTCAAGCCGTCTCGCAGCGCGATAACCTTTTAAAAAGCAACGCTGGTAGGCACGCAAAACATCCCAAGGGTGTGAAATCGTTTGATTTAGAAAATAATGAAGAGAGAAGCTTTCAGTCGATAAATGCGGCTGGAAAATATTTCGATATTTGTAGTACTTCAATTCGATTTGTTGCTGAAAAAATCATTAAAACATCTCTGTCTAAAAAAAATGGTCATAAAATAAAGTTCGTATACACTGAAACTATTTAAGGGAGATAAATCCTTTATGGATAAATCCGCACTACAATTCACACCCTACCTACTAAGTTCCCTTGTATTATGACGTCAAAGGAATTTGTCGCCTGCTATATTACCTGTATACCTTGACTAGGCGCGCCCACGTGAATGTAATGGAGATATAATGCATGAGTTTTCGATAGAGAATAAAACTTTTTATTGTCGCTTGTGGGCTAAAACTGCATTATTATTTTTATTTATCTACATATCTCATGTGTGGGGGTGGGTGGACTAGCAGTAAAGCAGACAGCTAACTCGTTCTTTTCAGTACAAAAATTCTTTATAATCTAACGCATTACCTATGTTCGCTCAGCCAGAACGCGAGTGTTTCCTATTCATTGAAGTAGGTGGGCGTGGTTAAAATTCCTTGTATGTGAATGTATTTTATCTAGAGAATTATAACAGAGTATAAAAACGCTGTTTTATTAAACAACTGTATTATTTTGTTTAAAATATTTCTCATTGTTGCAGCATAAAATTGTCTATTTTAAAAATCTCTTATTGTTAAGTATATCAGATATATATATATATATATATATATATATATATATATATATATATATATATATATATATATATATATATATATATATATATTAAAAAATCTCTATTCTGTATGACTGTTCGTGGTGTAATGGTATCGTGTTTGTCTTGTAAACATAGATCTATCAACTACGTGTTCGGTCCCCATAGCAGATACATTATTTGATGGCGAAACGGAAGATGTTTTTTTCTATTAATTGGTGGGGAGAAGGGCGGTCCCCCTCAGCCAAACCAACATGGCAACCCATGCTATCGCATTCTCGGTAGCGTGGGTTGGTGTTTTTTCTAACTCATGCAACCATGAATTCGATTTCATGGGTTGCCATGTTGGTTTGGTTTACCACGCCCACATCATACCATCATCGTTCCATTGAATTATAATCCATCCTTAATTAAGTTAATTAAGTACATGTTATGCCTAAAATTTGCCACAACACTCGAGTGGAAATATATGGCATTGTGCCGTCCATGTTGTGACGTTATACCTCAAGCATATCTTCTGGGCGGTCTAAGATCGCGTTTGCCACCTTAGGCCTCCCGCCGGAGATGTATGTTTCGGGTCCCCTTGGGCTTACTTGGATGCGAAGGCACCCAAGGAGTTCCAAAGATGTGTTGTCATATATGTTTTTTTTTTATTAATTAGAGATACAGTATACTATATTTATAAATAAGTTTATTTATAAATAAATATAAATAATGGATATCAATGATGTAAATGCTATAATTGCTGAAATCTCAAATTTAAATAATAAAGGGGTATTATTATCTGAAAGTCTCGACGTTGACAAGATTACCTCGGAATATGAAGATATTGAATATCTGTCTAGTAAGGGTCGTTATGTTTTACCTTGGATGTACAGGCTCGTGAAAGGAATTCAAAAATCCATTAATGGTTGTTTGTACGGTAACGACATTAATTTATTCATAACGCTATTTAGCACCGTTGAAGCAATACGTCAAAAGCTTGGCCAAGAATATCAAAAACGAGCTGAAATTGGTTCTAAAGTTCGTGATCTTAGAAAAATGTTAAACGAGGAGCGACCAGTATCTTAACCACGTGGGTGTTACTAAAAAAAATAATAGGCTTTCGTAAATAATTTAAATAATTTATTTATTTTTTTTTTTTAGCGTTTTTTGTAACACTTGTTACACAAGTTACATAGGATTTTCTCCTGAAAGGATACTCATCAGTCTGGACTTGCTCATGCAGTTATGTGCATAATGGATGATCTGGTCGTAGTAGCAAGTAATCACCGCGACGCCTCCATTTTCACGTAATTGTTCTTGTTGCCGCGTCGTTAACACAAATCGTTCATCGCCATTCTCAGATATTACAATTCTGAAATCCCCAGCGATGTTATTTCTGAAACACTCGCGGATAGCGTCGTACAGTTTAACCCTGTCGAAGATGAATACGTTAGCTTGATGGTACATTATTTAATAACTAAGTTATTTAATAACTAAGCTTTTAATTATGATGGAAACCCTCCGGATTTCACATTGGAAAATTTAGTTCACAAACAATATATGGTTGGTGAATCGCTTACAACTAAATTAGCCCGAGAGCGGCTAGCAGCAATTAAAAAGTTTATACCGGTTCGAGACAGACTTCGCGAGAAACTTCAACAACGACAACAAGCGCAGACTGACTTTTCTGTGTCAAGTGAACAACTGTTTACTCCGATAACAAGTGCGACCAAAGATGTGAAAACAGCAACTGAACGAGCAATATACGGAGATATTCCTAAGGAAGGCAAGCGACGAGAAGTGCCTGTTCTTGGTGTGCTTGAAAAGATAGCAGCAGAGACCGGACAAACACGCGCAGGGATACAACAGTTATCCAGTGATCTAAAAACTCAACAAGAGTATGAACAACTAGCTGATATTGATGATTCCGCACCTGAACCACAACCTGTTGATGTCGTCACCCCAAGAGGTGTTTCCTTTATAGACAAACTCACCGAAGAAGCTATAACACAAATCAAACGACCTCAATTGGAGAAACACCAGGATTATACGACTTTTGGTGATTTCGCCGCCAAAAGCTTTGATTCTAGAAAGGATTTTTTAAAAGACGAGTATAAAAACAGTAGAATAAGCCGAGATGAATGGGTTAATTGGTTGTATAAAACGAATAAGGGGATTACTGGTAATTTGAAAAAGGATACAATTGAGTATAGATCTTTTAAAGTAGGAGTTGATAGTTATGGTATACAAAAACAACAAGAACGAGAAAAACAAAGTCGAGGCCGACAAAGGCAATTACTTGATGATAGTCAGGGCGCAACTGGTACAACTGAGGAAACAAGCGGAAAAGGATATTCGATTAAAAATCCAAAGGATGTCTTTGACTCTACCGTGACATGCCCTGGTAACATTCTCAGTGATATATCACGGTTAGAGGTTCTCATCGGAGGGAAACGAGCCGGAAATAACTCCGTCGAGATAATTAACGAGGCCGCTGATATCTGTAGACGATTATTTGCTGGTGGTATCATGGACATTAATGTATATCGAGAACTTATTGCTGAATTAGTTGAAAATCACAACGATGAAAATCTTATGGATGTAAGCGATTGACCACTAATTGAAAAACTACTAGTTTTATAACAAGATGATTATACACTATAACCATGATAAACCCGTAAGCGTCTACGTGGTGAACTCACGATTGCCTGTTTATCGCGCGTGGTACGGAGATGGTTTCGGCAATACCATTGCGGGGTTATTTACAAGAATGGCTCCCAAGGTGGCGCCGTTAGCTAAACAATTATCAATGAAAGCCATTGATATCATTCGTGATAAGGTACCCAGTAAAATTGGAGATTTCGTTGGAAATCTTGCTGGAAAGGCATTTTCTGCTGCGAAAGATAAAATAGCATCATTGGTGCGAAAGAAACCACGAATGACTTCGTCATCGATGACTTCGTCAGTGGTGAAACCACGAATGACTTCGTCATTAGTGCTGCCATCAACTACAGTGATGCCTGCAAAAATCAGCAAAGTAATAAATAACGCAATGGAAGAAAAACTAGCGCAATTGACTTCGTCACAATTGACAGCTTCACCGGTAACAGATAGCGCTATCATGAACGCGATAGCAGGAAGTGGTTTGAAACAAAAAAGAAATTCGAAGAATTTTCAACGACGATGATTATAAAGAATTAAAACGCTAGCGTTAAACTCTTCGAGTTTCACAATTGAAAACGCTAGTAATGTTATAAATGTTTAAACGAACAGCTGATCCCGCGTTAGATATGGAAGCAAAGATGCGCAAAGATGATTCCGTCCGCGATTATCAATACTATTCCTATCATGCAATACAACCCGACCTACGATCGCGAATTGAACTTCAAGTTCAAGATACCAGTAAATACTTTTTACCATGTGAAGCATTTATTGAAGTAGAAGGAAAACTTGTAACAAATGTTGCAGCTGATACCCCATATGCAAATGATTCAAATATCCGAGTTGGTTTCGTCAACAATGGTATAATGGCGTTATTTGAAAGTGCAAGATATCTCATTGATGGAAAAGAAATTGAATCAATAGACCGCGAGGTTGATGTTGCAACAACAATAATCGGACTAGCAAGATACTCCGATGATTATACAAGATCGGCTGGTCCATCTATGATGTTTGCAAAGGATACCTCTGATAACGCTGACCACCTTCAATACATTAAAGTGTTAACACCGCAAGACACTTCAGTTGATAATCAACGAGAAGCAACTAATCCAGAACGTCGAGCTAGACCCGGAGCTGCGTTTGATATTCTCGGAGGTGTTAATGGTAATTTCAATTTAGGATTTGCAACACGAAAATTAGCATTGGAAGGACAAGAGAAAAAGTTTTCATGTGCGATTCCACTCCATCACATATTTGGATTCTGCAGAAATGTCAGAAAAGTCATCTATGGAGCCAAACACACAATCGCATTAGTGCGAAAAGGCAATGACAATGATGCAATTTGGCGTACTGGTGCCGATGAAGGTAAAGTTGTTTTGAGTAAAATAGTATTATGGATGCCAGTAATGACTCCATCAATTACCACGGAAGAGCGGCTACTTTCATCTATGGAAACCGGTGGTAAATCATTGCTAAGTTGGCTTACAACAACGACTGATGCTAAAGAGGATAATGTTAATGGTACATTTACATGGCACCTGGCATCAAAACAAGGCGTTTCAGCTCCACGTCATATATTTATAGCGCTGCAGAATCGGAATCGATTAGGTTCCCAAGAACGCAGTCATATGATATTTGATCGGTTAGGGGTAAGTGAGGTTTCACTGAGAATAAACGGACAACAAGAACCATCTGAGGATATACAGCTTAATTACGGAAACAACCAAATAGCACGTGTGTATCATCGGATGCTGTCATATATGGGTCGTGATCAAAATGTTGATACTGGTTTGCAAATATCTCAGCTCGATTTTAAGAACTTGTATCCAATTTATTACTTTTCACTGGAACATCTTGATTTAACAAGGCAATCCGTTGTTGATATACATTTTAGGGCTCGTATAGATCATGGTGGTGTTGATTATAGAGCGGTTGCTGTTATTCTCAGCGACAAATCAATGTTGTTAGAAGGGGCTGGCGGACGAATGAGACTCGTTGATGCACCAGTGGAAAATCTGTAAATGTAAATGAAACTTGAAAAGTTTCCATAGGATTTCCCCAATTAGATCAATTGAAAGCATAAATGTGTTTTACAATAAAATGCCATATAGTGTTGTTAGTGTCAAGCTGACTGATGGTCAGGTCAAGAAATTAAAATCAAAATCCGCTAAGGAATGCGGAACAACAATAACGTTAAAACCAGCGCAGATGTCCGGAGGTACACATAAAATATCATTAACGGATCGTCAAATAAAACATTTCAATGATGCAATGAAAAATAAGCGAGGAGTTCAAATAGAATTTTCGAAAGCTGCAGTCGCGAACATGATAAAATCAGGTGGTATATTTCCATTGTTAGCCGCAATACCAGCATTGATTGCAGCGGCTGCCCCAGCGGTGGCGAAGGCGGCAGCGTTGGGAGCCGTTGGGACCACAGCAGGGATGGCGTTGAAAAAGGCAACTGGTGGATCCGCTCGCGGATCTGGGTATAAAAAAAGGGAAAGGGGTTGTACCTACCAGGAACCCCGTATTCATGGTACAGCGGCAAATCCGTGAACGGATCGAGTCTAAGAAAAATACCAGGAACGGTTTATTAGTTGAAAAATCTTCGATTTCCGAACCTATGGTTGAGGAACCTATAGTTTCTATGTCCAATTTTGATTTAATTGATGCTGCTAAAAAACTAGCGATAAAAAACTTCAGAGGGGTTTTTATGAGAGATCAATTACCGAGAAAACCAAATAACGTTGAAACCGGTATCATCAATCTTGATAACAGCAGCGGATCGGGAACTCACTGGGTTGCATACGCGATTGATCCACGTGGGATTGTCTATTTCGATTCATATGGGTTAGCTCCGCCAAGCGAGTTTATGCGGTATATAAATTCCTCGATGAAACTCAAAGGGTTTCCGATTTTTTATTCCACGCTGCCAACACAACAATTAAATGATCCACCGATATGCGGCCGTGAAGTATTAAATGTCCTCGCGGAGATTTCATTAAAATCCTTTGGATCTCCGTGGAAACCACCTCATATTATTGTAAACGAATACACGAGTGGGAAATTACAAGGATCAATAAATTGAAAACACAAGTTACGCTAACAATAATGATCGATATTTGGGGACAATCTCTATCAATGTTGGAACCCACCGAGGAAACATCTGCGGGTTCTATCGAGGTTGTAAAAAAAATAATAGAAGATGAAATCGCTGAGACGTTAAATTTAACAAGTGTTGACCCGAACGAAATAGTTGTATTTCAAGATCGCCAGGGTAAATTGAAAAGCAGTAATATATCCGTGAATGACATTTTGATACGGCATCGCGCTGCCGCTGAAAACTCTATTGCACTGTATTCTAACGATGGACAACTTAAACCAGGCGCACTTGTGTCTACGATCACCGACGCGATTGCTACCAACGAACGTGAGCTGAATGATTTTATACGAGGTTATAATAGTTTTCGCAAAAATGTCGTACATAAATTCTTTGGAACCCCGCTTGTGGTTGGCATGACTCTCGCTGAAATTAAAAACTATCTATCGCTATTCTTCGCTAACAATGACGCGGGAAGGATGATGAATGAAAATGAAATCAAGGCAAATTGTCTCGAGATTTCTAAACTAATAGAAGATCAAAAACCCACTAACGACGTCATTGTTAGATTTTTTGGATCCCCACCTGTGGCAGACTCGACTCTCGCTGAAATCAGTGAGTTTATTATCAGGCATACTCATAATGCCTACGTCGCTAATAATTTCTTTGGTGTCCCGGTTACATCTACAATGACTCTCAAAGATATTAATATGTTTATGGTGAGACAAACAACACTTAATACCATCGTGGATAAATTTTTAGGGAGAACACCTACATCTGAAACCACATCGTTGACAGGCATGACTCTCGCGGAAATTAAAAGCGCGTTTGACGAACAAAAACGCATCAGAGAAATGGCTAAAAATTTCTTTGAGGGCTCTGAAAGTTATAATATCACGACGACATATTCTCAACTCAACGGGCATTATCTCATGCAAAAAGGTTTGGAATTTAACCACCTTTTGATTTCATTTTTTAGTCGCCGCGATAAAACGATGATAAAATATACCGAAATCAAAAAAACCTATCTCGACGTTTACGACGATATTCTTAAACTAAAAGAAAAATCTGAAAGGGTAAAGCATGGGACCTTTGATTGGGTAAAAGAATCTAATGCTAAATTGAAAGTCAATATCGAGAAGTGGCCCCATGGTATCTACAGGATGACGTTAATCTCTGACAAGCAATTTGATATCATCGTGAAAGGTAAAACCTACTTTGGTGGCACCGCGACAGTAATTATCGCGGGGGGAGAAGAAGAATTTGAGATTGTCGCAGTTGATAACACCATTAGAAAAGAAATATCCTGGTGCTTAGAATTCGTAGCGGATTTAAGTAAATAATAAAACTGAAAATCCTATGGATTTTTACTAGTGGTTTCAATTGAAAGGAAATCCTTTAGATTCACAATTGAAAACGCTAGCGTTTTTAAAATAAAATGATTTCATCAACGCAATGTCGCTATGATCAGGTCAGAGAATTTCAAAATAGACTCAAAACCCTCACTGAGGAGTATCAAATAAAAATGAAAAAATACCGACGAAGAATCACCGCAATTGATGTTACTATGTACTCGGTGTCAAGCGTTCTCGCTGGCGCCGGAATAATACTTGCATCGGTTACAATGATTGCCCCGGTCGTAGTTCCAATTTGCATTTCTGCGGTGGCTACAATCGGGGGTATATCAACCGGGATAGCAAAAAAGATATCATCATGCAGCCAGAGTAAACTGCAGAATTACTTAATTCAATTTCATATTGCATCAACCGCATATTCGCAGTTATCCTCGATGATATCGTCGTCACTCGATGATACAATTATATCAGATAGTGAGTTCTCAGCGATGGTCAGTATTTTTGATTCCGCGATATCGAAATTAGAGCGACAACATGAATATAATAACAATGACAACACCGATGGAATCAGAAAACACGAACCCAAAAAACAAAATGATCTCAGTAATATCAACATTACCAGATTGTGAGTTCTCAGTGATGGTCAGTATGTATGATTCCTCGATACCAAAATTAGAAATAAATCATGAGTATAGCAACGATGACGACACCGATGGAATTACTTCAACGAATAGTGGAGAACACGAACCCAGTACAAACAAGCATGATATCAATAACATCAACGAATCCAGAATTCAGTGTGAATTTCCCCTCTCCGGTCCCAGTGAAGGAGATAGCGCTAGCAAAACTACGAGTGTATCACAGTTGGCCTAATATCAGATCGGTTGCATTTAGTGGTCAGCAACCCAATAACACACTGGTGTTCTCGTATAAGAATAAACCCGATGGTACTCCAGAGTGGGAAACTGTTTCGTTACCAACTGGGTCGTACCAAATTAAGCAAATCAATGCTGAAATTCAGCGTAGAATAAAATCAATCACTGGAAAAGAATCAAAAATAGCTATTAATCTTCATCAACCGACGCTCTCGTCGTTGATCGAAATAAGCACAGAGGGATACATTGTAGATATATATAACAGCTCGTTAAGAACAGTGTTAGGATGGCCTGAAAAACCACCGGAAAAATCCGCCACCGACTTAACCACGGACATACAATCATATCATGAAATCAATCCCAGTTATCGAGATAATTTATCTGATATAAGAAAAGGAAGAATCGCCGATAGATTTATATTTACCAACAAAGAAACATTGCAATGGGATTTTATCATTAAAAGAACAACCGACTCATCTTTTACTATTTCATTTACGCTAACTGACGTCCGTGGTTATTTTAATGAGATTAAACAATTATATGACACACAACTAGAACAACTACGGAAAACAAAATCGCAAAAACACGTTGAAATAATAAATCAGCTTATATCGGACATGAAATATATCTATGAACTAATTATTCAAACAATAATTAATGACAACAGCGACAATAAACAACGATTCCTAACCGATTACAATATCACAGAGGACAATCTGCGTAATTTCAAGTTTCCCAAATACAACGCTGATGAACTAGCAAGAATTGTTAAAACCGATATCAAGGCGCTACAAAAATCAGATTCAACTGTCCTCTTCAGGTATAATAATGATCCAGATGGTGGTGGTAGGCATATCGCTCCGTTCAACGTGAATATTTCAACGGTGATTGCGCTCAATTTAGTATGTGATGCAATTGAAGGAAGCTATCAAATTAATCTAGAGCAATCAAATCAAGCTCAGCAGGGATATATTCTTTATTCATTTGCACCAACAGCTCCTCCAGGATTCCTAATTATTGAAAACCCAATTAATCCTGTCTACATGCGATGCCATAATAATTCGTTAACGAGAATTAATTTCAAACTCACCGACCAGTCAAATAATTTAATTGATCTACGCGGTGAGGTGTTAGCGATTAGTTTGTTTGTAAAATCATAAATGATTTTTGTTAACCCAGAACTGAAATCACTAAGCAGCAGAGAGGGTGGATGACCACATCGTTGCGACCAAAATTGATTAAAAAATCGTAAAGTCTCCGTTTGCTAAATGGAGACTTATTTTTTTTGGTTAAAATAAGGTTTCGTAGGAAGCATTATTTTTGCTTGAAATCGTGGTCTGTTCACCCTCTCTGCTGCTACCAACACCTGAAGAATTACCCAGAGCCGGATTTTTATACTTGGGCGAAGGGGATAAAGTCAAGTGTTTCAGTTGTGGTGTATCCATTTACGAGTGGGAACAGAAAGATTCCGCTTACCTGGAACATGCTCGATGGTCTCCGAATTGTCAATACCTACCTTTAGTGGAACCTTGTGATTGAAAGTGACAATAGTGCTCCATGTCGTGTAACAAACCTAGACCAGTATATAAACCCTCTCTAAAACATAATATTCAAGGATTACCACACGAATTGCAAGAGAAGATCTACAAAGACGTTTGGCAGGGCCTTGCTAAAGAAAAATCTTAATGGGTGACTGTAGAACTTTTGTGTCGTGAAATTCACCAGAGGAAAGTGACAAAAATTAACCAACGTGTCAGATTTCTCTGGATCAAGGGTATCTTTTTCCACTGTTTCGAATTTGGTACGTTTACATCTGAAGATTTTTTGATCCTTCTTGACCGTTACCCTGAATGGCAGTGGGACGAAATTACACGTTATATAAATCACTTTCGCTTTTGGAGGAGATTTGACTCTGTGCAGAATATACACTGATGGTCTTCGACCTAAGAAAAGTATAAAAAAGAACGACCATGCCACAATCTTTATCACTTGTGATCAAACAGATTCTGTGGAAGGATATCAATGAGAATATTCACACGGTGAAGGATTACGAATACTTATTGCAAGAACTGTGCCCCATGAATTGGGGTCGACGTGTAGTATGTGTTTTAGTGACTTGCTTTCTGGGATTTCGTTTATCTGTCGATTCCTTGTGGACACTTTACGAACACTACCTACCAAAAAAGACAGTATGTTGATTCCTTTAAATGTCCACGAGAGACTCATTCTGTTAAAAGCCTTACGCTTTCATCTGGATACGTCTCGACCTCTACAGGAAAAAAAAATTCGTCAACTTTTACGTACGGAAGCGGTGTACGAAGATGTGTGTGTAGCTTGTGATTTACAACCTCATTGGATAGATGTACGTCACTGGAAAAGTTGGGATTTTGAGGCTTGGACAAACGAAGCATCTCATTATGCCCAAGCATTGTGTCCGTAAAATCCATCGTCGAGTGAAAAAAGTCACTTTTAAACCTGTGTTAGTGACAGTAGCAGAAGAAGAAAAAGAATCTGTCACCGAGGACAATCCCTCTGTTCAAGACAGAACTGTCATGGACATTCTGCCACAAAGACCCTTTCGAGAGGACACCTATGTGACTGTACCCCATGTAGAGAATATAAAAACATTACACACTACCTCTAGGACACCTTCGTTACCCAAACGATGTTGTACAGAGACTTGTTTATAGACCACTTTGATCGTTACCATGTGTATTTTATCCCTGTACTTATCCATTTGGCTTTTATGTATTTTTGTCTTTCGTGTTGTTCTCATTTAAACATGCATTGAAATAAACGTGTCTTGAAAAAAAGTATAAAAACCTCTTGTCTTGTCTGTTTTTGTGTCAATAGTGTCATGGCTAACTCTGCTATTTCTACTACTCCTTCCTCCTCGACATTCAAAGTCATTGACGAACACTTAGATCATGCTAGTTGGGAAGCCTTGTATCTTCGTCATCCCTTTAACATGTCAATTGCTGGACCGAGCGGTTCAGGCAAAACCGAATTTGTCAAACGTTTGATCGAACATAAACATCATTTGATCGATCGTCCACCTCAACGCATCGTGTGGTGTTACAAAGAGTGGCAATCGGCATACAGCCTTTTGCAAGAAAGTCAAGGTGATTCCATTGTGTTTGTAGAAGGTATTTCTAGAGAAGACGAGGGGATCGTGTCTGACCCTAGTCAAACTCATTGGGTCATTTTTGACGACATGTTAGGAGAAGACGAAGAAGAAATTAAACTGTGGTTTACGCGTAAAGGGCATCATCATAATGCCAGTGTCATTTACATTACACAAAATTTATTTCAACAAAGTAAAGCCCATCGTACCATTAGTCTCAATGCTCATTACGTGGTCTTGTTTAAAAATCCTCGAGATAAATCACAAGTGCAAGTCTTAGCCAAACAGTTAGGAACACCATGGCTGACTCATGCGTACGATGATGCCACTCAAACGCCACATGCCTATTTACTCGTGGATTTAAAACCCACCACCCCCGATTATTTGCGATTTCGTACCGATTTGTTTCACGACTGGTGTCAAGACGGAGAACCTGTCGTGTACACGTCCTCGTCGTCGACATAACCATATGAACCACTAAAAAAAATCTATAAAAACCTTGGTCACTTTGACCTTGTCTCATGCATTGTCAACATGACGTCCCTTCAGTCTCATCTTCCCATCAAATTGATTCGTGCCTTGTATTGTATCAGTCGCGAAGAAAATCCACAAATACGTGCTCACGTCTTAGAAGCCAGTCTCAAAGAATTCTTACGATGGTTTAAGGTGACTGCACGTCAAATACTGCAAGGCATCATTCACATTCCACATCAAACCAAACGCTTTTTTGACAGAAACAAAGTAGCCTTGACGCAACTGGCCGATCCTCGCATCGACACTCAAACCAAAAGCAAATCATATTGAAACCTGGAGGTAGTGGTTCTCTAGGAGGTGTCATCATTCGTTCCCTTTTCAAATGGGATCCCAATACTCTCAAAGTTCACCCCAAGAAGAAAAAAGCCAAACGAACTCCTAAGAAAAAGAACAATGGTGCCAAGACCAAAACACAGAAAAAGAAAAGTCCACAGAAAAAAGCGGTTACCCGCAAAAGAGGCACTTAGGCCAGGACGCAACCTTACCATCGTCAACCACGACCTGCAAGAGAAGATCTACAAGGACGTTTGGCAGGGACCGCGTTTCCAGTAGCCTCAGGTGCTTCCACCTCTCCGTTGCGGGTGATGCCAGCCAAATCCAATTTGACACACGTTCTTCCTAATTTGATGAAACATTGGAAATCTGCCTCTCCCAACACGTCTCCTCCACCGGTGACACCCTCGTCCGCATTAGCGGCAGTAGCAGCTACTCACAAAGTACATGCCCCCAAAGTCAAAGTCCAAGAAAGATCTGGCATGTTAGAGAGTTTACTAGATTTGTCCAAACAAGAACTGTCCCGACTGAGTCCGTTACGAACCCCTTCACGACGTGTGTTACCTACCATGAAGTTGATACGACGTAAAGATAATCAGTGGCGTCGCATTCCAGTATAAAAAATGACTTGATGACAACAACGGGAATCAGTATTTTCTGTACCACTGCTGAACACTCAAGGATGCTTCCTCAAAAACGTACACACCACAACCCTCGTCGTTCTGCTGTCCAAAAAGGAAAAGGAAAAAGACAATTTCGTCCTCCCACAAAACGCTTAAAAATCAAACATCGACACGTTCTTCGTCAAAGAGCACGAAAGAAAATACCCATCCGTCAAAAGAAAAAGATGTTGGTGCAACGCGGAGGATTTTTTATTCCTTCTTTTGTAATAGAGGAAATTACGCCATTTATATAACAAGTATTGGCACAACAAAAAAAAGATAAAAGGGTGTGTGTTCCAAGTCATTGACATCAGTGGCATTGTGGAACGAACAAGCAAAGATGTCACCTCGCAATAAACCTTCTTATTCACTCCCCAAGGGAAAGAAAAGGAAAGTACTACCTCCTCGTTTAGTCAAACACGGAGACGTGTTGTCCGTCCTGTCCAAAGCCTCTCCACTCATGCGAAAACAAATCATTAAAACGGCCTCCAAAGACGTCATCGATACCGTATGTGAATGTTGTTTGAATGTCTTGAAAGGTACGATACCTTTGTCTCCACATCAGAAAAAATGCTTAGCCAAACATCGACACGTTCTTCGTCAAATGGTCCAAAAGAAAATACCCGTCCGTCAAAAGAAAAAGATGTTGGTACAACGCGGAGGATTTTTTCCCTTTCTTTTTCCTATCTTGGGAGGATTAGCGAAAGCCGGCATGGGTTTATTGCCAGGTTTGGCACAAGGGCTGGCACGAGGGATATCCCAAAGTTGATCCTTCCAGAAGATAAAAGGTATCCATGGAGCACCACGATCTCAGACGTAACCTTTGGAAGCCCATGGAAGGACGAAAACTAACTTTAGTCCCTTACAAACGATGGATGGAATACCATCGTTGGCAAGAACAACGAACCCCCTCATTTACCACCCAATCCTGATTTGACCGAGATGTCCCAATTACAACACGAATTGCAATCCTTGATGCATCGCCACGATTTGTCCGAAACCGAAAAATCGCAAAAGTACGGTCAACTCTTGCAACGACTACAACTCTTTCATCGAAGAGATGTGGAACAAACAGCTCTACCCACTCTAACTGATTTGAAGGCTCTGATAAATAGTCCGTCGCTCTCACCATCTACAGTGGCTAAGACAGACGTCACCCCACCATTACCCATAAAAGAAGAACCCCATAATCTCTTTCAAACACCCACTGCCACTCCCATTCCGAGTAAGATTGCCGCTTCCTTATTAACCCCTTCCCCCACTCCCCAACGAGAAGAACTCAAACGTTGGGTTAAAAAGATGATGGCCACTCTTCCTTCAACAGAAGTGAAAAAGAAAGAAATGAAACCAGAAGTGAGAAAAGAAAAGAA
Source organism: Unio delphinus (assembly GCA_029339505.1). NCBI lineage: Eukaryota > Metazoa > Mollusca > Bivalvia > Unionida > Unionidae > Unio > Unio delphinus. Next base: position 12,561,827 of record JAQISU010000076.1, read on the forward strand.
GACCAAAGAAGCTATCCCATTACCTCAGCCACCACCACCAGTACCCTCGACGTCGACTCCTGTGGCACATCGGACACGTAAAACCATTTCCAAACAACCCCCATTTCGTCCCACCCAAAGCAATATCCTCGAAGAGTGGGTCACTTATTAACAAAACCATGGAGAAGGTATTAGCCAGCATTTACTACGATCCAGCTCACCCTGCAGGTTACGGAGGCATTCAGAAATTGTATCGTGCTGCAAAAACTCGCCTGAAAAAGCTCCGTTTACCTGCAGTACAACGATGGTTACAAGAACAAGCGACGTACACTTTACACAAACCCATTCGACGAAAATTTCACAGAAGTCGCACTCAAGTGGAAGGCATCGATCATCAATGGCAAGCCGATTTAGCCGATGTCTCTCATTTAGCCTCCTACAATCGCGGCTACAAATATTTGTTTTGTGTCATCGACGTCTTTTCTAAATTTGCCTGGGTCGTACCATTGACATCCAAATCGAGCGGAGAGTTAGTACGAGCTTTGCAACTGGTGTTGAAACAAAGTGGTCTTCACCCTCTTCGATGGCAAACCGACAAAGGCACCGAATTTCTGAACCAAGCTTTCCAACGAGAATTAAGGAAACGTGACATTCATTTTTTTACCACCGAAAATCCTGAAACCAAAGCCAGTATCGTGGAACTTTTTCAACGTACCTTGAAAGAACGCATGTGGAAATATTTTACGCATCAACACACTTTCAAATACATCGACGTCTTACCGCACTTAGTCCAAGCCTACAACCAATCTTACCATAGAAGTATTGGACGTGCCCCACAATATGTGACACCTGACAACGAAGTGACTGTTTTTGAGCGTCTGTTTGGTACGTCCCGAACGATGGCTGTCCCCAAGAAAGGTGGAGAAGTGTTAACCCCGGGAGATTGGGTACGCATTGGTAAAACCAAACGCACTTTCGACAAAGGCCACTTACCCAACTGGACCACTTAATTGTTTCATGTTACTGGACGAGTGCGTGATCGTCATCCTGCCGTCTATAAATTGGAATACATGAACGGAGAAGTATTAAAAGGAACGTTTTACTTGCCTGAGTTACAACGTGTCACCAAAAAAGAAGACGACGTGTACGACATTGAAAGCATTCTCGAACGAAGAACCCGTAAAGTAGGAAAACGTCGTGTCAAAGAAGTCAAAATACGTTGGAAAGGATATCCTCCTAGTTTTGATTCTTGGATTGACGCTTCGCAAGTCATCGACTATAAAAAGAAGTGACCATCATGCCCTTCAATACAGCTTCAGCGACCACAGTGACTACTCCTTCACCCAGTTCTTCTCTGCAAGATTTACAAAAGCAACCCTTGTGGGTGTGGTGTGGAGAACGTGTCCCTAAAACGCAAATCGTCTTTTTCTGTCAAATCTTTGTGGTGTATTGTGTCATCGGTGCAGCCATTGCTAATTTGAGTTTGCAACAAGGAGACAAACAATTGTGGACTATTTTGCTCAGCAGTTTCATCGGTTATCTTCTTCCCAATCCTTCCCTGAAATACTCTTACAACGGGAACAACAGTAACAATATTGGGAACCTTGCGTCCACGTTAGTCATTCTCCTGACAGTCACCCTTCCAATCACAATCCTCTTTTAGACACTCCTTTAACCTCGGGTGACTCCTCGGACAGAAGAACATTGGAATTATGAACAACACTATTAACCAATTTTACTTAACATTACCCAGTGACAGTTCCATGGACGTGTTTCGTAACAACACGTTATGCTGTTACACGGCTAAATTACCTCAAGCCATGCATTTGGATCAAGATGCTAATTGGGAAGTAGCTTTAGTGGAAATGATACACCCGACACAAATCAAAAACATAAAATCAAAACACTTTTACAGTAGAAGTGTATGACAAGCAATTGCAACAAGCCTTAGACGAACGAGGCCACACTAGCCCACCAGACCCCAAAACTAATCGGTCCACCTATGTGTTCACCATTCCTGCTGGTTATTATTTTAGTGGTCAACATTTAGTGACTATACTTGCTACCAGGGTTTGCAACAGGTTTACCTTTGTTTGGTAAAGCCATGGACAAAGCCAGAAAAAGTGTTACCTTTGAGTACCATAAAGTGGCTCGTCGTCTCATGATCAAATTTTCAGAGGACAAAATGATGGCCATTACCTTTTGTCATGAATTGTATGATATTTTGGGTGGAGACTTCAGGTTGGTCAAGAAAAAAGAAATACCAGCCATAACCAGTAACTCGGATTTTGCAAAATATTTTCGATTCCCTGTAGAAATGAACCAAGGACTCAACTTGATGTTTGTGTACTCCGATGTGGTGGAGTACAACGTGGTAGGACACACCTCTGTACCGTTATTACGTGTCATTTCTTTCAAAGTGGATTCTGTCGCCGCCGCTGACGAGGAAGGTGGAAATATCTATCACGTTCACCGCGAATTTGTATATTCTCATTATTTGCCTGTCAGTAAGTCGTATTTCGACAGTGTCAACATTACTATAAAAGGAGAACTAGAACAAAACATTCCATTTACCAAAGGGAAAGTCACAGTGAAACTCCATTTTTAAAAACGATTCTCGAACAACTGAAAAAGTGATGTATCCTGTGTACCAAGGAGTCACTCGACAACGAGGACATGGTTTAGGAGATATGTTTAAATCAGCCTTTCGTTCCGTGGTCCCTGTTTTGAAACCGATGGTGACACGAGGATTGCACGCCTTAAAAGATGCCGCATTGACTCACGGCAAAGATTTTCTTCAAAATGTTCTCATTGACAAACAAAACCCTAAAGAAGCTTTTTTGAGAGCAGGCAAAAATGTCTTGCTTCAAACGGGCAAAGAGATTTTGGGTCGACGAGAAAGTCCTATTAATGCCCTGAACGGTACCGAGTCTGGCATTCCTGCTTCCCTGAGGACACAGCAAGGACAAGGTAGAAAGCGACGACGAAGGCATCCTTTCAAAAGTCTCCGTACCTCTAAAGTTAGAAAGACGAAGAAAAAAAGAACCGTTCGAGACTTAGACATTTTTGATTATTAAAAGTAAAAAAAACATAGAGACTGAGAGAAATAAATGATGCACTAAGAATCTTGTGCCTGTTCCAGGTCGGAACTAGATTTCTTTGCCATGCCACCCACGATGATGACCATGCAAGAAGCCCAATGGGTCGAATTTCATCCCGTCTCCTCTTTGACGTATTCAGCTCCCATTGAGTTTGAAATCAAAGGACAACCCGAAGATTACATCGATCTCAACAACAGCTACTTGTATTTGAAAGCGAAAGTGATTAAAACGGACAACTCCAATCCAGCAGCAGATGCCCGAGTAGCTCCCGTCAACAATTTCATGCATTCCTTGTTCAGAGAAGTGGATTTGTACATGAATAATAAACTGGTCAGCAGTAGCATGGATACTTACCCTTACCGAACGTTCCTCGAAAATCTCTTGACGTACAGAAAAGAAGCCAAGAACACTCATTTAGATGCTTGCGTGGTATGGAAACCTGACACAGCAGATAAGTTTAAGGACACAGCCGTGACCGCAGATGACGATCTTCACAATGAGGGTTTTAACGAACGTCGAAAGAAAATTCTGCAAGGACGTAGTTTAGAACTGTTCGATCGTTTGCATTTGGACATGTGGTTTCAAGAGAAGTATTTGCTGAACGGAGTGTATATTCGCTTGAGACTGAATCGTAGCAGTGCTGCTTTCCATTTGATGGCTCATGCCAACGAATACAAAACCATTATCCAAGAAGTCAGGTTATACGTGCGTTGCGTGGAAGTGTTACCTAAAGTGGGAAATGATAGCAGTCACACTTTGAGCAGAACGACAGCCAAGTATCCGATACGACGCGTGGAAGTAAAATCTTTCACCATTGCCAATGGACTCCGATCTAAGATCGAAGATCATCTGTTCCAAGGACAGTTACCCAAACGTTTATTCATTGGTATCGTCAGCAATGCAGCCCTCAACGGTGCCCACGATCAAAATCCTTTCCAGTTCAAGCACTGCAATGTATCCAAAATCGAAGTCAGTCGCGACGGCAAAACTTTGTGTACCCGACTTTTTGAACCCAACTTTGCCCAGAAGAATTACTTGAGGTCATACTTGTCGCTGTACGAAGCCACAGGACAGTTAGGAACCAACACCAGTCACGGCATTTCCTACGACGATTATGCAGAAGGTTACACTTTGTGGGCTTTTGATTTCACTCCAGACCAAGGCAGCGATGAGGGACGTTTTTACCCTATAAAATCGGGGCAACTGCGTGTGGAACTTCAGTTTGCAGGACCTCTTACCGAAACGGTGAATGTCATTCTATATGCTGAATTCGATAATACCATAGAAATCAACAGTTTGAGAGAAGTCATTCTAGACTATTAGACACTATGGAAAACTCTTGTCCCTCTTTGAATAGTGGAGAATCCATGGAAATGGAATGGGAGGTTACAGAGAAAGCAGACCCTCAAGACCAAAAAGAAGAAGTAGTGATCATGCAGTCCAGATGGCCAGAACAGGAACATCAGTTAGTCACCTATTTTGCCAAACACTTGGAAGACAAAATGAGGGACATGATTAAAAAAGATTGTTATGGGTGTCAAATCGATCATCCCAGTCAAATTCAACACGATAAATGTATGATGATGAGTCAAGAAGAAAAATTGGACGATTATCTGATCGAAGCTTGGAGTCTCATCTCAGAAGAAGCCGTGCTACTATAGTGGTATAAAGACTTGTGTGCTCATTCCTCTCCTCCATTGTTTGCTTGAGAAATTGATCACATCAAAGCTCTCTTGGCCAAGAGTAAGGAGACGAAGCAAACCAACAGTTACTTGACAGACCTTTTCAAGCATAAAGTCTGGATCGAATTAATGACTTATCATCACCTGTGAGGAAAGGAAAAAAAAAACAACGCTACAAAACAAAAAATGGATACTTGGGAACTTTATTACCTATTGAACTGTAGTTCGTACACTGCTTCTTGGAATCAATATTTGTTAGTTGAAAAAAATTGTGTTTTATTACTTGTTTCTTATTTGAATAAAAAATGTCTTGTGAAACCAATGCGGCTGTCGTTTGTTTTACATTTTTGTAAAAATATAGATACTCTTTGACTTCTTTCTATCCCTCACATCAAGCTATCCAACCATTTCCAACACTAAACCGTTTTGATTCTGCTGCTTCCCCGTGTGTGGATAGTACATTGTATGTTTTGTTTTGGCTTCTTCACCGTGTGTGTGTCGATGGTAGATGGTGTGATTTTGGATAGTAGATTATATTCTTTATTTTGTCTGCTTCCCGTGTGTGGATGATATATGGTGTGATATTGGATAGTAAATGGTATGTTTTGTTTGGATGCTTCCCCGTGTGTGTGAATAGTAAATGGTGTGATATTGGATAGTAAATAACGTGGGTTTTTTTGGCTGCTACCCCGTGTGTGGATAGTAAATTGTATGTTTTATTTTGGCTGCTTCCCGTGTGTGGATGATAGATGGTGTGATATTGGATAGTAGATGATGTGGTTTGTTTTTGGCTGCTTCCCCGTGTGTGGATAGTAAATGGTATGTTTTATTTTGGCTGCTTACCGTGTGTGAATAGTAAATTGTATGTTTCATTTTGGCTGCTTCCCGTGTGTGGATGATTGATGGTGTGATATTGGATAGTAGATAATGTGGTTTGTTTTTGGCTGCTTCCCGTGTGTGTGTGTGTGTGTGTGTGTGTGTGTGTGTGTGTGTGTGTGTGTGTGTGTGTGGATAGTAAATGGTATGTTTTGTTTTGGCTGCTTCCCTGTGTGTGTGGATGGTAGATGGTGTGATATTGGATAGTAGATGAAGTGGTTTGTTTTGCCTGGTTACCGGTGTGTGGATAGAAAATTGTATGTTTTATTTTGGCTGCTTCCCGTGTGTGGAGAGTAAATGATATGGTTTATTTTGGCTGCTTCCCGTGTGTGGATGATAGATGGTTTGATATTGGATAGTAGATGATGTGGTTTGTTTTTGGCTGCTTCCCGTGTGTGTGTGTGTGTGTGTGTGTGTGTGTGTGTGTGTGTGTGTGTGTGTGTGTGTGTGTGTGTGTGTGTGTGTGTGTGTGTGTGTGTGTGTGTGTGGATAGTAAATGGTATGTTTTGTTTTGGCTGCTTCCCTGTGTGTGTGGATGGTAGATGGTGTTATATTGGACAGTAGATGAAGTGGTTTGTTTTACCTGCTTACCGGTGTGTGGATAGAAAATTGTATGTTTTATTTTGGCTGCTTCCCGTGTGTGGATAGTAAATGATATGGTTTATTTTGGCTGCTTCTCGTGTGTGGATTATAGATGGTGTGATATTGGATAGTAGATGATATGGTTTGTTTGGATGCTTCTACGTGTGTGTGTGTGGATGATTGATGGTGTGATATTGGATAGTAAATCGTGTGGTTTGTTTGGCTGCTTCCCCGTGTGTGTGTGTGTGTGTGTGTGTGTGTGTGTGTGTGTGTGTGTGTGTGTGTAGTAAATTATATGTTTTATATTGGCTGCTTCCCGTGTGTGGATAGTAAATTGTTTGTTTTATTTTGGCTGCTTCCCGTGTGTGGATGATAGATGGTGGGATATTAGATAGTAGATGATATGGTTTGTTTTGGCTGCTTGACCATGTGTGTGTGTGGATGGTAGATGGTGTGATTTTGGACAGTAGATTATATTGGTTTTTTTGGGCTGCTTCCCGTGTGTGGATGATAGATGGTGTGATATTGGATAGTAAATGGTACGTTTTGTTTAGCTGCTTCCTCGTGTGTGTGGATAGTAAATGGTGTGATATTGGATAGTAAATTGTGTGGTTTGTTTGGCTGCTTCCCCGTGTGTGTGTGGATAGTAAATTGTATGTTTTATTTTGGCTGCTTCCTGTGTTTGGATAGTAAATTGTATATTTCATTTTGGCTGCTTCCCGTGTGTGGATGATAGATTATGTGATATTGGATAGTAGATGATGTAGTTTGTTTTTGGCTGCTTCCCGTGTGTGTGTGTGTGTGTGTGTGTGTGTGTGTATAGTAAATGGTATGTTTTGTTTTGGCTGCTTCCCTGTGTGTGTGTATGGTAGATGGTGTGATATTGGATAGTAAATGATATAGTTTGTTTTGGCTTCTTCCCCGTGTGTGTTTGTGTGGATAGTAAATTGTGTGATTTTGGATAGTAAATTATATGGTTTGTTTTGGCTGCTTCCCGTATGTGTGGTTAGTAAATGGTGTGATTTTTTATAGTAAATGATATGGTTTGTTTTGATGTGTATTTTCCTTGAATAGTGTTTAGGTGTGTTCCCAAAAAGTAAACAGAAGGAACAAATCTGAAAAAGTCAGTTTGAATTGAGGTTTCTCTTTGCGTATACCTTTTATCAAACTGGTAATACATGGCAGATTACATCCGCAAACAATATCAAAGTGAAAGGCCTATATACCAATGTCATTGCCTTTCTTTCATTCGATTTTATTGCTTAGCCATCGTTAATCTTTAATTTTTTTTAAAAACGCATTTCTTTTTTTAATAGACGATTTCGGGCTTTCTATTGTTGAAACGGTATTAATGTTTAGTTTGTTGCTGAAATGATCAATAATATAGTCTATAGCAAAGCGCTTAAGTTTCTTCAGTATTTTAATTTCACGCTCACAAAAGGATACCAAGTTTGTCTTGCAAGAAGATTGAAACTCTAAGTTACGCGGACGTGAAGAAAAACATCTCTTTGTTACTACAGTTAGGTGTTGTTGTGTTCATTCTAATCATGCTTGCCGTATATCTTTGTGTTTTGCAGGTCATATTGTTTTTGATGTAAATATTCACATCAATAGACAGACAGATTGGGTTATCATCCTTGAGGTTCACTGTACTTTAGTTTATTTACTTTATACAAACCCCAAATTCACTAGTTTGACAAAAGTTACCACTCACTACTATATTATTTCACTCTACCTAGGCGAATGTGTTTATGTCAAAGTGTCAAAGTGAGAAAGTATTTTTTTTTTTGGTCAGTTTTAAAACTAGAACAATAATTGCAGTTAAGTAGTTGATGTGTCATGAAGAAATGATACAATGCGCAACAAAGGGATTGTAAGTTCACACTTCAGTCTGCCTGCGCTGCAATTGAATCTATGCATGAGCCTAGGCAAGACAATGCGCCAGTCGTTAGAAGCAATTTAATGGCTACACACTTTTTTTCTATCCCCTTAGCTTCAAAATGCCCTCACTCGTTCTTAGTACAGTGACAAGATAAGACGTGTTTTTTCTGCGCCTGACCACTACACTACCTACCTTGAATTTCGAACCAAACAATGCGTCACTCATTGTAAGTGATTTCATTGGCAAACCGATATTTTATACCGCCTTCGCTTCAAATCGGCATCAGTTGTTATTCTCACAGCGAGAAGATAAGGCGTGTATTTCTGTACCTGTCCACTAGTCACTTTCCAAACAATAAAACTTATGCACAAATAATCGCATCATCGTGGAAATGTCAGTCTTATTGCGAAATACACCAAAACATGTTTGGATATACTATTTTGTGAGAACATTTTAGTCGTATTTGTCATCGGTTCACTCTGGTGATATTTTAAAATCGTGGACCTTTCCTATGGAATTGATTTTCTAAGTGGGTTGTGTGTTTCTTTGAATTTTTATAAAGGAAAATATACCACAAAACAAGCGTAAGTGTCCTGATTTTTCTAAGTGGGTTGTGTGTTTCTTTGAATTTTTATAAAGGAAAATATACCACAAAACAAGCATAAGTGTCCTGATTTTTTTTAAAAGTATGTATAACGTACTTTCTCTCTCTCTCTCTCTCTCTCTCTCTCTCTCTCTCTCTCTCTCTCTCTCTCTCTCTCTCTCTCTCTCTCTTAATACGTTTGATTGAAATCCTAATGGTAGATGTTCCCGTTTGAAGATCCCTCTCCAAAATTTTAATCAGTAGGCACCATAATTTTCGTTTGTCATGTAATTTGTTTTTCAAACGCTACACCCTTACAAACAGTCAATCAGTAAATCGTTGGATGAAATAAAATATTGAGTTGACAAACTTGTACAATTCAGTTATCAGAGCTTTATTTTTTATTTTTGGCACTGCAATATGTCACGGAAAGTTTTTTAAGCATGAGATCTACCGTTTTTTAGAACAAATACAAAACTATTTCAAAAATGACGCGAGTGATCTTGCACTGTAACTTTGAAATAAAAATACCACAACCAAAACACGTTCGGAAGAATTGTAACAATGTAACAATGATTGACGCGAGTAACATTGCATTTTATGACCCTGCCTATGGCTAACTTTGAATTTCAAATCAAAACACACATCTTAGACTGTCGATAGAACAAAGCATATTTTGCTACTGCTTTTTATTCCCTTCGACTTAGATTTGTTACAACTTGACAACATTGTTTGTATCGTGTGCTGAAAACACAGGACATCCCTTAAATTTGAGATATGTTAAGAAGTCAGTCGACAATAGATATCATAATACTTTTTTATTAAATTAATGAATGAATGAAAACAATGAACATATTTCACATAATTATCCTTGTTTTTGTTTTCCTTTCCTTCCTATAGGAGATTGTGTGATTTTAATTTCCTTCCCTTCTGTTTTGATAGGAGATTGTGTGGTTTGTTTTCAAGGCCACTCATATGCCTCGAAAAGATATTAGCTTTCTTTTCCTCCATTTTCCCCTTGTCGCTCTACAGTCCCCTATACAAATCGTATTCCCCATGTTCAATAATCCCTTGACGCTAGATAGGCCCAAATAGTTCCCATGTTCAATTCCCCTTGACGCTAGATAGGCCCACCATGTTAAATTCCCCTTGACGCTAGATTAGCCTAAGCTGTTTTTGACTGGATTTTCCCTTGACGCTAGAGTGCCCCCTATAACTACTCACATTAAATCGTGGCTTATCTTACAATGAATGACTATATGGATGGAAGACCAATTTAATATCTCACATTAAATTGTGGCTTATCTCACAATGAATGACTATATGGATGGAAGACCAATTTAATATCTCACATTAAATCGTGACTTATCTCACAATGAATGACTATATGGATGGAAGACCAATTTAATATCTCACATTAAATCGTGGCTTATCTCACAATGAATGACTATATGGATGGAAGACCAATTTAATATCTCACATTAAATCGTGGCTTATCTCACAATGAATGACTATATGGATGGAAGACCAATTTAATAGTTTACAAATCTCTCTCAAAATACGGGTTAATGATCTATGCTTCAAATATTATGTCTGCATCATGTCTTCTACTTCGACGCAATACCGTTCACATTCCTGCCTAGACTGAAAGGAAATCATGATCACAGGTTCAAGAGATTTTAGGGTCGAAATTAGTAGGAATACGGCTCTTTGCTTGAAAGTTTCTTTTGCACTAATATTCCGTTTCTGCTATACTGCTTTTGGAGTACTAGTAAATTTAAACTAAATGTGGTAAGATTCTCTGCATTGGAGATACATCGCATTATATTAGAAGTTGTAAGGCAAATTTGAATTTCACCAATAATTCATTTTAATTTCTGGCAGTCTAGTGGATCTTTATAACGTGGACATTACATCATCAATTATGTTTCCCTAATGTGCAACATATCATCCAGTGAAATTATACAGACAGATGTATCCATTTTTAAACAAAATTAATTGTACAATTTTTTTTTCAAAACAACATAACCAGGTTTTAAAAGTCGCACATTACATATTTTGTTCTTTCCAGGACTTCCATGTTCCGAAACTTTCTGTCACTATTTTATTATTTTTAATCAGTTGATGCTCTTTCTTTGATTAATGGTCTCTAAATGTCAGACTTTATGCACGTCTGATGTGGTGTTGTCTGCGCGTAATAGGGAACGTAGCCGCATAATCTACTCGCCTCACTGTACCAGAACCATAGTATCTAACACAAATAATGAACATAACGTTTTGAAGTCTTACAACTATATGGTCTTACAACAAGTCATAGAGAAGCAACAAGCTTTGTAAAATTTATGAAATAGATTATTTCAAAAGAATACAAAGTGAAAATATAAAATAGGAACTTACAACATTGCGATTTAAAGCATAAATAATCATAGAATTACAGACAAAAATCCAACTCTGTAAGTATTAATGTGTTTTTGGTTGCCCATGTAGTGGTGATGTGCCAACAGTTTTGTGTTGGATCACAATAATATAATGAAGGAATATATCCTTAACTGGAATTATACTATAATTTAAGTCCCTATATCCAAGAATAATTTTGAGAACTTTTTAATTTCAGCGAAGAACGATATTAATTCAATAATTTGAGTACATAAATCCAGCCCAAGCAATTACTGGAAACAACAATAATACAACTGACTGTGCTAAAAATAAGATTTTATAGTCCTCTACTTAACTTGAGGTCACAAATAATTTTGAAATAAAAAAAACTATTACATAATAGAAAGTTTCCTTCTTGTAAGCTCCAATTGTTTGAAAGATAAAATCTTAGTTATAATTAGTACTCTAATTCTTAAAGTTTAATATGGAATGTAGTAAACAACATGTAGACCCGACATTTCATGGGGAATTCGCAAAGTTCTAGGCTACGTTGGAGATAAACATGTTTACAGCAAAACCCAAATCAATGATTCAGGTTAGGTGGAAAATGATCATAATCTTGAGTAAGGTCAAATCCAAGGGAATCTACGTTGTCAAATTTTCTGTGGGCCAGTTGAAAAGAGTATGGTTAGATTATACCCTTGAAAATTCACAGAGGACATAGAGACTAGTTGGGAGCAGTAGAGCTTATTGCATCACAATCAAAGGCTTAACTATGGATATATGGTTCCTAGCACGCACCATTACAATTCTTTTGCAGCTCAATTACGTACCGGTATTGGTGGTGGTAGATCTGGAGATCAGCAGTATCGCTCAGATCTAAAGGCTCCACTGAAATAGTGATTGATGAAAACATCTTCATATATCTTCATGATCTCACTGATGTCTCCGCAACGCCGGTAAACGATGTCTTTAGTTGCCGCACAAAATATTCTCTACATTATTCTGAAGAGGGTTAAGAAGTTGCAAAGACGTCTGAAAATGAGTGTAAACCTTCAAGTACTTCTAAAAGTCTTTTTGATCCATTAATAAAGTTGAAACAGCAAGGCAATGTCCGAAATGAACAAAAAAGCGTCTGTAAAGACCGTAAATGTCTCACTGAATGTAGACCTGATGTACCTTCGTTTTTTTTAAGACAGTCCCTTGAATCATGTATTTGCCTTTGAAAACGCTATTATTCCACTGAAGATGGAACACCTGTTCAAAGCTAGATTGCATGCATAAACTGGAGGACACAGTGACTGCATATATAATCACAGGTCTGATCTGTTGTGCAGATCCTGTCATCTACGATGGACATACATTAATTCAGATTCAGATCCTACCTATTCCCAGTACATGTCTACAGGCTACATCCCAGTACATGTCTACAGGTTACATCCCAGTATATGTCTACAGGTTACATCCCAGTACATGTCTACAGGTTACATCCAAGTACATGTCCACAGGTTACATCCCAGTATATGTCTACAGGTTACATCCCAGTACATGTCTACAGGTTACTTCCCAGTACATGTCTACAGGTTACATCCAGTACATGTTCACAGGTTACAGCCCAGTATATGTCTACAGGTTACATCCCAGTACATGTCTACAGGTTACTTCCCAGTACATGTCCACAGGTTACATCCCAGTATATGTCTACATGTTACTTCCCAGTACATGTCTACATGTTACTTCCCAGTACATGTCTACAGGTTACATCCCAGTACATGTCTACAGGTTACATCCACGTACACGTACATATCAACAGGTTACAGCCCAGTACATGTCTACAGGTTACATCCCAGTACATGTCTACAGGTTACATCCACGTACACGTACATGTCAACAGGTTACAGCCCAGTACATGTCTACAGGTTACATCCCAGTACATGTCTACAGGTTACATCCACGTACATGTCAACAGGTTACTTCCCATTACATGTCTACAGGTTACTTCCCAGTACATGTCTACAGGTTACTTCCCAGAATATGGCCAATAACGTTCAGTATCAAGTAGTATATTAAATCAAACTCATTCGTACTGATATACTTTCCCAGGTGCATATTTTATTTGACAGACACGTCGAGGACATCGTCAAATCAAAAAGAAAGTTAGATATACAGTAAAGAAAGAACAAAAATCCAATTATATTTATAGTATACTCCATTTACCATCTAAATGGAAATGGTTCCTCGGTGTGAATTTTAAAAACCCTGAACTTGCAACTATATTTACTTCGTATATTTAAGTCAATGAAAACATGCAAATATCATATTTAAATCCCTCTATATACAAGATATAGCAATCCAACCATAGCACAGCAGAATATCATGCTACTTGAATTTGGCTTAACAGGATATTAACAGCCAGTGTCCTTATTAGATGTTAAGAAGAAAAGAAAAGACTTTATAATAATAATGAAATATGCAGATAGATAGCGGGCTATATCAATACTGGGACTGTACAAAGTAATGGTGAAAAGGTTGCTTCGACAATAGTTGCATGTCTCTACGGGCAAGGTAAGCTTCCGATTGATGAGCGGTTTATATTGTACCTGCTTCGACGTCTGTACAGACCGTACTAAGCATTCATCTGGATGATTGTAGGCATCGGTATGATTGGCGTAAAGTCCCAGGTACCCTTTGGCTATGAGAAGGAAGTAAGATGGCAATACGGAGGCCGAAACTAATTACAACATCGGCAGATGCTAAACGATCTTGTATGCGAGTGCATTTCTGATTTTTCCTTGGATGCCAGGGCAGCTGAAGCTCAGTGGTTAGCGTTGCGTACGTATTGTTTATCAGTATCAAACTGCTGTAAACTGCATGGAAAACATTTTCCATTGATGGTCGGATCTCAGGCACATTGGTTTCATTCAAGTGTGCGCAAGTATTTGTATCGATATGCATTCATCTACTGCAAAATCAGGTCCTAGCAGTGTGTACAAAAAACATCTGTGTCCTTTGTCTCAATCTGACAATTTAATTCTTTCTAAAAAAAAAAGGTATTTCCAGTATATATACTGAAACTAATGTTGATAACTTTTAACGGCTGAAAAAATAATACATTTTCAGAGTGCGTTGATTATCCTACTCTTAGATCTAATTAAAACCTCCTTTTCACGCTAGAATTCGTTTTCACTGAGCGCAAATTTGACAACTCTCTCTTTTTGTTGAATGATGTATATGGAAGGCCATCGTCGCCAAAATATAAAATAAAAAAATTAAGTAACATTTACATAAACCAAAAAGCTAAAATGAAACACGCAAATGCCAAACGAAATAAAAGAATTTAATATTTTTTTAAAAAACCAAACGAGGCAAAATTAAATGACAAGTGTGAAAGAAAAAAAAGGAATCTCAAATGAAACAATCAGATACCAAGGAAAATAAAAAATTCGAAATAATGAGATCACTACTCAAATAAAGGAAAACAAAACAAATGTCAGAAGAAGCAAACACTCTCGCTTGATTTTCGTTTGTTTCATTTAAATCCTGTTTATGTCGCTTAATGTTTGCTTGTTTCGTTTGACAGTTGTTTGTTCAATTGTGCCTTGTTTGTTGCATCTTAGTATTTACCTTATTGTTTTAAATACGGCTATATCGTTTGGTGTTTGCTTGTTTCATTCGTAAGTTATTTGTTTCTATTGATATTTTATTGTTTCGTTCGTGCATTGCTTGTGTTATGGAACATTGATCTTATTGTCTGAGCTTTAATATTTTTAAATTACAATTGTGCTTTTTATTTGAGTTTTTTTTTATTTATTTGAAAAATACTTATTTTGTTTTATTTTATGTTTATAGCGGCGATGGCTTTCCATAGAAGTCTTCTTACGAAATTTTCCAAGGAATACCACATTTAAAAACGTTTAGTAGAGGAAATAGTTGCCAGCAATTATATAATTCGCCAATCCCATTTAGTTTTTCTCAAGTTACAATTGATATATATATATCTAATTTTAAACGTCTGGTAGACATGGAAGTCATAAAACTGGTTCCTACAAAGCAAATGATCTTTGTACTGAATGTAGCTGGTTCGTATTTCAAACTTAGCACAACATAACATTTCAAGGGATAATAAACAGCAGTAATAGCTACCAATGTATCATAATATGAAACTCGCATTTTTAAACCATTTGCTTATGTTGATTTTTGGCAAAATATGACAGAAACATTAGAATGTCACTCGTAAGACATCTGCATACCCATGTGGTGGGAAGTCGAGTACATCACTGTTACGAGTCTATGCTCTAAAAATAAGTGACAGAAAAAAGTAAAAAGCAACAAGCATTGTAAATTGCAAGAAATATATTATTTCCCAAGAATACAAAGTGGACGTGTTAAAAAGAGAACTTACATGTAGTATTGCGAATTAAATCCAAGATAATTATAGAATTACAGACACATGTACTAATATTCAATGTTCTGAATAAATGTCTATGGAAATCCAAATTAAGTGCAGCGTTGAAAGTGATGTGCCTATATCGAGTTGTTGTAGCAACAGTAATAATTCCAGGTTGGAATTCATTATAAATCCCAGGTAATGTCTCTGTCCAAGAATTTTATTTTTTATTATCAGCACTCTGTATGTCCAGAAAAAATTCACTTGAATTAAACATTTACAAAAAGTACATTCCAGCCTTATTGAACTTCTGGAAACAACAATCATTCACATTTATTCAGCTAGATCTTAAAGACTGAAATACTATTTATTTTCAGTGACAACATGGTATAGTCCTTTACTTGGCTTCAGGTCAAAATTAGCAATTTCTAAAAGTCATTATTTCCTAATGGAAAATAATCTTTCTGAAAAAGTTTTAAATGTTTACAAAATAAAATGATAGTTATAATTAGAAAGTCTGTTATTAAAAATATGACATATGTCCAGGTAAATTTTAGGGGATTCCTATAACCTAGACCCAGACCCAAATAAATATGTTTACTTCATTGATAATGATCCTGATATTAAACTCACATTCAGTTAATATTTTTGCTATGTTTTAGTTGTTTACAAAATGAAAAGTCAATAATTCAGGTCATGTAGAACATAAATTTGCTGTGAACAACGTTAAGACAAACATGCAATGTTACATTACAAAGAATATAATAAAATTAAATAATGTTTACAAAACTAACAAAGTATGCAAATTAAATATACTTAACACTTCCTCTAATAAGGAAAAAATATTTTGTGCAATAACGCGTTATTTTTATATACATGCGATGCAAAACTTATATAAGATGATATGACACAAAGTATACATGAAACAATAAATTTTATACACGTGCCTGATGTCAATAGTGCATTCATGTAACATCAAACTCGACCCGTATAATCTCAAATTTTAGTTCTTCATCTTGCCAAGGAAAGTAAGGGAGGTGTGATCATTAAACATAATAACAATCGGAGAAGGCGCTGAACTAAACTTCAACGTGTTGCAATGCCAATATCAAAGTCAAACATTCCTTCACGTGTGTGGAATAATTTCTCTGGTGTTTGCTTGATTTCTTAGGGACAAAAAGCACACTGGATGATCAACAACCCCAATAGCACTCGCATCAGCAAACATTCCGATTGAGGTACTGTAATTCGGAGCTAACAAAATCCCGGTTCATTCTTAAATATGGCATTTAATTTATCAAAAGCCTCGTGACATATTTTAGACCAATGAGCAGCAAACTACCATCCAACATACAGATTTGTAAGTGATGATGAATGCTGGTCCCCTTAGCTATGTCCAACATACAGATTTGTAAATGATAATGAATGCTTGTCCTCCTAGCTATGTCTAACATACAGATTTGTAAATGATGATGAATGCTTGTCTTCCTAGCTATGTCCAACATACAGATTTGTAAGTGATGATGAATGCTTGTCCCTTTGGGCATGTCCAACATACAGATTTGTATGTGATGATTAATATTTGTCCGCCTAGGCATGCACAACATACAGATTTGTAGGTGATGATGAATGCATGTCCTCCTATGTCCAACATATGCATGTAAGTGATGATGAACGCTTGTTCCACTAGGCATGTCTAACATACAGATTTGTACGTGATGATGAATGCTTGTCTCCCTAGCTATGTAAGTGATGATGAATGTTTGTCCCCCTAGCTATGTCCAACATACAGATTTGTAAGCGATGATGAATGCTTGTCCCCCTAGCTATGTCTAACATACAGATTTGTAAGTGATGATGAATGCTGGTCCCCCTAGCTATGTCTAACATACAGATTTGTAAGTGATGATGAATGCTTGTCCCCTTGGGTATGTCCAACATACAGATTTGTAAGTGATGATGAATCCTTATCCCCCTAAGCATGTCCAACATACATATTTGTATGTGATGATTAATATTTGTACACCTAGGCATGCACAACATACAGATTTGTAGGTGATGATGAATGCATGTCCTCCTGTCCTTCTATGTCCAACATATACATGTAAGTGATGATTAACCCTAGCTATGTCTAACATACAGATTTATACGTGATGATGAATGTTGGTCCCCCTAGCTATGTCTAACATACAGATTTGTAAATGATGATGAATGCTTGTCTCCCTAGCTATGTCCAACATACATATTTGTAAATGATGATGAATGCTTGTCTTCCTAGCTATGTCTAACATACAGATTTGTAAGTGATGATGAATGCTTGTCTCCCTAGCTATGTCTAACATACAGATTTATAAGTGATGAATGCTTATCCTCCTAGCTATGTCCATCATACACATATAAATGATGATGGCTGCTTGTCCCCCTAGCTATGTAAAATTAATCAGATTTACAAAGCTAAATACTCCGTTTTACAAATGATCAATTTTATTTCTGTTTAGAACTCAATTTTTCAGAACCTTTATTATTATAAATTGTGTCTGTAGTTCTAAGATAATTTGTGCTTTCGTAATATCGTATGTTCTTTATTACATTTACACTTTGTAGTCTAGGGAATACATTATTTGTTGAAATCTACAAAGCTATCTCCTTTTCGCTCTTTCATGTTATTTATTTCAAGAGCATAAACTCGTAAGAAACATTTCATTTCAACTTGTTTTGGACTGTTCTGAGGCATAGTTGTTTATTACACATTTTAGAAATTTGATCTTTTACAATGTCAGCTACAGTGGATAACTTTATTTCAAATCCTACCGAGGGACATTTAGACTTCTTGAAAAAGGATGAATTGCTCTAGCTTGCCAGTAAATAGAAACTTTAGGAAGCAACGGTTTCTTTAACGGAGCAAGAAATACAAAATATTTTGCTCCAATATTTGGAAGAAAAAGAATATTTGGATAAAAGTGCCCTGGTTTGGTTGGCAAGTCTTTATTTGGCTATAGCTTGTACAGTTTAGAATTTAAATTAAAGAATTAAATTGATTAAGGAAGCTTGTGCTTTAAGAAGAAACACTTGCAGTTACAGAAATAAGAAAGACAATTGCAGTTACAGAAATAAGAAAGACAATTGCAGTTACAGAAATAAGAAAGACAATTGCAGTTACAGAAATAAGAAAGACAATTGCAGTTACAGAAATAAGAAAGACAATTGCAGTTACAGAAATAAGAAAGACAATTGCAGTTACAGAAATAAGAAAGACAATTGCAGTTACAAGAAAGAAGAAAAGCAAATGTAATTGGATAAAGAGGAGAGACAAAAGGTAAATGCAGTACAGAGAAAAGGAAGGCTCGTGCAAATATAAATTCAAAGAAAAAAGGAAGAAAGGGAATAACAAATTAGTTTTAAAGAATGAGCTGGCAAGTGAAATGCACTTTCCCACTTTTGATGTTTACAGAAATACCAAGTTAGTATTCAGGAAAAATAAGTAGAGCAACATTATTTTCATTGGTGAATTTTGTAAATGGCCAAGAGAACAATGGCCTGTATTATTACAAAGTGTACTTACTGGCAAAGCTCGTGATAGTTACGTTTCAGTCACTACAGCAGATAGCTAATTATGATGTGGTTAAGGAATCTTGAATCTTGAAGGGTCAAGAAATGTTACCAGAAGCATATCGTTTTCGGAATTGTAGAAAATTAACTGACCAGACCTATGTCGAATTCGCAAGAAGAAAGAGTTTTATTGATAGGTGGTACTTAGCCAAGAAAGATAATCAAGATTTCGAAATTCTTATCTCATATTAGTTGAAGGGTTCAAAACATTTACTTTGATTCCACACCCGTGAAATAATATCCGTACAGGATCATCCCTCTCATACAGGAATGCTTGAAATGTGAAATTCAGTACGTGCTGGAGAATTATGTCATAGAGCCGAGTGAAGGTGAATGAAGGTGAATAATTAAACTTGTAAACCAGATAGTACTTTTCGCATGTACAGTGACTTTAGAAAGGTGAGCAGTATGACAAAAACAGATTCATCTCCGTCGCGAATAGTCGATGGTTGGCTTGACAAAATTGGAAGTGCAAAATGTGTCACTAAATTTGACCCTTTTAAAGTGTATCGCAAATTCCACTGACGGAAATGTCGAAAGACTCCAGATGGAATTTATCAATATAAAGTGATGCTACATGGGAATCAAAGATTAGCATTGTTCTTTTCAACGTTTAATGAACATGATTTCTAGATAACTGTGATGCTTACATCGATGATATCATCATCTACAAAGAGACATAGAAAGATCACTTGGAAGCAATTCAACAATTTGTGCACTGATGCAAATTTGAGAATTAATTTAACCAAGAATTCATTTCTGCTGACCTAATTTACATCTTTTTAAATTCTGTGTAAACAACTAATACATGCTTCAATTATTCTCTGTGCATTGCTTAACATCAGGATCATTATTAATAAAAGCACTCATTTGTTTATTTGCGTCTACGTTCTGGAATTGTACTCCAGTCATTTTGGGGTGGAATCTATTTTCTTCAAATTATTGAATTCAAGTGATTTTTTTCGCTGGAAATTCAAGCGTGCTCTGATAATGTTTGGATCACTGGAATTATACAAAAGACTTGACACATCCACACTTATGGACTTATTTTGGACTTGTACTGAATTTATTCAGGACTTTAAATATAAAGACGTGTCAGGAATTCTTGGAATAGTCTGGGATGTAATTCGCTATACAGTAAGTTGTTCTTTCTTATTTTCCCTTTGTATCCTTGAAAAATAAATTCGTTTACAAAGCTTTATATCTTTCACTCTTTTCTGTGGCTTATTTTAAGAATAACAATATTGAAAAGTTACCGCATTTGCATGGAAAAATATTAACTCATTTCTTTCAGACTAATACTGCATTCCAATAGCCGTATATTATTATTAAGAAAAACGAGCTCATATTTTTCGATACAAATAACGTATAAATATGTATCGTGTGCATCTACTTTGATCATCAATTGTTTTTACATGTATATTCTCGTATTTCAAATACTACAATGTAATGGTTCTTATCTCTCAAAGCACAGTTTTTTGGCCAATGACTGATGCAAAGAATTAGTCATATTGTTAATAAAATGATGGAAGTACGTGTAATATTTCACTATTATAATTCATGTTGAAAGAAAACATTTTCCAGTGGCAGAAAGCGGCATATATTTAGAATGGGGAGAGAAAATAAAACATACTATCTATGTCCCCGTGGTGTCATACATGTAAACAAAATTTTCATTTTTCTTTAAAATTTCATTACATGCTAATATAATGCAACATTCTATGCTGGACTTGACCTTGTCCAAAATTCATTTCTGTTGACCTTATTGAGTTTTTATATTTTTATTTTGTGTAACAACTAATACATAGCTAAATCATTCTCTGCCTATGGGCATAATATCATGCTCATTATCACAGAAATAAATATTTTTATTTGGGTCTAAGTTTTGGAATTTCTGAGTGTGTAATCGATGTTATGGTTTTGATTTTGTAAATATTAGGATTATTATAGAATGTTATTTTCTATTAGGTGATTTTAAAAAATTAGAATATGCTAATTGTGACCTGAGGTCAATTAGAGAACTACATAATCTTGTTATTGTGATGACTTGGTCATTGGTGCTTTAAAGAATAACACGTTCAGCTTGTATTATGTTGTGACCAGTTTGGGAAGAATTTTATTTTCTTCAAATCATTGAATTCAAGTGATTAATTTCTCTGAAATACAAACGTTCTCTGATAAAAGTTTTGGATAGAGACATTTGCTGGAATTTATACTGAATTCAAACTTGGAATTATATTGATGTTATTCAACCAAAGACGGTTGACACATCAACACTCTACACTCTTAAAGCTATAACTGAAACGTCACCGCCTTCAGGTTTTGTATTTATTCCAGACATGTACAGAATTTTTATTCAGGAGTTTAAATTATTAGGATTTGTGTCTGTAATTCTTGTATTATTGGATTATTTTGGGATTTAGAGAGTTGTTCTCCTTCACTCTTTTCTGTTAGATATTTTAAGAACATAGACTCGTAACAGGGGGTGTTCCACGCTATCAGTGAATGAAGTTAAATCTAATTCATTTTGTTTATATGGAATAAAAAGAAAAAGATATTAACAAACATATGCTGTTCCAAACTAAAATAGAGTTTAAAAAAGATGAAAAAGCATTTCCGGTACAACATGTCGCCTTTCTGCCGTAAAAATTTAACTTAACCCTATACCTGAAAGTCAGCGTAGAAATAGTCATAATTTTATGGCATTAAAAATATGACCAGGGCTTAAATTTTTTATACTTAAATAATGATAAAAAATATTGAAAGGCTATAGTATCTACTTATATCAGTAGTGATAAAGATTGATAACAATATTCACTTGTTTCTGGTAAAGCTCACGGTCAGTTAAGATAGTTTAGCAAGTGTAAGGCAACTTGAGGGGTTTATGGGATAAAATGTTTAAGTTAAGGTATCTCAAAGGGTAATTATGACAATTTGAACTAGTTTTGTCTCGCACTCATTTACGCTTATCAACACAGCAGGGTCACTGTTAGGTGTGGCCATCTCCGTCAGCCTATTGCCCTGTGTTTAGCTCTGTGACTTCGATATCCAGAAGTACTATTATAATAAAGGGGTTAATCACTAGATTGAAATCAATCAACCCAATCTGCGAAGTGGGCACGCGTGGTTGTACTTTGCGCGAGTTGATCCGTGGAGTGTGATCCATAATACATATTATTTATTTTAATCTTGTCCACATTTTTCGTACTTTGCTGGAGCACGCATGAGACAGGGATTGGCGATGCAGTCCATACTGGGCTGCTATTGGTTGAACTATGGCTTTAAAACAAAACGAAGGGAGAATGACGTTCAGGAAAATCTTAGCCCGCCCCCATGATTCGTATATTTATGATTGGTGCAAAAGCACGTTGCCTTGTAACAGACTCAATGGGTGCCAGTCTATTACAGCGAGGTCACGGTGTTTCATAGTGTGTGTTGAAAGTTGTTCCCACAGAAGCATTTACAGTTGGAGTTTCTCAGTCTGGGACTTGTTGTTTCTTCCTGAAAGCTTTCTTTGATGTCAGCAGGTAGCTTATGCACAAGAGCAAAGTTCAATGTCGGTGTGATTGTAAAAACAGATGATGTACTTGGTATAAGTTTCCAAATGCATAAAATTTTATGTACGTCATTTTGCAACATTGTATTATAAATATTCTCTAGACTTGTTACCAAACCTTTCAGAAGATAGAAAGACATGGCAGAAAAGTGTGTGAAAAAGAATTCAGTGACAGCCGATTATCAGAGCTGTAGGTACGATGACAGCACACGTGCCACCGTTTCATTCAATGGTAGCTCCTTTGGAATGATAGACATGACAGATTTTAGGCACATTACAGACATATCTGATACTGTCAGCCCGGCAGGGAAGGGGTTTTCTCACACGACAACTGGCCAGTTTGAAACATCATTTCAAGATTACTACCTATATAATCAACACCACTATAATGTTCCTACCGGTTTTAGCAACCAAAGTAACTGGACTGCTCGTCGCAACAAGTCTTGTAGCACCCTTACAAAAGAATGTGACAAAATAACTATCGTGTCTAACCTTACAGAAGAGGACGTGAACAATAAGGCGAAGCTGAACGGAACATTTCGACAAATGCAGGAAGATCTCCAATCTAGAGTGAATATAGAAGAAGAGGAATTAAAATGCAGTCCATATTCGTGCGAATTTAACAAGGATGAACATTTAGACAAAAGTGACGATAACGAACACTCTTGCGATGAAAGTGAAGATATAGTACCCCATATTTTAGCACCCGGACAGCATGGGCCTAACGGAAGGTGTCTTATGTGGGCATGTAAAGCATGTAAGAGAAAAAGTGGGACAGTTGACAGGAGGAAGGCAGCCACTCTTAGAGAAAGGAGGCGTTTACGAAAGGTCAATGAAGCGCTGGAGGCATTAAAAAGACGGACATGCCCAAATCCCAACCAAAAACTTCCAAAGGTTGAGATTTTACGAATTGCAATTGAATATATTGAAAGTTTAGAAGAATTAGTACATGGAACTCGAATACCGAGAACAGATGACACCTACTATGATTCTGGATTAACTAGCATTGCATCTAACTCTTTGGTAAGTTGTATAGTTTCTAACTGAGTATTCTACATCGTAAATACAATCGTATGTAAACACCAACATATATATATATATATATATATATATATATATATATATATATATATATATGTGTGTGTGGCTAGACAGTCATTTTTATCATTTGTTTAGTTACCTAAACTGAATGAATTTTCTCAGTGTTGTCTTTTCCATGATCCAAACAAACTTATCTTAGAGGAAATGTGTATCCTTTTGCCATAACAGCTTTAGAAAATTGGAAACATTACACTTAGCAATGTATCCACGCGTGGTATCCATATCACTAATTTGGTAGCATCATATTCGTGACGTACTAGCAGTAAATTCAATTATAATTATAATCTTTTTAGAGGATCTAATTTCTAAAAGATGAAAACAATTTAATTTTGCGAGCAAAATATTCAAATCAGGATATAATTTCTTTCGAAAGTAATAGTAAAGTCAAATGTTTTGATTTGTAACGTAGCTTTATTTATAGTACACTAAATTCTTAACAACCGTAATGAATGATATTTATTTTGCTATTTTAAACCTCTGACAAAGAAGGAATGTAAAACAGAAGCTCTAAAAGAATAAAGAACAAATATTTAAATTAAAACATAGTATTGTATAATCAAAATTATTATTTTCCAGCAGTTGTGAATTGGCACTCTTTACATCAGTTTGGGAGTTTTTCGTACCATTTCAATAGTTTGTGCATTCTTTGAAATTTCATATCGAATGACTCCATACATATAGCAGAATGCCATGCATCTCCTCAAGATGAGCTTGATTTAAACTATTCCGAAACCTATAAGGAACTTTGAAATGAATTCAATGGTTTCTATCGTCAGAACAAAAGAGCCATTCGACTTGATGATTTAAATCTTTAAATTAGATTCTAAGTTAATTATGTAGCAAATATTACTTGAAGAAAGTGTAAACTGACATTTAACAGATGAATGAAACGTTAATAATATGAATGTGTCAAATAAATATCATGGTTTTATTGTCATTTACTACAAAACTCACATTTCAAAACTATTGGATCATATTTTACTGGTAAAATATCCAACAACGGTCTCGTTGTACCGACGCGCTTGCTGTATTATTTCTATTGGTTAATGTTAACCAAGCTTTCCGATGTTTACAAGATGTGCGTCAGGTCTTGCTGTCAATGTTTGAAAACAACAGCAATTGACAGTTATGCACCTTTGGCGTATGTTGTTAAGGTTGTATGATTGCACTCTAAAATTTTGTGAGAATCTTTGAACGTTAGGGAAGCAAAATAAAAGTACACCGATCAAACGAGGTTTGTTGTTATGAAAGATTTTAATAATAGTGAAACAACTCTCGAGTATGAATATTGTTTAATTAAGCTACAATATCAAGAGCTAAAATATAATTTTAATATAAGTATTGTAAAATTATCATTACTAAAGTATATGTACCTGTACTGATACCAGTAATAAGTAGTGCCTGTATAATTTTGATCTAAAGATAACCTAATATCTGAATATGTAGGTATCAGATTTGAATGTATTATTGTAATTTGATCCATTGACTAGTCTTACATGACAAAAGGTTATTATTCGTATACATACTTTTCTTTAAGCCATACAAACGTCAGTGTCTTCCATAAACACGACTAAGAAAAAAAATATAATTTTTTTTATATCCAAGTTATTTTGTCCTTTAAAAATGAATTTCTCTATTTAAAAAGAAAATCAGTAAAGCGGGAGTTAACAATCCTAAAATTGATACACAAGTGTAATTTACACTCACCATTGTCTGAATTCTTAATATAATCACACAACACAACAATGTAAAGTTACTCTAAATGCAAAGTACCTAATTAACTTTGTTAATATGATAATAACGTTTTCCACAAGACTGAAAACACATGCATCAATCGGGAGAAATATTGGGGAAATATGTATTTCTAATGCGTCTGATGAGGTTTAATCATTGCATGTTAATGTGACATGACATGTCCAAGCCATTCGACATAAAGATCGGGATTTACCACTGGTTCATCCCATTTAGACTTCTTTGTTGTTGTATGGATACAAATGTAAGTTAAAGGTGTGTCGAGAATTCTATTGTTTTTTTGTTTTTTTTGGGGGGGGTCACACTCTGTACTGTTTACTTAATTAAGCTCCAAATCCTCTAAGGCAGGGACGGCAGTCATAACGTTGAAACTAGATGAGGTTCTGAAGACCGACAAATGAAGGGCATTACATATTAGCTAGTATGTTTGTTTTTAAAAGTCAAAAGTAAACCTTAAGATTTGTCTTTTATTATATGTCTGTAATTTAAGGTAATGACATAACCTTTTTGATTCTACAGTTTCATTAGATTATATTTGTTTGTTCTTATTAATATATTATTATTAGTAGTAGTAGTAGTAGAATTGTTGTTGTTATTGTTGTTTGTTCTGTTGCTTATTACTCCTACCACTATCTTGCAGACAGAGAACAGCCCCATATTTGATCACGGAAAACGTTACCATATTATTGAACCTGAAAGAGGTTTTCAACATACGAATGGTAAGTAAGAGTAGTATGTACATGTTGCCTTATCAATCTGATTTCCAGGGACTTGTGAGCGATTGGTGATCATGGACATGGTCCCTCTACTATTAACATCTTTCACTCTTTAATCAAATTCGTTTGATCGACATAAAAATCCAAAGTCATCTGCAGTATGTACAGCAGTTTTATTTACAGCTGGTAGCTGTAGGCGTTATAACTGAAGAAATGTTAATTTAGTGTGGAAATAACTCAAATATATTACGTGATTTCTTTTTTATTCATATTGACTGCTGGTCGTTTCCAAAATTTTAGCTATGCAGGTTTTACTAATAAAGAGTGACAATCCATTCATAATAGCGCAGAACAGAGAGAGAGAGAGAGGGTAATATGTATATATATATATATATATATATATATATATATATATATATATATATATATATATATATATATATATATATACTAAAGCGCTTTCCGTTACGGATCACTGCCATCTCAGCTCTGTCTGTGTGTGTTCCAGTCTAAGATTCGGCTAATGTAGTTATGTGAGAAAGTTCGCTAGTAGCTTCTCGTGGGTCGTTGGTTCTTTCCGAGGGTTCTTCCTCCATCATTAATACTGGCCGCCATGTATAACCTGTCGTGTGCTGAAAAATTTCGTTAAACCTTTCAATAACAACAACATTTTATTCTTTCATCAGTTTTCATGAGTTTGCAAAAACCTGAATGCTCGTAATGCGTACTTTAGAGAACATGGTATTGTTGTCTTCCTAGCTAAATATGTTTTTCTTCTTTGGTTTTTAAATTCATTGATTGGGACAATGTGAAAATCCAAGAAAAATTATTGCCAAATCAAAACTTTTCAGTCACGGTAATTGTGATTGGAATTTTCACAAGACTATGCTTGGTTTCTAACTGTAAATAAAACTATTTGAAGTAATGATGCCGTTCTTCCCCTTGGAAATTAAGACGTACAGTTTACTACTACAAGAAAGGCTAAATTAAGGTTAATGTGTTTGTATGGAGATAATTATCTGAAAGAATTTTAACTATGAAAGTTTCCATCGCCAACTGTCTATTCAGACATTTTTCACATTTCTACCATAACAGCTCCCCCTCCCCCTCTTGCGGACGCCATCAGTTCCTTTTTAATAATTCAATTCTGTATGAAATTATACAAGTGTTTTTTTTTTCCCCTTCTTCTTGTTTTCTTTAGCCGCTTATGATAGCTTAATACATTTACTGCTCCATACCTTAAAGAACTTTGTCAGTTTTAACTATAAAACTACTATCCTAATTAAATTAAATAGGAATCCAGAGATATGCCAAATTTATTATCTACGAAATACATTTGTTGGGGGAAATTAATTAAAATAATAATAAACTGTGTTGTTTTTTCCTTCAAATTAGTCATATTTAGCAGTATGACAACAGCCTTTGAACATTAGTTATTTTAATGCACACACACACACGCACACATGTCTCTCTCTCTCTCTCTCTCTCTCTCTCTCTCTCTCTCACTTTCTCTCTCTCTCTCTCTCTCTCTCTCTCTCTCTCTCTCTCTATATATATATATATATATATATATATATATATATATATATATATATATATATATGGGAGAGGGCTCCACAACACAATCTCATTGAACTTTGTTAAATTTTAGAGGAAAATAAGCCGATGATAATAATCTTTCCTTGTTTTTTCATGTTATTCATGCTAAATTCACATGGACGATAAACTGGTATGATAATCTTTCCCTTTTTTGCATGTTATTCAGGCTACAGTCACATGGAAGGTGAGTCAAGTCTAGATTACCTATCTCTGATCGTGCAGAGCATCAGCCCACAATCGGGATCTTCAGTACATAACAAAATGTCGTCTGCTGCAGAGAGCCCATCATGACAAGTTTTTGGTCTCATCCTATCTGCACCAAAAGTTCACATATGCCACTTGTCTATATACCATGCACAAATACTAAGAGCACTTGAGAATATATATACAGGGTGCGGAATTGCCTTCTGTGAAGTGTGATTGCCAAGAGTCGAGCGGGGCTGGGTCCAGATGAATTAGTTTTGAACCAGGAGGTATTGGGTTTGTGTTCAGTTCGATATTATATCCCATACCCACTCTATTATCACTACCATGCACTCAAGAATCCACATGAACAATACTTGTATAACCTTTGGTTTTAATTGACGCGCACTTGTGTGTGTACTTACTTTGGAATTTACCATTTTGTATTACAGAAGTTATGTCTATCACTCATCATCGGTTGTTCTGAGAGCAGTATTACTAATGTAATTCTTTTCTCGATACAAGTAATTTTATGTTTGCACTTTTTTGACTCGAAAGAAAAAACACATCTTTAATGTAACGATGCGTCCCTATATGTATTGTATTGTATATATAAATAGTGTACAGACATTAGGCCAATAAGGTTTCTAAATTCTGCAAAATGAACCACGATATATGTTTGTGTGCATAACATAATGTTATTATTAGCAGAAACAAGCCATTTACAAACTACTTCAGGTACTCAAAAATAAAGATTAAACAATTTTTTAATACCTATGTAAATATGTGTATAATACATTCCATCTCAGAGTCTCTCTCTCTCTCTCTCTCTCTCTCTCTTGATTTATGTGCACACTGGCTTAATCGCCATCTATGCAACAGTGCATTGTATACTAATTATGTCTTATACTGACTATGTGCTTTTTTGCATGCTTCAAAAATCAATAAAGTTCTATTCTGTTCTGTTCTAACAATGGACAATATTCTTAAATTTATATACAACTGTTTAGATTATTTATCGAATATTTCTTTAACTAATCCTTTTCTAACCAGCAATCTAATTAATATCAGAATCATAAGTTTTTAGTAGTTGACTTGACAAGAAGCTTTTGTGAGGAGATGGGGAAATTTGAGCAGACGATCGGCCAAGGTGTTCTTGCCTGGATCAAGCAATCAATAAAATGAAATATGAAATTAATGGATGGAATAACAGAGATCTGAACAAAGATAAGACATAGAACAACACGTGCCCCCGTTTGTAAAATCTAACAATTTAATCAATGACATAAACAAAATGAAAATGAACATGACATTTGAATGATGCGCTTTGTTTAGAAATAGAATTCCAAACGTTTTTGCGAAATGCAATCAGCCATTATGTTATACCAATAAAACAAATTTCATCACAGAATCAAGTTACTGATCTTACTCAAATTGTCGGCATGTCAGCATGTCTGATTGTTTCCGGTCATTCCCAAATCAATTGGGGACAAGTCAGCGTTGCGCTCTCTCTCTCTCTCTCTCTCTCTCTCTCTCTCTCTCTCTCTCTCTCTCTCTCTCTCTCTCTCTCTCTCTCTCTAACCTCTTAAATGAATATAATGCGCAAGCTAAATATTTTTAATTTCTTTCTTCTCCTGGGATTAACAACTTTCCCGCTCTTTTACGTCATATATAGTCTTATTGTATTTTTTTAAAAAAAACAAAATAAAAAAAACTAAAAAAAAAAAAAACAACAACAAAGCTAATGTGATCAGTTTCAAACACAGCCTATTCTTAGCAAATTAATGTCCCTCTAGCAAACTACTCGCTTTCCTAACTGAGACCATGACATAGCTAGATGTTTTAGCCACTCAGGATTACCTCTCTCTAACCGTCAAAATGTTAAAACTTCAATCTAAGGCGCAATAAATTTCTATAGTCCGCCTATATTAATAAATATCCTTACAAGTTTTAACCAGAATACACCTTTTCGCGTGCATGTATTTGCCATAGAAGAACTCTACTTCTATAGTAGCAGCTTGAAACATAGCACATTTTCTTATGAATGACAAGCACGTTTGGCATTTGAAATCATCATTTATTAGTGTATTGGGTGTAATGTAGATTTTATTAATGAGGAGGTGTGGAGTGAAGTAGCAAATTCATAATTCATTGTAGGTGAAGATAACATCCACCTTAATTGGAATAGCAAACATAAGAAACTTTACAATTGCGAGACATTTGACTCAAATTTTATTCGAATTATATATACGCCTTTAAACTGGTTCAAGATAAACATGGAGCCTATATATTGGCCATTTAAACCGTCAATTTGTCCCTTTAAGTTGGTCGGCAGTAGGGTTGTTTAGTAATGGCACTCGTGTGAAGTCACAAATCAATACCTCAGATCTAACAAAACAGAATGGGGCTCCAATTTGGGACAAATAGGTAATAATATGGCTTGCCAGTACGGTACCATTATTTAAATGATTAAATACCGTAGTTAGAGAAAATGAATAGTGTAAATTAACTTTTAATCAATATAGTGAAGTAGTAATTAATCGGATTGATTATTACAGTTTTATAGTCTTAAAAACAAGGATTAAAAAGGAGTGACAAGCAAAACGTTTGTAAAATTCAACAAATAATTTATTTCCTTAGAATACAAGTGAAAATGCAAAAAAGAAAGCAACTTACGGTATTCTGAATTAAATCCCAAATAATCCAAGATATAAAGACACCACTCCTAATAATTAAAATAATGAATAAACTTTAACGGAAATCCAAGAACATCCAACGATGAAATTGCTGATTCGTCTGTGATGGCTTATAATGTGTTGATATGCCAACAGCTTTTGTATAGATCACAATAATATAACCCAAGAATGAAATCCCTTTTTGAAATTTCAGTATAAATTCAAGTCTCTATTTCCAATAATGTTATCAAAGCACTTTTGTATTTAGAGCGAAGAAATAATTTGAATAATTACAAATCAAATATTGTACACAACAAAAACTTATCTTATTATTAAACCCATACACATATAAAATAGTTTAGTCATGTATTGGTTCTTTACAGGATACAAGATTTATAACTTAATCGTATAAATACCAACTTATTAAAACAATTACTGCATTAGTTATTATTATTATTATTATTAGTAGTAGT
This sequence comes from Unio delphinus, assembly GCA_029339505.1. Lineage (NCBI taxonomy): Eukaryota > Metazoa > Mollusca > Bivalvia > Unionida > Unionidae > Unio > Unio delphinus. Next base: position 12,592,939 of record JAQISU010000076.1, read on the forward strand.
AGTAGTAGTAGTAGTCGAAGTAGTAGTAGTAGTCCTCATATATCCTTGCAGTGTTAAATAATGCACAGATGTTAATACATTCGGTCTAATTTCGATATCAGCATTGTTTCACAACAACCTTTTTAAGGTCCCTTTTGGACAACATATAAAAACTATAAATTTGATAAATATGAAAACAGGTATACTGAACGCTATATAATGTATTCGTCCGAACACAATGGTAAATGGCACAATGCCTGGTGGGTAAATGACATCTTTTAGTATATATAGCTCACGTACCAACCTTGTTGGTAAATTCTTAGCAGTGCTAAAGCTGAATTTACAATACGGTGATATTTTTCAAAACATAATTGCTCATAGATTTATACGGTGATTTTTTTACATCTCGTACTTGCATGTAAAATCGGTAATATTTTACCTATTCACATAGTAGGTATAGGTTTCCAATAGTATGTGCAGTTTCATATTTTGTATATATAACCACATGTTAAAATATCACTTTATGTGGTCCTGATTGGTCCAGATAAGTCCACGAAATTATTTTGCAGTATCCTCTTTCGCGAAAAAAAAAACATTTTAAACCCCGCCTTCTAGAATGTTTTATTTTGAATGAACATCTTTGGCGGCCATTTTCGAACTCGATTTGCGAAAGGAAATTGAGAGAAAATATTTCATCTGTCTGAATATGTATATGTTACCCCCACAGTGGTTTGTTATGCCATGTATAAAATCATAATGAGAAAATTGGCGTAAAACTGCAAAACAAGAAGAACAAATAAGAAGTAAAACTAAGGGTATTGCTTATTTAATGGCATCCTGTGGGAGGGGAGTATATCTGTACCATAGATATATAATCCACTGTATATACAAGCGTGGTTTAAATGTTAACTTACATAAGTAAGAAAAACTCACTTCTGTTCACAAAAGATATTTGACATAAATGGGTCTTCTAAACTGACAGAACTTTATCTAACCATAGCTGATCTTAAGCAGTGTACATGTGATGCAAATTCGACTCAAAAGAAATTGGTTTACGTCTTCTGTGCAGTCTATGGTCCACTCAAATACTGCTCATATTCGGTCACAAATGCGTTGCAGTTAATATGGGGATTTCTGCGTCAGGTAATCATATTTCACATGAAAATCGCAACTATGTAATGTTTTGTTATCATATGGACATATTAGGGTAAACATGTACTCTAAGTCTTCTATGTACCAATGTGGCATCACATCGCATTAATCATTCCGTTTTGAAAATTGATTTTGCCGTTATGAGATGTTCTGTTTATTCGGATGGAAGCATTTTCTTTGATTTATATAGTTTGTAAAATAAAAAGTACAATCTACTTCTACTAGTTCAATTTTGTTTGGGACTATATTTTATGCGCAACAAATAAAAAGGTGCAACACCTGTCAGAATGAAAGAAATTATTCGTTCTTCTTTCTCTCTAATACAAACTGATAAAAAGAATATCAAATGAGTAATGATTTAATATTAAAATTATTCAATGTGTTTCATAAATTCAATATTATATCATTTCCCATTTGAGACACTCTAGACATGTAATTGTTTGTAAAATCTGTGATATTTTACAACACATCAGTGCTCCGATATGCATACGTTTATATTTTACATAACGTTACTGCCCGTAGATATGTATGGCGATATTGAACATCACGTCGTTGTTCGTAGATTTATTTATTCGTCTATATTTAACTTCCTTTTGGTCTGTAAAATATTTCTTAGAACATTTAATTTTTGTTGCAAAAATGGTGCTTAAATACCATTTAATGTTTGTTAGCATTATTATATCTCTTCGTCATAGTGCCATGTAGTGATGTAGATATTCATATAACTTGGCATAGGATTAATTTAGTTCTTTATAAAATTGTACAAAATATGCCCTTCGCTCAATAATTCCAATATGTATGGCTTTTTTTTAGCCCAATAAGTTAAATTAGCGTTAACTAAGTTTTCAATACTTTAAAGCAACGGGAGAGAGAGAGAGAGAGAGAGAGAGAGAGAGAGAGAGAGAGAGAGAGAGAGAGAGAGAGAGAGAGAGAGATTTGCCAAAAGCATATTTTTGGAGGATAATTTTGGAAGACAGTCTTTTTTTAACTACTAATTTCTTTCCTCGCATTGTTTGTAATTCATTTTTGTATGTTTTATATTATTCTTAAATATCAAAGAAGATCAATACTACACCATCTTTCATAAATGCTAATTTGACGTTGCGGACCGCTTCGGTGGCCTGGTGGTTGGATCATCTGCCTCGGATTCGGGAGGTCGTAGATTAAATCCCTGTAGAGTCATACCACGACTTTCAAAAATGGTACCAGCAGCTGCCTCGCTTGTCACTCAGCATTAAGAGGTTAGTGTTAGGATTGATCGGCCTGGTGTCAGGATAATGTGACTGGTTAGGACATCATGCTACATGTCACTTAAACTGCCACAATGCAAACATTGTAGTGATATTACTGAACATTTTTTTTTAAAAGCTACATTAAAACTCCAAATCACACACACACACGCGCGCGCGCACGCACACACACACATGCACACAAACATGCTAAAATGTTGTCTATTCATATTTTCTTAGAGATAGGTAATTAAATCAGTATTGTATGCTTACAAAAATATTTAGAAATTCTCCGGCAATGCCAAATCAAGTATAAATTCAAACCACTTAAGATTTAATAGTTCACCTAAACAAACCTAAAACCAATACTTTTTTGTTTGTACGATGACTTAAGAATCTTCACTCCGTATACTTACTTTTGAAAAAAACTTTTTCCGCTGTTTATTTTATGAAAATTACATTGGTCTGTTTAAACTATTATTCATTTGAATAAACGTAATTACTAATAAAAAGTAATTAGATAAAGTTTGATTGTTTTGAAATCGGTTCGTCAATTCTCATTTTTCCTCTTGAACTTTTCACTGTCCTACGCAGATCTAATACAAATTATGAGAAAGGTCTAATTATAATTTAAAGAAAAGTCAAAACGGCAATAATTTGCATTCCTGTCCACACAAATATTGTATGCAGATGTCCTAATGAATTAAAAAAATCTGTATTATAAAGAAAGTAGAGAACCAACAATATGCATTCATTTAAAGTAGGTCCTCCAGTTTAAGTTATCGGACCTGCAGATCAATACATGTATATATGAGATATGTTTCCATCAACTTTAAGGATGATGTTACATTAACATAATAGTTAAAGTTTGTGCAGATGTTTATTACTATTTGCTGTCTTTTAAAATAGTACCTAAAGTTATTTTGACCTTAAAAGAATTAATCCAGTCAGAGTTAAAGTAAATGTCATGAATGTATTTATTCAATCGATAGCTATTTAAAAATACCATAATTTATATTTTGCAAATAGCAATTTCATAATTTATAACATTATTTTATCAACCAAATTTTAAACAAATAGATCATTACTATAAACTCCCTTTAGTGTGTTTTGTAGTCTGTTGATGGTAAAATGAAAAGGAAAAAGTCTGCGGGTGATGCCTTCAAGGTGTATTATATACACAGCAGCAGCAGGTCCCCTGTGATCGTCCATTACATAAGAGATCTGCACGAGCTATAATTTAGAAAACAGACAATATCTCTGGAACCATTTTCCATCCTTTGAAGTATATATGGTAAACTGCTAAGATCAAGATGGTTTTCCAGATCAAAAGGCACCACATCTGTTTATGAGCCCTATTGACATTGTAGATTGAATATGGATAAAGGTTCAACACATTTTAAAGTTACAGCTGTCAATGTCGTTTACAGCTTGCATATACATATCCTATACAGCTTTTCAAATTGATAATTTCTTTGTTTCTTTCACCAATTCATTGTCTTTTTAGCATAATGTATTTCTTGCTATCGTTTAATTGCGGGGTTCTGTAAAGACACATATATTAGGGTAGTTCGAAATAGGTAAACACATTTTAAATCAACCCTAGAGTTCAGGAATGATACGGGAAAATAATTATATTCGATCCTATATACTTCTCTATTTTTGTATGTAAATAAACAGTTTTGAGGATAAAATATATTTCACCCTTTAAATTGAACAGTTATCAAGTTATTTGTTTAATATTTACTTTCTTGGTAAGAATCTTTTCTAAAACTTATGAAAACACTTACTTTTGTAGGTGTTGTCATCGTTATCACAGCCTTCATCATCATCGCTGTACTTGTTACTATTATGTTTTTCTTCTCCTGAAATATTTTTTCTTCAATTGAAATCTTAATTTCTGGTAATCTTGTCAATTCTGTCAGAGTTAATATCATGAATAATTATTAAATACGATGATAATAACAACTTAGAAACAAGTATGAAACACAAGATTTCATGTGTGTGTGTGTGTGTGTGTGTGTGTGTGTAATTTGTCCACGATAATGGGGTTCCGATCTTTCGTCAGTTGGGTCTTGCTTCCATCCATCATATATTATTTCTTCAAAATAAGTAGTATTGAATTGCATCCAAAATTGAGTATACAGCCAGATATTGATGAGATCTTACATGAATTAAATATTTTGTCACCGTCTCCATACAATAACTCAGCAAGTTTTAAGTGTTAAAGTCAAACGTGGAGGTTTATGTTTATAGTTATTTTTTTTAATTTTCCTTACCCGTAAACCCTGTATTCGCCGTTATAATAAAATCATATTGCATCTTTTACTAATAATTTCGTTAAAAATATCACTCACAAATTACAGTGTAATGATTTTTATTGTTGGGGCGGGGGGGGCATAACTGAATTTTAATTAGATTTCATTCGATAATGGTAAGAGAGATATGTTAGCACATGTACATAGAGCGGAAAATTACTAAACTAATACAAACCAGAGCTACATTTTGGAAATACTTGGGCCATTTGAAACAGGTGTCATAAAATTCTATTTTACAGACTGGTGATTAATAGAGACAGTCTGGATAGAGTTAATGTGACTTCAATTGGAGTGTTAAATTTTTTATAGAAAAATTAATCTTGATTTGCTAAGCTAAACAATTGTGCGCGTGCGTGCGTGTATGTGTGTGCGCATATCTGTATATTCCCAGACAAAATTCAAAGTTTTAAGTAATGTCCCTCTCAGACAAATAGTTAGTCTAAGTTTCTGAGAGAAGTCTGACTTTAGCAACAACAAGTATTTATCGCTATATTGTCTAAGGAACGCGTATCGGAAAGTCGAGGACAGGAAAAGATCAAGATTTAGTTGCATAGTAAGATCTATTCTCGCCAAAGCATAAGGTTAATCACGACTGCATACAGTATGTTCATTGATGTAAGTTTGTCATTATTTGTTGAAGTTTTTCCTTTTAAATTCACATTTAAATTGTCCATCAACTCAGAAAATAATCGTACATTCATCTGTGTTGAATGAAACAGAATTCATGTAGTGTAAGATTGTCATGCATTACAATATGGTTAGTATTGTGCCATAGCATTACTTTATTTGTATTGTATGTTATAGTTATCGTGTATTCTAAAGATTTCATGCATTTCGTATGATACCCATTGTGAGAATTACTTTATTTGTATTGTGTGTTATATAAATAATTAATCTTAAGATTTCATGCATTTCTTCTGAAATTTTGAGAAGTAAATTATCTGTCTGAAATGATTTGTGTCATGTATGCTGAGAATTTAATGTTCTATGTCTGGAAATGTGTGCCAGTGAATCACTAATTAGCGAGGAACGTAGTTAGGACACGATTGCAAATTGAAATTCATTTGTTTTTAATTAAATCAAAATTACATAAGCATATACTTTTACTAGGTAGCCTGATTAAGGTGCAGAATTTATATGTGTATATATTTATCAGAATTTAAAAGTATATAGGGATAACTAGCATTTAGACCTTGTTTTTTCGACCGCTGTTCAAAAGTGACTTGTATTTCCACTAGTTGTTATGAGACGGGTTTTATCGATGGTTGAGTCTCCATGCCTTGATTGTATGAGCAAGTATGGCAAAGAATATTGCACTATATCATGTTATAGTGGTATAACCAATAAAGCAATGTCTTTGAAAATGCGTTGTTTTGGGACTTCTTTTGTAGACGGGTGACATATTGTAACTGAAGATTTTACGTTTGCTTCAAATACAATAATTACAAACGTTACACTGTATTATTCTATTGGAACCCGTCATCGCAAAGCCGTTTCCATCAACATAAAAATCATTGCCAGAATTCCATACTGCTTGCACGTGTTTTTCCCACCATCCGTCATCAACTGTATTTGGATAATGAGCATATTTAAAGAACGTGTACGCGTAATTGGTACGTTTTCCAACTACCTAGTTGTTGTGGTATACGTTTTAGACGCAGACCTAAATTTCTCTTCATTAATAATATCGTTTTGCCATTGAATAATGAACTCTGGTATAACAAGAATCAGATGTGACTGTCAACAAGTTAGTAATAGGCGGCAGAGGAAGAATCTTTTGATACATGTACGATGTTAACTGCTTTGTCCAGTCACGGATATAGCACGAAAAGCAAATCCGCAAATCCCCTGAAAGAAAACTTTCGATTGCATGACATGCATGCTTTTTTTCTTTCTATATCCTGTGGTTTCAATTATAATATTGGACAGTGCAAACATTATTTTTATTAAGTCTTCCTTGAACCGCCACATTCTGTGAAGATTACAAATACAAAAAGTTAAATTTCAGTGTACAGATTCTTATTTCAATAAATCATTTCATGAAGAAAGATAAACATCAGCAATGTCATATATTTCAAATCCAAGTGGATATTTTAATGCTGCTTAAGATTTTATAGACATGGCTGGGGATTTTTAAATAACAGTTCCTGTTAAAGTTAACAGATTACCTTATATTGTGTAAGCTTTTGGTTCGCATCTTCTCCAAAGTAGATGCAATTTGTTGGAAGATCACCAAACACCAATGAAATTTAATTAACCTATACCTTAATTTTAAGAGGTTACGCTTGGTTTTCTTATAGGATTACACACTTGGCCATTCATTCATACTGGATTCGATACAACTCTAAACACTTGGCTTTTCATATATACTGGATTCGATAAAACTCTACACAAATTGACTTTTCATGTATACTGGATTCGATAACACTCTACACAAATTGACTTTTCATGTATACTGGATTCGATAAAACTCTACACAAATTGACTTTTCATGTATACTGGATTCGATAACACTCTACACAAATTGACTTTTCATGTATACTGGATTCGATAACACTCTACACAAATTGACTTTTCATGTATACTGGATTCGATAACACTCTACACAAATTGACTTTTCATGTATACTGGATTCGATAACACTCTACACAAATTGACTTTTCATGTATACTGGATTCGATAACACTCTACACAAATTGACTTTTCATGTATACTGTTCGATAAAACTCTACACAAATTGACTTGTCATGTATACTGGATTCGATAACACTCTACACAAATTGACTTTTCATGTATACTGGATTCGATAAAACTCTACACAAATTGACTTTTCATGTATACTGGATTCGATTTGTACAGTATATTTATATAATCATCAGCTGAGATTTTTACACTTGCATATAAGCTTCTGTAAGGTTTGGGCATTGAATATGGACATGGTTAGCTTTTGTGGCTCTATTTTAGACCTTTACAAATCTAAGCATAAATCTTCTAGTATTTGCATAGCAAAAGTGTTCTGTCTTTAATCGTTTAGCTGTAAATATATCTTTTAATGGTCAGCTAGAGGATGGGACGCTTGAAGTGGTGACCACTGCAGTCGGTCATATTTTCCATGGATGGTGGATTCATTGATCCTTCATCACTTTCCTGTTTTGCATCAGCATTTCAAGTCACTTGTCTCAGCCACGTATTCTGCAATGCTCGTAATAAAGGAAGAAGAGAAAAATTATATACTTGTAAAAATGTCATATATTTGTTTCAAATACCATTCAAAATGGACCTTTCTGATTAGAGCGTTCGTCTTGAATGCAGGAGGTGGTGTGTTCGAACCCCCGCTGTCATACCATAAAAAACTTGCAAGACTGAAACAAATGGTATTAAGAGGTTATTGTTAGTCGGCGTGGTGTCAGGATAATGTGACTGGATGGGATATCATTCTACATGATACATAATACCCAGTGCTAGACATCACAATAAACTGCCATATTGCAGCCGGACATAGTAAAGATATGACGGACAAATTGGTAAAGCTACGTTAAAAATAAAAATCACACACACACACACACACACACACACACACACACACACACACACACAAACACACGTATTCAAAGTCAGCATTAACAAATCTGGTCGATCAATTATTTGTCCATTATCCGTAGATATAGACCGTAATGAAAAATTAGAATTAATGATAATTGTTGTGGGCTGTATCTAGTTTGAATAATTTTAGCACATACAATAAAACGAGTTCTTTTGACATTCTGATATGAAGACGTCTTGATGGACAAGGAACCGTTGTTTGGTGGTTTAATATCGAAATTTCTTGAAGAAAAAAAAATTCTGTAAATTTCAATGATGGAACTATAATTCAGGAGTGAGTATCATTTCTTCTCCTTTGAAAAACAAAAAGACTGTTTTGTAAAGTTTCATCTGGATATATGCGTTGTCGTTATGCACCATCATGCTTTAGATTAGGTCAGTTTAATTAACGTTGATACAATGAAAAGTAAAGTAAAGTATGTATGTTTCATTTTCGTATGTTACAGGTATAGAACATTTCAGTCTATTAACGATCCCTAATTGGGCATTTATCTGTCCTGTGATATCACATAAATCTTGTTTCTCCTTGTAGGAGAAACTAGCTGAACATCATTGCGATATTGGCAGATCTACATTATTTCTCTAATCGGCCATTAAATATTGTTCAGACTGATAACTTCAACGCCAGTAATTGCAATTTTGTGATTTCAGAAAGTTCTTACTTGTTGTAAATATATTGGTATTTCATATTCTGCATATACGCTGATGATACGTAAGATGTCCTGGCAAGCTTGTGAAAAGTGGCCAATGATATTCTGGAGACAAGCTGCCATCTGGTTGGTCGCTGCCGCATTGTGATCAAAGAGTAAGTCAATGATGTAAAACTTTGGCTGTGAAATGTGCGATTTTTGTTAGAGTTTTTCGTCTTATCCTGCTTGATGGCTTATTCTCTCAGATGATGAGAAAAAGCGTGATATAACAGGAGAGAGAAGTAGGGCAGTGGCAAGAACAAATTTCTGTTTGACTCATATATATATATATATATATATATATATATATATATATATATATATATATATATATATATATAAAACACCATCTGATTCTGAGCCGTAAACCTGGACTGTATGTACCATGCGAATATAATTATTTTCAGTAACATTGTAATTCATCTATGTATGGATGCACTATGCCAATATTGTGTGCAAAGATATAGCATTTATTCAAATAGGTCTATACCAAAATATTATGGCAATATTATATCAACAAAATATAACCGTAATCGGTTTTAATTATGCGCATATACAGTACACAAGAGTTCGTCACTGTAAACAATTGAATTTTTTTAAATTTTTGTTGGTATAGTATTTAACACTATATTCGCTTCATCTTGCCGATAGAGGACGATCTACGTATCTTTCCCATGAACAACGCAGAGCACAGAGGCAGCCTTTCCCGGCTTGGCAGCGGAGGGATTGTTGGCTTCGTTACGTGTCGGAATATATATATATATATATATATATATATATATATATATATATATATATATATATATATATATATATATATATATATATATATATATATATATATATATATATATACATACATACATACATACATACATACATACATACATACATACATGTACGTACGTACGTACGTACGTTCATACATACATACATACATACATACATACATACATACATACATACATACATACATACATACATACATGTACGTACGTACGTACGTTCATACATACATACATACATACATACATACATACATACATACATACATACATGTACGTACGTACGTTCATACATACATACATACATACATACATACATACACACACACACACACACACACACACACACACACACACACACACACACACACATACATACATACATACATACATACATACATACATACATACATACATACATACATACATACATACATACATACATACATACATACATACATACAACACTCGGTTGCTTCGCTCAATGTACTATTTTCCCTGCTATATGATTGGGTCGGAGTATTTCTTTCTTAGCTCTAGATGAAACATAGCTTTCTTCCAGTTATAATATCATCATCAGTGATTCAAGATAATGCTCAATAAATTATATTTATCTTATCCTGCTGTGGATATATGATGCCCTAGCGGGATTACAAGTACGCGTTGATACTCTCCCACTTTTTTATATATTATTATTCGTTACTAGCTACAGGCTTACTCCCGAGATTCAGCTGTATTTAACTGTGCTCGGGATGATGGGTGATTTGCACACTCTATACAAATAAACATATGGTTTATTTCGAGCCTGGCTTTGTCAGGGTAATGTATATATGTATGTCAACGAACGCAGTTTATGTTTTGGCAAGAAGAAGAATTATATTATTCGTTGAGCTTCTTATACATTTGTATATATACTTTGGAACAAATATTAGAATCCATTGCTCAAATGACAAACATTATTGGTCTTATTTAGTGTAAAGCTAAAAGACTTGGAAGCAATTTTTGAAGTCGTATGTTCAGCATTGATGGCGTAATTACCAAAATGGACCCATTTATATTATGGGCTTATGCTAATCGAAGTAAGAATAAGCAAACGTATTTTGAGGAATATATATATATATATATATATATATATATATATATATATATATATATATATATATATATATATATATATATATATATATATATATATATATATATATATATATATATATATAATCAAAACTTCAACACAAATACAAAAGATTCATTCAGTTTTGAGGCAACCCCTTTAACATGTATTTGTAAAGTTTTTATTCACCCATCGCGTCAGTTGCCGGTGTGATGGTGTGATTTAAAAATATGACCACTAGAGTACAAATATATTTGTATCTGGGCTCTTACATACATTTATTTCAAACATGCTTTGAAATGTTTTCATTGTTATTGAAGTTTTAGAAACTAAATTTTTTAAGTGCATTTTCTAGAGGCAGTTAATTGCATATGTGTTATTTTGTGTTACATTAATATAATCTATATACTCCGATCCGTTGAATGCATATGTGTACTATTTGTATTACAATAATATAATCCATATACTCCGATCCGTTGATTGCATATGTGTATCTATTTGTATTACAATAATGTAATCCATATACTCTGATCTTATAATTAAAGGGTATAGAAACTGAAGTACTCATCTAAAGTCACGTGCCTCGAATGCAGTGTCATAATATTAACTTTACAATTAATATGCAAGAGCGTAATTTGATGGAATTTAACTATACACACTTAAACCCCTTGGATGATATGTATAGTACACTTGATCCTATGTAAAATAAAAACGTGTCATTGATTCAAAGATATAACTATCACGAATAACCTGTAGTTTAGGGTTCATGGAAAATATGTTTCCATAAGTTTTTCAGAATTTACCCCATATCATGTCTTCCAGAAAAAGTAATAAATCTGGAACAACTTTTGTTCATTTTAAATGTGTACTTACCTAGAAACTTCAAAAGCGATAGAACATTTAAGGAAAATAGAACTTCAGACTAATATAAGAAGAATTTTTTTCATAAACAACCAAAACAGCCTCGTTGTCTAAGTAGTTGGCGTACCAGACTAACGAACCGAAAGTGCGGATTTGAATCTTTTTCAGAACAGACCATGTCGGTGTTCTCGATATGTCTTCAGACAATATACTTTACTTTAATTTCATCGAAACAATATAACGTATTATGTGTCTATGTACTGATAAAATCCGAGTTTAACAATCAATCCTTACAGGAAAGCATGGTCATTACTTTCATATAGACTATATCTGGACATTTAAAGTTCTTTATTTTTCGTTGAAACTAATACTTTTGTTTCTTAGGTCAATACAGGTGAGGGCATATCCTTCTAATATACATTTCAAGGAGCGTGTGTCTGTAAGTTCGAGGAATATTAACTATTAACGGTACAGAGAGATTTATGTTACGTAGAAACGAGTGAGTTTGCATATGACAGATCAAGACAAGGTAAAACAAAAGATAATACTGTCAAGTGTCGAAATTTGAAAAAGCATTGAACATTAAAGTAGAATGCATTGAGCATTAAGATTTTATCACATTTAAACAGGAAAAGTCTTTGTGAAGGGTCAATTCGACATTTCCTTTTCATCAATTATCATGTCATTGTTAAACTTCAAAAGGGTCCAGATTTTTTACTCAATGAAAGAGACAGCTGTACTTCTGATACTAGTCAATAGTCATTCTTCAAACGGAAGGAACATATAATGTAATTCAAAGATTCTGACTGACGGAAGAAATGATTGTCTTAGGTAATTTGTATAGAAACCAACGCTTATGACTGGTATTAGTGAAATTAAGGCAAAAATTTGAAAGTTATGTGAATTTAAAGCGACAACCTTGGTTAAGTTCGAGGAAGCCTTGGGAAAAAAATAGCGTTTTCCTGGTCAAACAAGAAAGGGACCAGGTGTCTGTCTTGTGGATAAAAGACAGAGGTTAGTGCTAGGATGCACAATTTCTAAAGTCAACAGTATTAAGTTAAGCAATTTTAATTTCACATGCATATTCAATTTTTTTGTTTGTTTTGTGTTTGTTTATGCAAATGTGTTTGACAGAACTAGGTTCTATATTATGTATCGTTTATTCAAGTTCATGGAAATGTATGCTGCTAGAGTTGTTATGCAATTTATCTTATTCCATATCATGGACATGTGTTGATGCTAGGGTTGTTATGCAATTTATCTTTTAATTTTACAGTTATTAGTTCATTGGTAAAATCGATTGCATCCGATCCAAATGTTTATATGTGTAGGATTTCATAGGGAAATATGAAATAAATATGAAATAATTTCCCTTGTCTGTTAGGACGATACTGATTATCGTGAGTGAACGGTAATTGCCTAATTATATTTGATTTTGTAACGTTAAATAATCTCGTACGGTTAAACTTTTGTGACTTTCATGCAATAGTAATCGAGCATACGTTAATTTTGATAGACCGCTCACGTGGTAATTTATTACCTATCGCTGAGAGAGAGAGAGAGAGAGAGAGAGAGAGAGAGAGAGAGAGAGAGAGAGAGAGAGAGAGAGAGAGGACAGTCTGAAGACGGAAGACCGGAAAATAGAGAAGTGACGAGTGAAGTCCGGAAAAAGGGGAGGTGACGACTTCAGAGTAAAGAACTAGGAAGTCCAAGAAGGATGAGGCGGTCGGAATAGAAAGATTCGAGGAAGTAGGAAACGTTAGAGCGAGGTCGAGAGGAAGGTCTTGCAACCAGTCATGGACATTGCGCACTTTTCACCACTCGTTATGATGATGAAATGAAACGAAATCAGACACTGCTATTAAATTCTGTAGTTATAACTTAAGTTGAATTGAAATTACCACTATTAATTTGTTTGATTAAATGTGTTAATTTCTTGTCTAATGGGGCTCGTATTACATTATATCTTCCCAATAATCTTTCCCAGTTTTCTGTTGATATTATATATATATATATATATATATATATATATATATATATATATATATATATATATATATATATATATATATATATATATATACATATATATATATACATATATATATATATATATATATATATATATATATATATATATATATATATATATATATATATATATATATATATATATATATATTCACTCACACCGGGTCATAACATCGAGGGAGGTCATTCCCTAGATAACGCAGCTAAATCCAATTAATTACCCCTACTAGTAAGAGGGTGACGTTACAAATACTGTATTACAATCATGTTGTTAAGGTTACAACATATGAGGTTTGCAAGAAAAAGAAAATGAATACAGCATATGATGATATTATATAGTGTTCTTTTTACAAGATTCGGAGAAGATAAAGAAAAAAAAAAACCCGTGTAAATACTTAAAGAGTCGTACCTTACCTTTATGCATTAATTGATTATATTAATAAACGATGTCATATAAGTATAAAAAAATAAGACATACATTTTGTTTATTTATTCATGAAATAAGAACATGACAGAAGATTATGATAATTATCCCGGCTAACAGTTTTAACGGAAAAAGTTCTAAAGTTAATACAAGTTTACTACTGAATTTACTTCCAACAATCATGTACTGTCACAGGAATGATCATCACAGTGTTTGTATAGGAGATAATACATACGATATTTTTTTCTTCTGATCAATAACCAGTCTCGTCCAATAGTATATCATGCGACTGTTCATGTTGATAATAATCGGGAAACAACCATGTTCGCCGCATACACTATATAGATTGGTACAGTTTTTCACATTCAACGAGGAAAGGAAGTGCTCTTTTTCGATTATATCAGATATCACAAATCCGAAAATTTCACAAGGGCATATTGAAATCGGTATAATGATTATGTGCGTCAAGTATACTGTTAAAAGTATATACAATCAATATAACAATTAACATATTTATAATATCAGTGTGTTTGGAAGGCGCAGCGCATCCTCTCACCCATTTACTAGTAAAGCAAATGTTGAAATTCACATAGGAATAAGGCGAACAATATTGGAGATAACACATTTGTCGCATGAGAACAGAAGTCAGACACTCAATTGTAACACAGAAATATGATTCAGTATCATTATAAATGCTCTCTAAAATATGAAAACATTTTCCGCTGATGCCTACGGAGTACAAATTATGTCATAATCCAAAAATTCCAAATTAAATTATTAAAATCACTTTTAAGACCCAACAAGTTTATTTTCCAGCGTCTAAAAAATTAAATAAGGTTATACAAAATAACAATATGATTTGTTGTGAAATATCTATTTCTGAATCTGGTTTGAGTGTCAGATAATAATTTATTTTTTTATCAGGGAATTTAGACAATATTAAACTTAGTATTGTAGAAAAACATTTTACCAAAGCAGCTTGCTATAACAATAGGTCTGTAATTTGACATATCGGTGTTGTCACCTTTAGTTTTATAAATTAGCAAAACAATACCTTTAATCTGGTTCATCGCCAGTACTCAGGATTAAATTAAAAAGTTTAACATACACGTTTAACATTTCAGCAACTGAACTATTCTATATTCATTTAATATATTGTCATTTGTATCAGTTTTATTATTTCTTTTAAAGTTTTAACAACTTTTAATATGTGGTCAGTTGTAATAAGGTAATTTAAACAAGAATCATCGACAGCATCCACATTTTACATCGTTTCTAGGATTACACGATCGTCACTATATATACTCAGCGAGTTAATTTCTTTAAAATAAATTGCAATACTTTGAACAGATTTTGTCGTGCCATTATTATTTATCACACGCTGTGTATTAGAAAACCGACACTGGCACGTATGACCGCCTGGACAGTGAAGAATGTGTTGATAATGGTGTCCATGTCTCCATTCCCCATCATTCCCACCCCACGCCCACACCACTGCTAGTTATTTGAAATGAGTCTTTGTGACATTGACATCAAGTAAACATTAACTTACTGATTTACAGAGTTGTCAGTGCGACATGACATTACTGTGAGATTGGTAAAGTCTATCTGGAGTCACGAATGCCGACATTTCCTTTGCTCCTTCTGTTAGTTGAATTTTCCAAAATCCTTTCAGAAGGTCGAATTTGGTGACAAACTTGGCATTTCCGATCTTATCAACAGAGTCACCAATTCTTGGTAAAGGAAATTAATCTGTCTTCCTCACACTTATCACCTTCCTATAATCAGTACACATCAAGAAAGTTTTATCTGGTTTTGGAACAAGTATGCATGGTGAACTCAAGTCACTTGTCCTGGGCTCTAAGAAAATAATTATCCAGCAAATACTGAATTTTCTTTTTCAAGTATTCTCGTTTTAGAGGGTTCTTCCTGTACGGGTGTTATTTCGCAGGTCTGGAATTTACAATTTCAATATCGTGAAATTATTTGCTTGTTCTTGCATTAGCATCTGCGAATAAGTGCTCATATTCAATTAATAACTGTTTAAGATAATGTATTTCGTGTTCTTGCAAATGTGAAAGTTTCTGGTCTAGATCTTTCATAATTTCTGAATTCCAAAGAGTTGTCACTCCAATAATCCTATGGTATTCATTTACCTAAATCTTCTAAGTGGGATAGGTACAACTAAATTACATGCATGCTGAACATAGCTATCTCTTTCAGTATACTCATTTTCAAAAGTTATGTGCAAATTTGTTTTGTTTTCGCCTCCCATGATTATTTATTATGTAATATAAATCATTTACTTTCCTATCAACTGTGACCACCTTGCTACTTTGCCTGAAGAGGATTTAGTGGTTAGGGCAAGATAACCATGACTCAATCACCAAACTGAAAACTCCTTTCATTTTTGTTTTATCATATCTTTTCTTATATTTTGGTTGAGTAGAGTGCAGATTGGCTTTTGCAACTTCGCAAGTGTTTGACAACTCATACATACAATTTGAAACTTAATCAAGACGAGTTATGTCAGTATCTTCATTATAAAGAAATTTAAGAAATATATTTGTCTATTTCCGCATTTTCTAATTCAACTTGTTTATTTCTGCTCTTGCTATATACGTACGTGTATTATACGTTGGCGGAAGAGTTAAAAGGTGCATATCCTCAGCTATTAGGTCTATAGCGCCATCTGTTACCATCGAAACAATTATAAATAGTATATGAGCCATCTTCTCTAACGCAGAATATTCTGAAGAAAACAGTTCCTAGGCACTTCGATCTATCGTAATTTGTAGTGCATTTGTGACCCTAAATCAATGTTTTGTAATTAATCTGACAACAGAAATCATCCAAGCCGCGAAAATATTTTAATAATACATTCTTTATATGGATGAAACGTCATTTAATCAGATGTCTCATCATAATAACATTGTTTGAATTTTGCTGCGTCTATGTCACGACAGTGATAACGAGGAATAGCGTCAATGACACGACGGTGATAACGAGGAATAGCGTCTATGTCACGACAGTGATAACGAGGAATAGTGTCTATGTCACGATTATCTAAATCAGAAAATGATATAAAACAGTCAATTTTGAGAAGAATACATTTTGGTATGTATTATAATTGTGCTATGTAGATAGAATTGCAGTGCTTTCTTCGTGACAGTGTAATATATTCTTTTATCTTATTCATGTTATTTCGGCTGGTTCTAATATTGTAAACACGTTAGTCTCGTCTAATTCGTTAAGCATTCAAGACTCGTATTGACTTAGATTTACCGTGTTAAAGACCACTTTGACGCAAGTCCGTTGTTAAACACCATTTCAAAACCATATTTGTCTTTCTGCAACCTGTTGGACCAAAAAAATGTAATGACAATCGGAAAAAAGATGCTTTTTGAGTCTGAAGTTATTGATCACACTTTAATGCAGCAGATCGAATATAACGAGTCATAATTCAGCTTTTGGCACGCTTAATTGTTTTGGCAAAACCAGAAGCACCGCAATAGAGGGAATCTGATACTGAACTTCATGTGCGAAAACGAGGATGATGCCATGACATGACTGCTAAATAATGTCTCCTTAAAAGATTGCAAATGTGGATTATCCAGACGCGGCCATTAAATGTTATGCATATAAATATTCCACCACATGCATTCTTGTGACGACTGTCATGATATTTTTCCCATTGTTCGGTTTCTTTTTGTTATAGCGGGATTGACCTCGAGTGATATTATCAACACTTTCACTATTTCTGCATCAGATGTTGTAGTCTAGACTTTGGAACTATCACTGACGACAGCTCAGATAATAATGACGCAACCACAAAAAGTGTGTGAACGACATTGCTAGTACTAATTTATGTATAAATTGCGACCTGGACATTGATGCGCCAACCAATCCTGCCATATAAATATATTAATATAGCGACATCTCAGAAGGCAAATCATTTTGTGTAAATTTTGGTGCGCAATACAGAACTAATTTTGTTCAGGAGATATCTTGATGATCTATTGGCCCATCTATATTCGGGCGCCAAAGGATTTAGGTGTACTAAAAGTATGAAATCGACCATGTTTGAAGTCCCTAGTGCTTTAGTCAACATGACCCTAGCGTTGATAAAAAGTGTGAGCATGCATAAAAATAGCACAAATGTATGTGGACTCGAAGCGAATAAAGACAAGACTGAACACATTCAACCTCTGTCATCTAATGACAATCGCAACGGTTTTGTTAAATCTGTATCATCATAATATTCTGTAACCAACAAGAAGTACTTTGCTTTTGATCACCACATGTATGCAATCTCGATCAAATTAAGAATGGACTAACAAATGCGTTTCTTCAAATGTTTTGATTCAGATTAGTTATTCCACGGCTTTTACTATTTGATGCTTTCAACTAAGGTCTCACTGGAAAGTTTCATATTCTGACACACTTTATAATGTGGTTTAGATTTACTTTGAATTAGGTTTGAAACTGCGTTGGCTTGTTTGATGACTGCCTGTCTCAAATGCATAACTTAGGCTGCAATTGAACAGTTTACTTCGTTGACGTATTTACGTATGTCTTCTACAGAGGTAAATATTTAAAAATTGAGATGGTTGAGGGGTGATGTGAAGTGTACAAATTAGGTATTGTACTAATAATATTTGATCATGCATAAGACGCGTACCGATTCTTGTAAGCCACCTTGTCATATGAAAATATTAAAAATAGCTCTTTGCCGACAAAAATGAATGTAAATGAGGGGTTGGTGGAAGTGTTGGTTCAGTATAAAAGCCACCAGTTCGATAAGGAATTAACCTGACTACCTCAAGTGAAACCTTACAAGAATACATTTTTATGAAAATTATGAGTTTGTATCTTTAATGGAGCAATTTCTTCTCTGTTATTCAATGACAGTGACAGTGGACAGAAAACATCATTTAGAACAGCTCCGTCTTGATTCCTTTGCAAATTGTTCAATATGAGCAGTAAGCCCTTTCTGTTTGCAATATGTGTACGAAGAGAGAGATAGGGATTTCTGACTAGTTCTATCAGAAACTTGACTCCTAAATGTTGTGCCAGACTGAGAACTTGAATTGCTCGTATGAGGTGAAGATGTTTGTTTTTTGAGTCAAGGAATCAGCAGCAGCAGTAAGAGCAGCATTTTTTAAACGTCTCAGCCTTTTTGCTCATCAAAATATGTTTCAGCCTCAATAGGGACGCAGTTCTTTACGTCTTCAATTTATCTACGTAGCAGAAGTTTTCTCGAGTCAACGTCAAGGTTCCCCCGCACAAAATGTCCAAAAGCATAGTCCCGAAGCACTAAAATATAGACATTCTTGATTTGTTCAAGCCATCGCTTCAGAAATGTTGTATTGTCTAGCACGCTGGAACAGTTAATCCTTTTATAACGAATCTAACTCGTCCTGTGTAGGATTTAGAAATAAAGTTAGCCACTTTACACGACTTTATGAAAGCTTGTTGGTCTTACTATTCATTTTAAGGAATATATGAAGTTTAATTACCTGGATCTTGGAAAATTCCGAACAAAAAAGTGAATTACAAAAAAAAGACAAATATTTCTGAAATATTTTAGAGAAATAAGTTGTCCAGACGAGAATCCAAGTTAATTTATGATTCTAAAGACTAAACTAAGCAACTATAAGGAGCGAAAAGTAACAAGTTTTGTAAAATTCAACAATTTCCCAAAAAATACAAAGTGAACATTAAAATGAACATACACTATTGTCAATCAAATCCAAATTAGTCATTAAAGTTAAATCATAGGCCAAATGTACGTAGCTCGAATTAAATTTCAGTGGTATTCCAAATAAATTATGATACTGATTGTTTTCCTGTACATGTAGTCTCATATGTGTGACTGTGCGAATGCCCTGGAATGTATTTATGGGTAAAAAGTCTTTTGATGTGTCACAAAGATATATATGAGATATAATCCAAAATGACCTTATCTAAATTCACTATAATTTCAAATAATTGTTTTAGTCCAATAATATAGTCGACAACTATAGATTTCCAGTTAGTAAATTAATGTTTTTGTTTGTTTGTGTTTTAGGGTTTAACGCCATTTTTCAGCACACAATAGGCTATACATGGCGGCCAGTATTATTGGTGGAGGAAGAACCCGGGAAACACCCCGGAAAGAACCACCGACCCATGAGAAGCTGCTAGTAAATTAATAGTTAAATCAAACAAATTGAAAACTGAACACAACAAGAAGACTGATTATGCTTTAGCTGAGAGTGAATCATTGTTAGGGAAACACGATTATATACCTCTCTACTTGACCTAGGTCGCAGTTACCATTTGCTGAAAATTCTCTTAATAGGAAATTTCCAATATAGAAGTTTCTAAAGTCAGATTCAAGACTGTATCTTTAATACAATTTGAAGTAAACATGTTTACTACTAATAATGCACTGAAAAATGTTTAATTCACAATGCTTGAGAAAAATTAGGTTTGCATTATAATGTTTGTAAAATAAATGTCACATTGGCAGATAATTAACTTTATTTTGAACAAAGTCAAATATCAAAGTACAACACACATACTTACATACTTACATAAAATATGGTCACTAAATAAATATGTATGTATGTATGTATGTATGTATGTATGTATGTATGTATGTATGTATGTATGTATGTATGTATGTGTGTGTGTGTGTGTGTGTGTGTGTGTGTGTGTGTGTGTGTGTTTGGTTTCTAAGGGTTGTTATAGCCGGGGTGGATTTGGGAGATAAGCTTGAAAAAACCTTAATGGATTGCTTCTGATAGAGCCTCTGACAACCAAACCCAGCTCAGGCCCTCACGAGTGGCTTAAGGTGGCAGGGTCCAGTTTCGTAAATTGGCCCCTGGCAAATTTCTTAACTTAAGGGTATGGTGTGAGTTTTTGAGCTACTATTGTGTAATAATTAAAGATATGGATAAATTTGTGAACTAGGTGTTTCAGGCTTGTGTTGTTCTTGAAATTGATGCCAGACATGTACACTTTCCATAGTTACTTTAGCAGCAGAGAGGGCGAACAGACCACGTTTTCAAGCAAAAATAAGGCTTCCTACGAATCTCATTTTAACCAAAAAAAAAATAAGTCTCCATTTAGCAAACGGAGACTTTACGATTTTTTAATCAATTTTGGTCGCAACGATGTGGTCATCGCCCTCTCTGCTGCTACAGGTTAACAAAAAATAAGAAATGATTTGATCCAGTCTTTATGATGAAAGTCCTTAGGACTTTACAAACAAACTAATCGCTAACACCTCTTCTTGTAAATCAATCAGATTATTTGACTGGTCGGTAAGTCGGAAATTAATTCTGGTTAATGAATTATTATGGCATCGCATGTAGACAGGATTAATTGGGTTTTCAATAATTAGGAATCCTGGAGGAGCTGTTGGTGCAAACGAATAAAGAATATATCCCTGCTGAGCTTGATTTGATTGCTCTAGATTAATTTGATAGCTTCCTTCAATTACATCACATACTAAATTAAGCGCAATCACCGCTGAAATATTTACATTATGCGGGGCAATATGCCTACCGCCACCATCTGGATCATTATTATATTTGAGGAGGACAGTTGAATCTGATTTTTGTAGCGCTTTGATATCGGTTTTAACAATTCTTGCTAATTCATCAGCGTTGTATTTCGGAAACTTGAAATTACGCAGATTGTCTTCTGTGGTATTGTAATCGGTTAGGAATTGTTGTTTATTGTCGCTGTTGTCATTAATTATTGTTTGAATAATTAGTTCATAGATATATTCCATGTCGGATATAAGTTGATTTGTTATTTCAACGTGTTTTTGCGATCTTGTTTTCCGTAGTTGTTCTAGTTGTGTCTCATATAATTGTTTAATCTCATTAAAATAACCACGGACGTCAGTTAGCGTAAATGAAATAGTAACAGCTGACTCGGCTGTTCTTTTAATGATAAAATCCCATTGCAATGTGTCTTTGTTGGTAAATATAAATCTATCGCCGATTCTTCCTTTTCTTATATCAGATAAATTATCTCGATAACTGGGATTGATTTCATGATATGATTTTACGTCCGTGGTTAAGTCGGCGGTGGATTTTTCCGGTGGTTTTTCAGGCCATCCTAACACTGTTCTTAACGAGCTATTATAGATATCTACAATGTATCCTTCTGTGCTTATCTCAATTGCGGATGATAGCGTCGGCTCATGAACTGTTATAGCGATTTTCGATTCTGTTCCAGTAATCGATTTTATTCTACGCGCGAATTCATTATTGATTTGTTCGATTTGGTATGATCCGGTTGGTATCGAAACAACTTTCCAGTCTGGAGTCCCGTCGTCTTTATTCTTATTCGCAAATACCAGTGAATTATTCGGTTGTTGACCACCAAATGATTTTGATCTGATATTAGGCCAACTGTGATACACTCGTAGTTTTGCTAGCGCTATCTCCTTCACGGGGACTGGGCTAGGGAAATTCACACTGAATTCTGGATTCGTTGATGTTATTGATATCATGCTTGTTTGTACTGGGTTCGTGTTCTCCACTACTCGTTGAAGTAATTCCTGCGGTGTTGTCATTGTTATTATACTGTTGTTGTCGCTTTAATTTTGATATCACGGAAACACTGACCATCACTGAGAACTCACAATCTGATATCGTTGAGGTTATTGAGATCATTCTGGTTTTTGGGTTTGTGTTTTTCAATTCCATCGGTGTTGTCATTGTTATTATATTCATGTTGTTGCTCTAATTTTGATATCGCTGAATCAAAAATACTGACCATCGCTGAGAATTCACTATCTGATATAATTGTATTATCGAGTGACGACGATATCATCAGGGATAACTGCGAATATGCGGTTGATGCAATAGGAAATTGAAGTAAGTAATTCTGCAGTTTACTCTGGCTGCATGATGATATCTTTTTTGCTATCCCGGTTGATATACCCCCGATTATAGCCACCGCAGAAATGCAAATTGGAACTACGACCGGGGCAATCATTGTAACCGATGCAAGTATTATTCCGGTGCCAGCGAGAACGCTTGACACCGAGTACATAGTAATATCAATTGCGGTGATTCTTCGTCGGTATTTTTTTATTTTTATTTGATACTCCTCAGTGAGGGTTTTGAGTCTAGTCTGAAATTCTCTGACCTGATAATAGCGACATTGCGTTGATGAAATCATTGTTTTTTTAAAAACGCTAGCGTTTTCAATTGTGAAATCCGAAGGATTTTCCTTTCAATTATCCTATTAACGAAGTGGTTTTAGGATCGGATGAGGGGATACCGGATACAAATTCTATTATCCAGGGTAGTGACTCCCTAATCACATACTCGTCGGAATTGTTTATAGTAATCGTAAGCGGGATTGGTATAGAGGGTGGAGGTAGTGGTACTTTCTCTAGTATATACATCAATGTGTTAACACCTCTGATACCTGTGTTGCTGAATTCCAAATCAAATTTACGGTGATGTATTATTGTAAGTCGGTAGCAACCTGGTACACCAGTATGTCTGTTGCCAACACGAAGATAATTTTCATTTCCCCGGATCCAATCAAAGGTTCCACTATCAACCGTGTACACGATGTTATTAACGGCGCTTACACTATGTGGAATTTTTACCTTATTGATAGCCGCGTTAATTTCAGCGAGAGTCATGACTGCCACAAGTGGGATTCCAAAAACTTTCTAACGACGTCATTGGCTGGTTTTTGATCTTCTTTTAGTCTAAAAACATCATTGTAAATCTCGATATAATTTCCCCTGATTCTGCTAGGATCTATTATCCCCCCCACCCTCCTGTCAGAAAAGAATGAAGCCAGAAGGTCTCCGGCTTTAAGCTCTGCTTGGTCTTTAATATACCGGTCGATGTTAGAAAATTTTGTCGTGATATCTTGGGGTTTACTGCCCTCAAAGAACTTGTTAACAATTTCGCTGGTGAGCTTTTGTTCGTCAATAGCTTTTTTAACTTCAGCGAGGGTCGGGCCTGTCAACGATGTGGTTTCAGACACAGGTGTTCTCCCTAAAAATTTATCCACGATGGTATTAAGTGTTGTTTGTCTCACCATAAACATATTAATATCTTTGAGAGTCATCGTAGATGTAGCCGGGACACCAAAGAAACTATTAGCGATGTAGGCATTGTGAGTGTGCTTGCCGATAAACTCACTGATTTCAGCGAGAGTCATGCCTGCCACAAGCGGGGTTCCAAAAAACCTAACAATTACGTCGCTAGTGGGTTTTTGTACCCGCTCAAAATCTTCTATTAGTTTAGAAATATCGAGATAATTTGCCTTGATTTCATTTTCATTCATCATCCTTCCCGCGTCCTTGTTAAAAAAGAATAGCGATAGATAGTTTTTAATTTCAGTGAGAGTCATGCCAACCACAAGCGGGGTTCCAAAGAATTTATGTACGACATTTTTGCGAAAAGAATTATAACCTCGTATATGATCATCCAGCTCACGGCCGTGGGCGGTAATCTTGTTGTCTTGGGTGGTAATCATGCTGTCTTGGGCGGCAATCTTGTTGTCTTGGGTGGTAATCATGTTGTCGTGGGCGGCAATCTTATTGTCGTGGGCGACAATCGCGTCGGTGATCGTAGACACAAGTGCGCCTGGTTTAAGTCGTCCGTCGTTGGAATATAGCGCAATAGAGTTTTCAGCGGCGTCGCGCTGCCGTATCAAAATATCATCCAATGACACATCACTGCTTTTCAATTTACCCTGTTTGTCCTGAAATACAACTATTTCGTTCGGGTCAACATTTACTAAATTTAACGTCTCAGCGATTTCATCTTTAATTAATTTTTTTATATCCTTGACAGAATCAGGGGGTGCAGTGCCATCGGGTTTGGGTTTCAAAGATCTCCCCCAAATATCAATCATGTTATTGTAAAACTCTTTCTCTCTCTAAAATCGTTTTTGACGACTTCGTTGAAAAATCTTCGATTTTCTCATGCGATTACTAGTGTATTCATTCACGACAACATGTGGTGGTTTTCCGCTTGGGTTACTCAAGGAGTTAGAAATAGCGTTAAGGACATTTAATACTTCGCTGCCACATATTGGTGGGTCAATCATCGTTTGTGTTGGTAGCGTAGAATACCAAGTCTTCATTGGAAGGGTTTTTATATAACGCATAAACTCTTTTGGTGGGGCTAATCCATATGAATCGAAATAAACAATCCCACGTGGATCAATAACGTATGCAACCCCGTGAGTTCCAGGTCCGGTGCTGTTATCTAAATTAATGATTCCGGTTTCAACATCATTGGGTTGTGCCGGTAACTGATCTTTCATAAAAACACCTCTGAAGTTTTTAATCGCGAGTTTTTTAGCAGCATCGAGTAAATCAAAATTGGACATAGGAATCTTCGATTCCCGAGTCATAGACTCCTCAACAATTGGGTTTTCAACTAATAAATCGTTCCTGGTAGTCTTAGACCCTTTCCGCTGTACCACGAATACGGGGTTCCTGGTAGTCTTAGACCCTTTCCCTTTTTTTATAACCCTGTCCAGTTGCCTTCTTTAGTGCCATTCCTGCTGCAGTACCAACGGCTCCTAACGCCGCTGCTTTAGCCACCGCTGGGCTGCTGCTGCAATCAATGCTGGAATCGCAGCTAACAATGGAAATATACCGCCTGTTTTAATCATATTTTTGATAGCAGCCGCAGAAAGAGTAATCTGAACACCTTTTTTTGCTACAAGTGCATCATTAAAATGTTTCACCTGACGAGTTGTCAGCGATAGTTTATTCCCCCCGCCAGCCATTTGATTAGGTTTCAACGTGATTGTGGTTCCACATTGCTTAGCTGATTTGGATTGCAATTTTTTTAATTGACCGGGTGTCAAAGACACACTAATATTACTATATGACATTATAGATAATAGATTGATTCTAATGGAAAAATCGTTCAAAGATTTTCCATTGGTGCATCTACCACTCTCATTCTTCCTCCAACACCTTCGAGTAGCATTGATTTATCACTGAGAATGACAGCAACCGCTCTATAATCAGCAATAGTACCACGAAGCACATTAGCTCTAAAGTGTATATCAACGACAGATTGTCTCATCAAATCGAGATGTTCCAGTGAGAAGTAATAGATCGGATATAGATTTTTAAAGTCGTATTGTGATATTTGCAGACCAGTATCGACATTTTGATCGCGTGCCATAAATGACAACCTATGATACACGCGTGCAATATGATTCTGACCGTAATCGAGTTGTACATCCTCGGATGGTTCCTGCTGGCCGTTTATTCTCAGTGAGACGTATTTAACACCTAATGGATCAAATATCATATGACTGAAACGTTGATCGCCAACTCGTGTGTTATCCTGTAACGTAATAAATATATGACGTGGCGCAGAAACGCCTTGTTTTGATGCTAGATTCCAGGTAAATAACCCGTTGATATTTGATTGTTTAACATCTGTACTCACGGTTAGCCAACTTAGTAATGATTTTCCTCCTTGGTCCATAAATGATAGTAATCGTTCTTCTGCGGTGATTGATGGAGTCAACACTGGCATCCACAATGATATTTTTGTTAAATTGACTTTACCGGCATCAGCATTTGGATTTGCAGCATCTGCTGGAATCCTCCAGATTGCGTCATTATCATCACCCTTTCGTACAAGCGATACTGTATGCTTCGCCCCGTAGATAACTTTTCGGACATTTCTACAGAATCCAAATATATGATGCAGTGGAATTGCGCATGAAAATAATTTACGCCGCCTTTCCAACATGGACATACGTGTTGCAGCTCCGAGATTGAAATTAGGATCGTTGTTTATAATCATATCCTCGACCTCAGCATCATTATTATCACGTTTTTTTGGTCGTCTTATAATAAATGAATTTCCTCCAGCGGTATTTTTATTATCCTTTGCAAACATCATAGAAGGTCCTGCTGATCTTGTATAATCATCAGAATATCTCGCTAACCCGATTATTGTTGTAGCCACATCAACATCGCGATCTATCGACTCAATTTCTTTTCCATCAATGAGATATCTAGCACTCTCAAATAGCGCCATGATACCATTATTGACAAACCCGACTTGAGTACCAGCTGGATACGGTGCTGGTACAGCAGGAGTATCAGCAGCTGTTACAAGTTCTCCTTCTACTTCAATAAACGCTTCACAAGGCAAAAAGTATTTACTGGTATCATGGACTTGAAGTTCAATTCTTGATCGACTATTTGAGTCTATTGCATGATAGGCGTAATATTGATAATCGCGTACAGAATCATCCTTGCGAACTGGGGCATCTATATCAAACGCTGGATCAGGTGACTGTTTGAACATTTTATTCTATTTATCAGAGTCTAAATCGCGATTTTCCATTTCATCGTGAAAAACGCTAGCGTGAAAATCCGTAGGATTTCATCGACGTAGTTTTTTAAAGCCACTTCCTGCTATCATATTTGCAATATTGCTTTGGTCGGGGTTTAAAGCCATCGACGCTAATTTTTCATCTACTGCGTTATTTATAATTTTACTAACACTCGCAGGCATTTCCGCTGTAGACGGTAACGGTTTTGAAAATCCTTTGGATTTCATCCGTGATTTCACTAATGATGTTAATTTATTTTTCGCAGTTGAAAACGCTTTTCCCGCAAGATCTCCAACAGCACTAATACCCTTATCACGAATAACATCAATTGCTTTCATTCCTAATTGTTTAGCCAACGGCATCACTTTTGGAGCCATTCTCGCAAATAACCCTGCAATGGTATTACCTAAACCATCTCCGTAGTATGCTCTATAAACTGGAAACCGTGAATTAACTACGTAGACGGGGGTTGGTTTATCATGATTGTAGTGTATGATCATTATTTGAAATCAGAAACAATTTTTCAATTGTTATTTATCTAATCAATTGACTTTTCAATTCAGTCACTATGATACCCACTTTCCACTAACTCGCCAATGAAATCTCGATATGTGCTGATATCCATGATACCACCCTGAAATAATCGTCTACAGATATCAGCTGCTTCATTAATTATTTCTGGAGAGTTATTTCCAGCTCGGAACCCTCCTACAAGAACCTCTAATCGTGATATATCACTGAGAACACTACCAGGACATGAAACACTGGAATCTCTTAATCCACTTCCGCTATAACCCATTGCTACATCCATTTTTTCCATTTCGTCTAAATCGGCTTTTTGTAAATAATCAAGATTATCATCATCATCAGGTGGTAGTTGTTGTTTTTTTAGGTGAAAAAGATATTTTCTTTGCAGGTTGCTGTCGCCGCCCTTGCAATTTTGGTGGTTTTTGTTGTTGTTTTAGTTTTTCGTATTGATTATACACGTTTCCCACCAAATTGATATATTCAATGTATGATGCACTATCTTTCTTAACCTGATTTTTTTCAGTTTTGATTTTGTAGAGTATATCAGCCCAGTGAGTTATATTTGTAACATATTTATGTTGTTCTGGTTTCAACATATTTTTCCTGTTTTCATAAGTCATAACAACAAGCTTAGGAATATCTGCTAGTTTAGTCTCATCAATTGCTGCTAACCCTTTCTCGTTAAATCTCACGCGTAAACCATCAACTGTTCTTTTTGATTCTATTTTTTGTACGGCCTGTTCTGTTTGTTCAGTTTTCGCTGCTATTTTTTCGAGTTCACCAATAACAGATTTTCCCGTCTCGGGACCATCTCCCAGTATAGCGCGCTATACTCCCTTCGTTGCTGTTGTTACTGGTTTA
Organism: Unio delphinus; assembly: GCA_029339505.1. Lineage (NCBI taxonomy): Eukaryota > Metazoa > Mollusca > Bivalvia > Unionida > Unionidae > Unio > Unio delphinus. Next base: position 12,621,866 of record JAQISU010000076.1, read on the forward strand.
AACAATTCTTCAGATCCCGCAGCAAAATCAGTCTGAAGACTGTCGTTGTTGTAGTTTATTCCGTACAGAGTCACGAATTGGTACAAATCTCTTAATTGCATCCAGTCGTTCACGAGCCAATCGGGTTGTTAATGCTTCATTGACCATTATTTGAAATCAGAAACAATGTTTCAATTGCAAAACAAATTTTCAATTGCAAAACAAATTTTCAATCCGACCTAACACCATCGTGGAAGTGTTATTTCATCCTATAACAGCCTCTACGATCGGTGTGGAATCGGCACCTTTTCATATAATAATAAAATGTAATGTGCCGTTTCCACATTGTTGTTTTTATTGATCAATCTGAACCGTCCATCAATTTTTATTCAGTGTGAAATATTTTCACTGTTTTTGACATTGTCAATCAAAAAATGCTAAAAAAAATTAAAATCTCTATGAGGGACGGTCACAATCAAATAATGATAAATGGTCGGTCAATCAAATAATGATAAATGGTCAATCAAAATTGTTCATTTTCTTGAATTAACGCCCGTAGGTTTCTAATTTTAGAATTAACCTCCTTTTTCAATTCGTATTCGTTACCTAATTCTTTTCGTATTCGTTCTACGATAGTATATAACGGAGCGAACACACTTACGTCACTGGAGAATGCAAGAGAGTCCCGAATAGAATTCTGAATTCTTTTGATGAGCGCGTATTGCTTTGGCAGCATATATTTATTGTTGTTAACACCGTATTCAATATCCTGAAAATCAGACATGATTTGATCAGGATTTAAACCATCCGATAGTTCAATATCCCAACTTTTCAATTTTGAAATCTCGGATATAATGCTATTCATATTTTCAGAATTCATATTCTATAACAATGACATATTTCTAAATGAAAAATATGACGCATTAGACATAACTAAATCGAATTTTCTGTCCCGTCTTTTTTGAAATCGCAGATCGATAAATCCCTCTGCAACATATCGTACTGAGGGTGAACAAATATCGAAATGCCTACCGGCGCTGGTTATTGATTGAAATATTTTTTCTTCGTTAGTTATCGTATTCAAAGATTTCACAGGTCTCGCTTTTTTTGAGCATTTTCCAGTCCTTCCAGATGAATTATTTTCACTCTGTGTAACAACTCGTAAATTTGATAAAGAATTGTTCATTGGATTAGAATCAATGTGATCAATGACAGAATCATCCTCGATCAATCCATTGAAACATTCAAATACGAAACGATGATTGAGATATTTCTTCTTTCCAGCGCCAAACCTCAAATATCCATGATTATTCACATCACCAACTGGTTTCTTCAGTCTACGGTTTCTTACAACACCATCACTGGATGCTTCATAATTTGTAATCACAGGGTGTTGTCTGAATTCTTGGTTCATTCGTATACTAAATACTATTTGTCTAATTCATTGTTTGGTTTAATGATTACATCACTGGAAAATCTTTCGATGTAGTCTTGAGGAGTTCTTATGATTTTATCCTTGACTCTGTCAAGGATACTGACTTTATCAGTGTCAAGGTCAGGGACTTTATCAGTGTCAGGGTCATAATTTCTGATTGATTGTCCATTTTTTATTCTTTTATCATAATAACGCTTCAACTCCCTGTATCGCTTTCCACCGCAATTCAAACACAACTGAGATTTTCCCCTAACCCCAACCCCACATCGTATGCAAGGTAACGGGCCAAGGCTTCCACGACGAAAGCTTTGCATATGATACCCACAGAATTCATTTCTGCATGATTTGTTACACGGGGTTATTGATCCAATCATAAGCCACTTACAGTGATTCATTATATATAAATTCTTCATTTAAATGCTTGTTTTAATTATAGTATGAGGGAGTTAAGGAGAACGCCTTCGAAAAATGCTGAATTCAATACTGATAAGGAGTTTAAAAGATTATTGAAAATTAATCCTAAATTTAATCTCGATAAACCCAAAAAACGTCCAATAGACGGAAACATGAAAGAGTTTAAGAGATTATTGAAAATTAATCCTAAATTTAATCTCGATAAACCCAAAAAACGTCCAATAGACGGAAACATGAAAGAGTTTAAGAGATTATTGAAAATTAATCCTAAATTTAATCTCGATAAACCAAAAAAATGTAACAAAATTAATCCTAAATTTAATCTCAAACGTCCAAGAGACGGAAACATGAAAGAGTTTAAGAGATTATTAAAAATTAATACTAAATTTAATCTCGATAAACCCAAAAAACGTAACAAAATTAATCCTAAATTTAATCTCGGTAAACCAAAAAAACGTTTAATAGACGGAAACATGAAAGAGTTTAAGAGATTATTAAAAATTAATCCTAAATTTAATCTCGATAAACCAAAAAAAAACGTCCAAGAGATTACCCTGGAAAGATGCTCAATTCAATCTCGATATAGTTTCTAATACACCAAAGAATACAATTCTTGATAAAGCCATGATTAGTAAAATCAGAGACTGTTTCAATGAATTCAAGCGTGATGGAGCATCTTATTGTTGTTCAACATTTCGAATTGATGGTGTTGTTGATGCTACCATGAATGATGAAAAAGCAGCAGTGATAATTTCACGTGTTGAGAAAAAAGGTATTTTTTCCGAATAAAATTCATTATCGAAGTCGATGGCAAATGGATTATTAGGGATAAATTTGAACCAATCCTCAAGAATAAAAAAGCTGTCATTGTGAGTAGAGATTCCAAACCAGGAATTCTAACCGGCATTGACAAACCATACTACGAAAGATCTTATCCCGTAACAGCAATGGTTTATGGGATATATCCGTTAAATGATAAACCCGATATCGCAAAACTAGCTCCTATGAAATATTCTAGTTCACTGAATTGTGTAGCAACACGGGTAATGGAACACTTCACAAATGCATCCCGAGGAAATAAACTAACTGATCTGCGACGTAGGAAAATAACCGAATGGGAACTGACAGTGAAACAGCATGGTGCAAAGATTTCTGATATAGCTAAATTAGAAGCATCATTAAAATTCCCAATATCAGTAACAACAATAACCGGAGAAGTATTATACGAACCGAAATATCAATCGCGAGGAGCTCCAATACAAATTATTGATCATAACAAACACGCGTGGACACCTGAGGTAACAGTATTTCCACGAGAACGAACCGTGAAATATATCCCCGAGGAATTTTCCGGGGATGTTTTCTATGAAGAGAAATTATTCGATGCTATTCATGCGTTGTGTAAAGATGATCCTGTGTCAGTGTGGTTACTTAGAAGTGATGAAGATCCCGAAATAGGATTCGATCAATTTGTAAGACCAAATGGTGAATTATATCGCGTTGAAGAATTAGATAACAGAATGAGAAAAATCGCTAGTGATTTTTCACCGGAGAGTTTTCATGAAAAACTACTCACGGATAGTTTTACTATTCCATCAGTGGTAGCTCACTTCGCAAGAGAGAAAAACTCATGGCGTCCAACACGAAGTGATTTTCTCGAAGATGTTAAATTGAGTTACGTCGAATTTGGTCATGGAGGACTGTGGAATACGAAATACTCACGTGATGGTATGATTTCAATTGATATATACGCGTGTTATCCTGGAAGTTTTCTCGGGTATGGAGAATGTGCTGAGTACTTCAAACGATTTGGACACCCCACACATGAAATGACCCGTGTTGCGATTAATGGACCATTACCTGATTTTGATTTAACCGGATTCGCTCGTGTGATATCATTTGAATTAGAGTCAGGATTACATCCGTGTAGTTATGTTTGGCTCGGTAGACACCTATCTGAAAAACACTGGATGCCAATAGTGCTATTGAGATATATGATTGATTGTGGTATGCTAATATCGTTGATTGTTTCCGAGGCTATTATATGCTATCGAGCTCAGAAAGAAGTTTGGCTACCACAACCCGATTTAGATCGTATAATTGATGAAATACGAAAACAGTTTCCAGATGGAAATTCGAAGAATTTCAGTGAAGAACAAATCATGAATTGGTCTAAGAAGTTATTTGAAATTAAAAAAGAACAAGCAAAGGATCTCGGACGAAGAATAATCGGTAAATTTACCCAGGGTGGAAGATACGACAACGCAAAATATTCTTCGCGGTTGATCATAGACGTCGCTGAATACGATTTTATTGTAACGGATTTAATGAAACAGGGAAAACTTGTATCCCGTAAGGATGCTTTTCTATCCAATGGTGAGAAAATGGGTACGGTTGTTACCTACTGTGATGGATATAATTCCCAGTATACACATTTAAGATCATCTATGCTAGCCTATGCTTCTATTAATCTATTTTCGATGATAAATAGATTTCCTAATACCGCGGTTAGAGTGGCCACTGATTCGATGTATATACACAATAAATACAAATCAGCTGTAGCTAAATTCACAGATCCGGAGGAAGCGTGGGGGCATTGGCGATTTAAAAAGGAAACGCTACATGAGTATTGTGAATCGGCAGACGTTGCCATGGATGATAAATATCTTTCATATAACCGTATTGAAATTCAATCAGAATTTTCTAATGCACCACCGGTATCTGATCCAGTATGTAGATACAAGACAGTTTATTTAAACGGTTGTGGTGGGTCAGGAAAGACAACTCGTGCAATTGAATTATTTCGTCGGTCAACCATGATTGTGCTAACACCGACTCACAGACTCGCCAGAGAGATGATACAGCGAGGGGTAAATGCTTGCACTTATCACAGTCTTTTTCGATGGAAGGGTGACAAATGGACTCCTGAGCGTATGGGTGATAAATTCATTCCTGAAATCATAATCTGGGATGAAATATGCACAGTGTCATTAGATGTATTACAAACATTTCTCGAGTGGTTGTTAAACAAAAACACAAAGTTGTCATGTGCGGTGATCACGGCCAACCACCACCATTTGTCGGTGCATCTCCACATGAATGGCTAAGGGGTTTTGTAGACTATTATGAAGAAATTACCACTGATTACAGATCACTTGATGAACGATTACGAGAATTCAAAGCGCTAATTAGATTACAACCGGATAGAATCCAATGCGAAATAGCGCGTGAAGTGATTTCAGAAACTCCAATGAATGATTTCTGGGAAACATGGATACCAAATGATTTGATAATTGCAAGAAGAAAAATAGTCAGGGACACACTTCAGATGAAGTTATTTGAATTGCTTAAAGAAAAATTTGCAACGCTTCCAGTACCCTTTGTTATAGATCATCGGATACACGAAAACAGAACATTGAAGTTGATATTCCAGGACAGAGTGAAAAACAAATTCTCGTATTAAATGATATTGTGCTGGTTGATATCAGCGTCGTCGAAAATGCATTGCGTGCTAATAAATCCCCGTGGACGCTAGGATACGCAGCAACAATACATTCTTCACAGGGATTGACTATATCGGATACAATTGTTTGGATGGTGGATAATCACATCGAATGGTCGAATTTAGTCTATCTCGCAGTATCCAGAGTACGAAAAATAAATCAACTTCGAAGAATTGTCCTGACAGAGTCAGGCGATGATAATGACACAACAATGGATGATATTGATGTTAAAATTATTGATAAAAAACTCTCCGGTTACAAACAACAGGACAAAAAAAAACAACGAGAATTTGATATTGATGCTGAATTAATAATTACGCTGAAGAAACAACAGAATAATCACTGCGCGAGTTGCAATTGTATAATGCGTTGGCAGTATTCGGATAAGGATCCTCGCCAATTCACCGTAGACAGAAAAAATAACAATCTCGGTCATGTCAGAAACAATGTGATGTTGACTTGTCTTGAGTACAATAGACGCAACGGTGCTAGTTAAGACCATGCGGTGGCAATTGAGTATCCTCGGGAATTACCTGTAGTTGTTGTCGAGTAAATCCTCGTTGAGGGGCAGTTGAATCCAGTTTATAGACTGGAGGTCTACCCGTAGATCGTGTTATACTAGATATCTTGTGTGCAGTAACACTCCAAATAGGATCAGTAGCCCTTTTTTTACCACCCTCAAGCTCTCCTGGCTCGTATAAGTACCTAACAGTGACATTACTACCAAGAATTGGTTCTTTGAAATCTTTTTGTGGTTGTACGGGTATAGACTTCTTTTTAATAGCGTTGCTAGGTTTCATGTTAATTGTTCTAGTAATCTCATTATTCAGTGCGGTAATCACAGCTGGTAACCTTTTGACCCATTCACGGGATCGCTTTTCTTGAAGAATGAATTCTTTTGCGTATTGATATCCAAATAACCGCTCAGCAATCGTCCGATTAAATCGTTCTACAATGGCCTGATCGCGATGTAGCGCAGTATGCCCTCGTCGTATGGTGACATTATGATGTTTCATTGTAGATAACACTGCACCCTGAAATTCCTTGCCAGGATCAACCTGCAATAGATTTGGCCAGTGCAGGGGACCTCGTCGATAAATCCTCTCAAATGCAGAAGCAACTTCAGTGGCTGATTTTGTTTTTAACGGTTCTGCTTCTTTGTATCGACTTGCAATATCAACTATGGTTAGAGTGTATTTGTAACCGTTATCATGTGGCAGAAATAATATATCAGCCTGATTAACTTCATTAGGAGCGGTCACATCAAAATGCGAGAATTGAATTTGTTTAGGCGGTGGTAGATAAATCTGCCATAGTGCCTGTTTGGATAACCAATTAGCCGCAGTGGTTTTTTTCACTTTTGCAGCACTAGCGAGTTTATGGACTGCTGATTTACCCCTCCAGTATCCTCTTGGGGAATAATAAATTGATTCCATATTATTAATTACCGGCACCTAACATCAATTTACTTTTCATAGCCGATTTTATCAAAAATGAAGCCAATTTTTCTTTGAAGGATTTATCAGGAATAGCATTTAACGCATGAATTAATTTCACATCCGCGAGATGTCTGTTTTGCAGATTGCTGCTTTTATAAGCAACATCATGAAGGTGACAGGCCTTATCAATGGCGTTTATTGGTTCTTCACCGGGTCGGGACTGATTTTGATCATTGAGTCTGATATCAAGTCTGGTTCCCGGTCCACATTAGCTATATCCTGGAAGGTGCTTTTCTCCGGGGTATTTTGCCCATGGGGTTCCAGGTAGCTTTGCCAATTTGGCTGCGATATCACCTCCTCGTTTTTTTTAAAATCATATCTCATAGACACAAATCTAAATTTCTTTGTACCACATTGCACGCATTTACCAGAAAGCGCTGATCGGTTATTTTTAGTTGTAATCGTAGTCAAGTCATCTGTGCCGGTACGCGTTTTACACTTCATACAATATAGATCCATAATTTATGTATAGAAATATGGATATAATTGATTTTTCAGCGACTAAAACAAGAGAACCGGTTAAGCATCATGCAGCGCTACCAAACTCTATCCGGATGATTATAATCGGGCCATCTGGATCCGGTAAAACGCAATTGTTGCTCAATTTAATAATGAGATGGATGAAGTGGGATAAGTTGTATTTAATTGCCCCTAGCGTAGATGATCAACGATGTTATGAAGTGCTAAAAGATTTTAATGAAAACGCTTCAGAGATTGCCGGTGAGGGTATTATTGAATTTATAACCGATATTGACGAGGCACCATCAGTAGAAGATCTCGATGGAAGTATTAACAATTTAGTCGTATACGACGATATAATGTAAGATAAACAAAAAAATCCTGCTAGAATATTTTCCCGTGGGCGTCACAAAAACACTGACGTGATATATGTCACTCAACGCTACACTCAGATTCCAAAAGTGATCAGAGATAACTGCAATATTTTTGCTGTATTCAACGGAGTTGATACTCATACTCTTAGAAATATTTGGCAGACATGGTGCTGCGGTGATATGGATCATAATCAATTTAGAAATTTCTTTAGTAATGCTCAGTCAACCCCGTACGGATTTGTAACAATAAATTTACATGATCCTCGGACACGATATCGTATCGGACTCGATCAAATATTCGGTTAAAATCATTTATTATTTTTGGTTAACCTGTAGCAGCAGAGAGGGCGATGACCACATCGTTGCGACCAAAATTGATTAAAAAATCGTAAAGTCTCCGTTTGCTAAATGGAGACTTTTTTTTTTTTTTGTTTAAAATGAGATTCGTAGGAAGCCTTATTTTTGCTTGAAAACGTGGTCTGTTCGCCCTCTCTGCTGCTACTTTGCAGTATGTTGATTGTGAAATACCAATAGTCGGCTAGGAAGAAGAGCTAGCCTCCCATAGCAGTAGACACGTGGGTTCAAGGCAAGTAGAATATCTCAAAAACGGCATGGATGACAACTATTATGAATTGCATCAAGCTATTTAGTAGACAATGTTTTTCAAAATTTTCATCTAGGAAGAGGCCTTGCGTTTGCACTGTGAGCACCACATGCTGTCAAAAATGGCCTTCGGATGTGAAAAATGCGTGTATAAAATAGGGGTTGGGGTACATAAATATTTTATTCTAAGAACTTCAGTAGACTTGTCAGGTCCTGTGTGTGATATGATTATGTTGCACTACATAATACCTATCCAGAAATATGTACCTTTTGACCTCACTCGTGTATTATATTTTTAATGAATTTTTATATTAGGCAGGTGCATGCGACATTAAATTTGTACATAAAAACTGGACCCTGCCCCCTAACTAAGCCCGGCGGAACCTGTTTTAACGGAGTGGAAAAGGGATGACATGGGAAAGGTTATATGATTATACCATAACAGAAAATCCGGAGACGGAGTCCCTAAGGCGACTTTTTTTGTTTTCAGTGTCATTTCGGCAACTTCTGTGACACGGCTGGTGCATGACGTATCGCTTGTCCTTTCCCTTGGATCCATCAGCTGCGTGGACAGTGGAAATCAGCCCCATGGGCAACAACTGATTCTCCATATCACCGTGCCCAGGCTTGTGTCAGGAAGAGGACACGCCAGCTTCGCTTCACAGCGTCGACACAGCACGGCAAGCAGCAGTTTACCGGTTATAAGTCATAGCTCGTCAGGCGTTGTTTTCGACGGTGGGAGAGACCAACATGTCTCACTAGATCAATCTCAAGCTGGATGTCCCGTCACAGTTTGTCTGCCTAACTGGGTGCGTAGGGCTTAAGGTACGCGTACCTGACAAAACGGACTGCAACAACTGCACCAAACAATAACAAACGAAAACCAACAAGGAAACCTCCAATCTTCAAGCTAGTTACACTGAATAACCGGACAATACTGACATGACTCTCAGATAATCTCCAAGCAATCAACGACGTTCTAAAGACGTCAGTCATCAATGACGCACTATAGGAGACACGTCTACCAGTTTCAGGGCCCCTCGAAGAAGAAAACTTCACATTCTTCTGGCAAGGAAAGAGCGCTGACGATTCCAGTTTGGTGTTGGATTCGCCGTCAGGATTTTTCTGCTGAAGATGATAGAACCCTGCCAACAAGGAAACGGAAGATTGCTATCCCACTGCATCAACGCAATAACCGGGCCTGTCGACCTGATCAGAGTTTACACTCCCACACTAAGCGTCACCACAGATACAAGCAATGAATTTTACGACGAATTACACTCGTTCATCGACAAAATTCACAAGAAAGAGAACCTAATATTACTGAGCAAATTCAAAGCTAGGATGGGTGCTGACCATGACGCTTGGCTTTCCTGTCTTGGCAAGTTCAGCAAAGGGAAGGTGAATGAGAACAGTCCACGAACTCATCATCAAATCATTCTTTCCGACATAGCCACAACATAAAATGTCTTGGATGCATTTCGGTCCAAACACTGGCACCATCTGTACTTGATCAGTACGAGACAGTCTGCCATGAAGGGTGTGGTTCCTACCCGTACCGTACATAGCCAAAGAAGAATATACACCGCTCTAGACAAGAAGGTAATACACGCATTGACATGAGAAAGACACCATATCAAGACAAAGCTGAGGAATTCGCCTATGCCCTCTCCAAGATCTTTGATTCCGAACCTCCCAACAGCAGTGTCAAAGAGAGATGGGATCACATCAGATTGACTGTGTACATCAGTCACAGGGATCGTTCGTAAGAAATAGCAAAAAAAAACAACACATTAAATACAAAGGATCCCATTGCCAGAAGACTTTACAGGCATAAAGGTCTACCAGAAGCATGGTGCAGATGTTAACACGGTAGTGCGTCAATAAATACTGGCTTCAGCTCTGTCAGATAATCCAGTCATCAGCAGATATTGGAATCATCAGTGGCATGTACAATGGCATGACGAAAGCAATTGGTCCCACGAAGAAAGTGATATCACCACTGAAGTCTTCTGCAGGCGATACCATCCACGACAAGGGCAAGAAGATGGAATGTTCGGTTGAGTACTACTCTGAACTGTATTCTAGAGAGAACCACGTGACCAACGATACCCTCAAAGTCATTGAAATCCTTCTGCCCATGGCCGAACGTGATGAGCAACCTACTGTGGCAGAACTAAAGAAGGCCGTAGAGAAACTGTCCTTAGGTAAAGTTCCTGGGAAGGATGGTATCTCAGCAGAAGTCTTCAAGTGCAGCTTCAGCGTGCTGATCACTCACCTGCACGACCTCCACTGCCATTGTTGAGATGAGGGTTTAGTGCCTCAGGACACGAGAGACGCCAACATCGTAAACCTGTACAAGAACAAAGGCGACAGAAGTGACTGTAACAACTACAGGGGCATATCCCGTCTCAGCATTGTGGGTAAAATCTTCGCACGCGTCATCCTAAACAGATTTCAGACGCTTGTTGACAGAGTGTATCCAGATTGCGACTGCCGCAATGCGAGTGTGGGTTCTGCGCAGAAAGGTCAGGAAAATGCAGGAGCAATGCAGAGAACAACACAAACCCCACTTTCGGGCCTTCACCAAAGCGTTTAAGCTGGTCAACAGAGACGAAGTTGACACAATCCTGGCAAAAACTGGATGTCCTCCCAAACTGCTAAGCATGATCCAGTCGTTCCACGACGACATAAAAGGCACAGATCAGTACGATGGCTCAACGTCCGACTCATTCATTATCCGTAACGGAGTGATTCCCCCTGTCCAAGCAGTTGTGTCCTAGCCCCCATGTTCTTCATCATCTTCTTCGCTGTCCTGCTCAAGTACGCCTTTAGGACGTCCACAGAAGGGATCTGCCTGCAAATGCGATCAGACGGCAAACTGTTCAACCTGGCACGAAAAAGGCAAAGGGAAAATTACGTGAAGCAACCGTCAGTGACATGCTCTATGCAGACGATGTTGCTCGAGCACCTCACACAGAAACTGAGTTACAACACCTGATGAACCGCTTTGCTAAATAAAGCATGCGGTATGTTTGGGCTGATCATCAGTCTAAACAACGCAGACAACCAAGCATCATCGTCGACAAAATATACGAACTTGAGGTAGTCAGTCAGTTTACGTACCCCCGCTCTATCATCACGAGCAACCTATCGGTTGATGATGAACTCAACAAGTGGATTGGAAAGGCATCAACAGCTCTCTCAAGATTGTCACAGAAAGTGTGGAACACAGCATGCTGACTCTGAACACTAAGATCTCCGTGTACCGTACTTATGTTCTAAGCACTCTCACGTATGCCAATGAGACTCTGTACACCTCATTATAGAAAAGACTGAGTGTCTTTCACATGCAACGCATACTCAGGATCACTTGGAGTGATCGAGTAACAAACAACGAGGTGGTTGAACGTACAAAGATTTACAACATGGTCACATTCCTGCTCCAACGTCGTATCAGATGGGCCATGTACGTCAGATGGATGACAGACGGATCCCTAAAGACCTTTATTTGGAACTTACATGTGGCAAAAGGCCGGTCGGACGGCGACATATCCGATTCAGGGATGTCTGCAAGCGCGTCAAGAAAGTTGTTGACATTGATGGCAACAGCTGGGAAGAGTTCGCTTTAGACATAAGCAGCTGGCGAGACGCTCTCATCACTGGTTTGGTAGCTGGCGAAGACAAGATACGCTTGCTAACTGATACAAAGCGATCTTGGAGGAAGAAAAAGTAGCTCCAACACACAGCAGAGTTAACTTTAAAGTTCAGCAGGTACGGCAAGGACTGACACTCCCTTGTTGGGTTACAAAGTCACTACAGACGGTGTACAATCACCACCCGAAACATCTCTCATAGGAACACTTCCATCTTCTATCAAGACTAATGGATGCCAGCAACAAATAATAGTGCTTTTTTGTAATATAGGCCCCTGGCCCATGATACATATTCATACATCATGCGGTATATAAAGATGTGATAGTGCGTAACAAATAAATATCATATTCATAAGTAATATACATGAAAGTGATAAGTATTGCTTTTATCTAAGAAAGGTGAGATACAAGTATATACTGCACCGTAAAATCAAATAAACTGATTCATCGGTAACCTTAAAACTTGTGTGGAGCAAGATTTGTGATCTAAAGTTTTATCTAACAGTAGTTGTTGATAAAACGGTTTCTCTAATCTTTAAGACACAATCTTTCCTCATATCTTTCGGTATTATCTCTGATTGGCAAGTTCCTCGCTCAATACATAGTGATCAAAAAGCGAAGATCGTTATTTCCCGAACAATTCTGGATATTTTGTAACAATTAAATACTGCTTTAATCCCATCCTGCAACTTTAGCCTAACAATATCTCCACATCTCTTGCTGAACAATCTAAGAAATATATTTTCTTCATTTACTCCCTGAGTACACGAAACATTGCCAAATCCAAATATAAATACAAGCATTTTAACATAGTCCAGCAATAACATAGCCCAGAAACCATCATTTTAACTGTAAATCGTAGCTATGTTTAGGATATCTGTTTTCTCGCATTCTTAAAATTCATAGCCAATATTTTAAAATACGTTTATATCTTATACACTGCATACTAATTCGTCCTAATTCGTTATATGTGAATGCAATAGGAGTAGACTTAAATGTACTAAGGACAGAGTTACAAAGTTATAATTATCTCTTTCAGTATCATTGGTATCATAAACTCCCAAACCTCACCTCAACAATTAAGTATGGGAGCTATCTTCGCTTCAAACAGACGAAGAAGTCCAGTTACGGGCAATCTACCCAATTTTGAAAGACTTTTTTTCAATATATACACAGCCTTCTGAGCCTGCAAGGATATAGTTTTCTGGCACATATACCATGAATTTGTTTGAAGAAAATATGCATCATAATGTCTTATAATATGATGCAATCTTTACTTCTGTATGTACATATTACCACTTTTAGTAACGTTTGAGATAACCACCTCTGCGAAATACAACCACTCTTGTTTTTTTTTTCCATATTCACCTTTAATTTCCATTTTAGGCAATATTATATGCAACGTATCGTAAATATTTTGCAACTGATGAGCAGTATCAGCAAAGACAATTAAATCGTATGAATGCAACAATGAAGATAGTTATAAAGTTTCTACAGATACATCATCAGTTTAAAAGAAAAAAAAGAAAAGAGTAAAAGCATTAAAACACAACCTTGTCGCATGCCCAGATATCAATTAAACACATCGGTAATAATACTGTAAGACATATTAATGGTTTTACATCAATATAAGTTTCCTTAATGATTCTTAACATTTGTCCAGTAATATTATCACTAACTACAGTAAACGTCTCCGTCTTTTCAAAAGCGTTTAAATAGTCAATACATACTACACAGAATCTACCGCCACGTTTTTTTAAATAGTTCAAATGTAATGCATATAATATAAATATAATATCTCCTGTGCAATACCATGCTCTAAATAATGTTTGGTCATCACCCAGTAATTCATTTTGCTCCACCTATTCATTTATTCAGGTATTTCAAATCGATGTAAATAATACAGGTACACTAAAGCCTCTATAATTGGAGGGCTCAATTGCATCCCCTTTCTTCAAATTTTGTATGATGATAGCCGCTGACCAATATTTTGGATAATATTCAACATCAAATAATTTATGAAATAATATTGTTGGTATTTGTGCAAAATATATTGCTCGTACATATAAAGAAGTCGCTGGATAAAGCATCTATTTCATCAGCATTGCTATTTTTTAATTTACCCAATGCTAGGCGTACCTCTTCTTTGGTGTTTGTTCTATCTATCTAACGTTTCTTGAATTACTTGAATGTTTTAAGTTTCTTGTATCTGGTCAAGAGAAGTGAAAAATTAAATAATTTCGAAAAATAGTTAAGCCAAGTTGCAGACATGATACTGTTTTGCACACCAGTACTTGGGTTAATTACAAAGTGTCAGCAACGTTGTGTATCTTTAGAGTATAATAAAGATAAAACTTTAGTTGTAATTCATATTAGTTTTGCTTGCTTCTTGTAAGAGACTTATACATATTTCTAGAAAAGTTATAATATTCAAGTGATTCACTTGTACGTTTTAATCTTAAGGCTTTGCTTTTGGCCTTTATACAGTCTGTATCAAACCAAGGCTAACATTTAACAATTCTTGTTGGAGATGTCACAGTCTGCTTCATATTGATTGTTTTCATTGTGCTTGCTGCATCATGGTAAATATCAGTGATTGTTTCGACAGATTCATTAAGTTTGTTTTTGTTTATATCATTTAAAGTCTTGTGCATATTTTAATAAAATATATCTTCGCAATATTTTATTAAAAATGGAACTTCTTCATTGTTCCATATGTATTTATATGTATTTATATGTATTTATATGTATTTACATGTATTTATATGTATTTATATGTATTTATATGTATTTATTTGTATTTATATGTATTTATTTCATTACCCCTAGAGACACGTATAGCCTTTTGCTCTAGTTTACCCATGTAGACAAATGAAAATGCAATGGGCATGTGTATTGATTCCATCCTATTATTTATGTGAAAGGAAAATACATATATTTGTAAAACACTCACGTGGGCCAAGACATAATGTATTTACCTGCAATCTTCCCTATCCTTTTATCTGATCCACATCTACCGCTGGGCTTCTTAAATGAGTCACTTGGCATAGTTGAGGAAGTTATTTATCCATAGTGCTTTATATCCATTGCGTCTTGATTAGCCCGATCATACATTACTTCGTTTTCTGTATAATTAAAGTCTTGAAGTTGGGCAAGAATACTATGATACTTGATAAAATCTGGCTCCGTTCCGGTATAGGCATTAAAATCATCTGCAATTATTATTTTATAGTCTGCATATTTCTTTCATAGGTAGCGAACTGACTTTCTACCCATGCATATGCATTTTCTTCTGCGTATTCAGATAACATATAGACAGAACCAAAAATTAAGATCCACTTCAGTACACTAGCCTTAGACGAAACGATTAATCAAATACAAATTCTGAGGAACTTTTGTCTCTAGAACAAAAACCGAGATCCCCGTGAAATTCTTCTCTCAGATTGTGGTTTAATTTTTACGTTATCAAATTTTTGTAGCCGTTAATATTAAACTCAAAGATAGTTTCTGCCCATGTTTCAACAAAACCTAATATATCAAATTGTTAAATCTAAGTAATAAAATCTGACATCTCCTCTCTAGAAAGTTTCTCACTTATACCAGATATAGTCCATACCAAACAACCTAGCACATAAGTGGAACCGTTCTCCACATACACATTTGGTAGGCATCAGCCTGAGTCCTATATTTTGTCTACAGCTCATCTTGGGAACGTTCAAAAGATAGAAATCTATCATTAAGTTTCCTTACTTCATTTTACCCCGAGCATTAAATCTCTCAAGCTTGAATCAATTGTTTATGCATACTCTATACTGACTCTCTTCCATTTCTCTTTCAGTCATACTAGTTGCTGAGGCCTGGGTATTCCTCTTTGTTAGTACAAAAGCACTAGTCCGAATCGGAATTATCCGATTAAGTTCAGAGTTTTGTGAATTTGCCACCCGTTCCTCGGTACGATGATGTGGCCTGGTAGTATTGTGAAGAATCTATATTGTCTGTCAATGTGTACTGCAAGTTTGACTGGTTTTGGGGGATCTTCCCTTAAGTCAAGGATCTGGATTAATCTAAACTCCATGTACAAATAACAAGAAAAACAATACACATTTCACTTAAGTCAAGGATCTGGATTAATCTAAACTCCATGTACTAATAACAAAAAAAACAATACACATTTCACTTAAGTCAAGGATCTGGAATAATCTAAACTCCATGTACAAATAACAAGAAAAACAATACACATTTCACTTCAGTCAAGGATCTGGAATAATCTAAACTCCATGTACAAATAACAAGAAAAACAATACACATTTCACTTAAGTCAAGGATCTGGATTAATCTAAACTCCATGTACAAATAACAAGAAAAACAATACACATTTCACTTAAGTCAAGGATCTGGATTAATCTAAACTCCATGTACAAATAACAAGAAAAACAATGCACTTTTCACTGCCAGAAATAAACCACTGATTACCATTTTCATGACTGATGCAGATTTCAGAGATTTGTTTGGCTGAATGAAACATCCAATCCTGCACAT
Source organism: Unio delphinus (assembly GCA_029339505.1). Classification (NCBI taxonomy): domain Eukaryota; kingdom Metazoa; phylum Mollusca; class Bivalvia; order Unionida; family Unionidae; genus Unio; species Unio delphinus. Next base: position 12,638,327 of record JAQISU010000076.1, read on the forward strand.
CCAGTCCTCGAAACCAATACACATCTTAAACATCTTACGTGTAGTGTGACCCGAAGCAGCTTCTGTACTGTGTTGAACATGTATTTGATCTCTGTTTACAGTTTCATTCCCAAAAAGTACCTTTTCAAACATTTATCTTATTGTCTATGCATATTTGATATGATAACATTGTTATTATCACAGCTACGAAAACTCACGAAAGTCTTATCTATAAAAAAAATGTTCTAAAATGTGACAATTCTTGTGAGCACAATTATCATGACTGTCACATTGTGTGTATCTTGTGTGTAACCTCTCTAGTCTAGAAATATACTGCTCTCTTTTGACTCTATCAATAATTATAAATGTACAATCCAATAGAAGATAACAAAAAGTCAGGACAGGTTCTGTACCAATTGATGTATGCATTTTAAGCACAGAAATATAATAAGCAGATTGTATCTTTCTTAAATACTTAAAACAATTAGTTTCATAAAATCCTAATTCCTACAAAGACTCAGCCTGTTTTAAAACAGTATAAGTGGCTTCATTTATATAATCCTTTGGGCAGTGACATATACTTTATCTGCTCGGGAAAAGGGCGCACCTGCTCATACACGAGGCTCCTGCTGCCTTGCAGGTCGGCTTTGGTTAACCAAAGGCTAAGGTAGTAAACTCTGAAATAAAATCCGAAGTGGAGACTCAAAGGCAGCTGGACGATGTACTACATCTCCTTCTGGCAGCCCATTTGTCTGGAGAGGGATGGGCTCTGCCAGACGACTTTTGCCCAATACACACTGATATTGCTGGACAAATCTGAAGTTACCATACCGGATCGGTCGTCGCCCGGGTCAACAAGGACCGCGCCTGCCGTTATCCATCAGTACGGAGGTGACAATTGTACTGCTGGTGATTTGCATAAACTCAGAGCGAAAGTCAGCATCACCATCAACACCTGGAACATTAGAACTCTGGCACAAATTGGAAGACTCCAAGAGTTGACACATGAGATGGAACTCTACACATGGTGCATTCTGGGACTCTATGAAGTCAGATGGAAAGCTCTAGGAGAACACCAAACTGAAGATGGGCATATATTCTACAATAGTGTAGAGTTGGACAAGTCCATAAATGGAGTAGGCTTCCTTGTAAACAAAGCCATTAAGGGATCTGTGCTTAAATGCCTTACATATCTAGCAGAATTATTTAGATTCGTCTGAAAGCATCTCCTCTTAACATCACAATTATTCACGTTTATGTTCCAACTACTCATCACGATGATGAAGATATAGGGGAGATATACACCAAACACCAGCGTATTCTAAACATGGACAGTAATTAAGACATCCTCTTCATCCAAGGAGACTGGAATGCCAAAGTTGGCAGATATGCTCTAAAAGACTGGGATGATCATTGTGTACCTTCTTGCAATGAGTTTATCAATGAAAGAGGAAGAGGGCTGCTGATGTTCGCAAGCTACAACAACTTGGTACTTAGCAACACCCTGGGCCAATATAAAGCTTCACGATGCTGGACATGGCACGCACCAAATATAACCCATCATAACCAGACCGGCTACATACTGGTTCAAAACCGTTACCGATCTGACATCAATAGAGTAAAAGCAAGAACTTTCCCAGGTTCTATGTTGGGATCACAACCACGTAATTATGAAGTTCCGCGTGCGGCGGTCGAAAATTAACAAATCAAAGAACTTCAGGCTCAAATGCAACCTTGAACAACTGAAGAACCCTAACGACTACAAGTCATTCCAAGCCACATTTTGAGAAAAATTTGCTCCACTCCTTGTGAAGGATATTGATGTTAAAGTGAGGATAGACACTTTCAACACATCATTGACAACGGCTGCCAAGGACTTAACTGGCCTCTATCATCCAAAGAGAAAAACCTGGGTTATAGAAGAGATTCTGAATATTTGTGATGCTCGAAGAGACCTTAAAAACACTAGGCACACAACAGGGGCATGAGAGTACCGTGAAATAAACAAGAACATTAAAATCGCGAAGAAAGCAAACGAAGATTGAATTTGACAAAAGTGCACAGAAATAGAAAACAGTCTGATAAAGAATAACAGCAAAAAGGCATTCCAAATTGTGAAAGATCTCACCAGACAGAACCAACCATGAGCCAGTACCATTCAAGATGAAAATGGAAAATGCCCCACAGAAGCCAGTGACATTGCAGAAAGATGGAATGAGTATTGTAAAGAACTATACAACCATCCATCCACAGGAGACCCAGAGGTGCTTGAAGTTCCAAACTCCACAAATTGTGATAATTTTCCCATTCTCAAAGAAGAGGTTGATGCAGCAATATGAGCACTAAAGAATGGGAAGGCAGCTGGAATAGACAACATCCCAGCTGAACTTATCAAGAATTGGAGAGGAGAACAGTGATATAGATATTAACAAAATCTGCAACAAAATTCGGCAGACAGGTGAATGGCCAACACAGTGGACCCAAGAACTGATTATAAACACTCCCCCAAACAGTCACTCTTCAGCTGTGTCAAAATTACAGAACTATCCGTTTGATCAACTATGCAAGGTGATGCTGAAGATCATCTTAAACTGATTGAAACCATAAGCAGAAGGAATAATCGCTGTAAAACAGGCAAGGTTCCGGAGTGGAAGAGGCACAACAGAACAAAAAATCAATCTTAGGGTTCTGTGTGAATAGTACTCGCGACATTAACAATACATCTATCACGTGTTCATAGTTTTCAAATAGGCTTTGGACAGAGTGTGGCATGAGACATTGTGGGCCTCAATGAAGAAGTACCACATCAGTCAAAGGTTGACCAATACCATCAAGCAGCTGTGAACCAAGTCTACCAGTGCCGTAATTGCTTAAGGTTATGTGAGGGATTGGTTCATGACAGCAGTTGGAGTACGTCAAACCTTTCTCCTGTCACCAACGATTTTCAACATCTACTTAGAGCGCATCTTTAGTAAAGTCCTGGAAAACCACTGTAGGACAGTCAACATTGGAGGGCGTAACATCAACAAACTCCACTTTGCAGACGACAGTGATGGGCTGTCAGGCAGCAGAGATGAGCTTGCCACCTTAGTGAAGAACCTGGATGAAACATCTTCCAGATTTGATATGGTGATAAGCGCTGAGAAGACAAAGCTGATGGCAAATAGTGCTAAACAAATCTCAACCAAGATTAATGTCAGAGGGCAGGAACTGGAAACAGTGGGCCAATTCAAACATCTTCGTGTCATTAACACCAAGAGCAGAAATGCTGTCACGAGCAGCACAAACAACGGCAGCTATGTCAAAGCTAAGACCCATCTGGAGAGACAAGAATATCTGTCTGAAAACTAAAATCAGTCTACTGAGAGCACTAGTCATTTCAGTTGTTTTATATTCATGTGAGGTTGGACCCTGACAGCAGAATTACAACGCATAATATAGGCACTTGAAATGAAATGCTACAGAAACATCCTTGGAATCTCTTAAATGGACCACATCACAAATGAAGAAGTACGTAACACCATCAGGCACAAAGCAGGGCAATATAAAGAAATCCTCACCATTATCAGAAACAGAAAGCTGAAATGGTAAGGTCATATCACTAGAGCTAACACTCTGTCCACAACAGTACTGCGGAACAGTATCCAGGGTGGCAGAAGGAGAGGTAGATAGAAAACAAAGTGGACTTACAACATCACATAATGGACCAGGAAATGTTTTGTAGAGACACGGGCATTGGCACATGATCGAGATAAGTGGAGGGAACTTGTCAGATGTTCAGTAGCACAGTGCCTCACCGACTACACTACGTCAAGAGACTGATGATGATCTAAATCCTAATTGAGCAGGTAAAACATTCGTCTGCTTAAGTTATGAGAAATGTGTCGTGCGAAATCTTGGTTCCAACATGTTTAAACTATAAAAGTAAAAGATTCGATAAGGTCTGATTTTGTCCCACAAATTAGAGATAAATTTAAAACGTTTACAATAGTATTTGTTATGGTTATTCCAAATCCATTATGTATATAGTACAACCTCTGTGCACTGTGTGCAATTAACAATGAAGTTTGGTCATAAATAGACTTATTCCAATCAAAACTCAGTTGTGCCATATTTTCTTCTCTTTCAAGTTGTAAAAGCCTAACAACGCATTCGAGAACGCGTTTGACTTTTTTAATGAAGATAATTTTGTAACTTTCTAACACATATTCAAATGTAATAGAAGCTTTCATTTGCGCTCATCATGATGAGCAGAAAATGTAGGGAAAATACGCAACTTCCACCCTCTGCTATTTGTATTCCCCTTGCAATAATGTATGTATGTATGTATGTATGTATGTATGTATGTATGTATGTATGTATGTATGTATGTATGTATGTATGTATGTATGTATGTATGTATGTATGTATGTATGTATGTATGTTTCTTCCCAGTGTGTATGTAACAGCGGATTTACTTGCAATAGCTGAATATCTACCGATATCTATCTATCCAAACCTCTATCTTTAAATTATCTGCCCTCAATTCAAGAAATATTAATTTTGCTTTAGTTTCTGTTGTTTGGTTTTATTGTAAAGAATGTTTGATCATTTGCTTTTTTATTTACATAAAATAGAAGACACATATTCTAGATATTCTTATCATAGTTGATGACATGTAACAAGCTGCAGATGAATGATGATAAAACTGAGGCTATTCTGCTCACAACAAAAAGACTTTCTCATTCACATCCTTTACCTCAGACAATAAATATTAGCAACACCAACATTAAATTCTCACAGTCAGTACGGAACCTAGGCGTTACTCAAGACAGTACTCTCACATTGCACCAACATGTCATGAACATATGCAAGGCTGCATATCATAAATTGAGACTCATCAGTTCTATTCGTAAATATCTTTCAGTTGATGCCACTAAAACACTTGTGTGTTCATTAGTACTTTCAAGACTGGACTATTGTAACTCAGTTCTGTCTGGTTCGTCACAATATTTACTCCAGAAACTTCAAAAACTTCAAAACATCTTTAGAGTACCTCGATCAGAACACACCTCACCACTGCTCTGTACCCTTACATTGGCTATCAATTCGATAGAGAATCAAACACAAAATCTGTTCTCTGTGCTATGTTTCAAGGGCAGACTTCAGTCCAACATACCTATCCAGCCTCACCCATGTGTATACACCAGCTAGATCCTTACGCTCTTCTTCTGATAATCGTATATTCATTGTTCCCAAATTGAAAACAAAGTCAAATGGACAACGTTCATTTGCACACCAGTGCCCGGCGACGTGGAACGAATTGCCCATTGAAATTATTAGACACAAAGACACAGTGGTCCCTTTTAAGAGTGCTCTTAAGACTCACCTGTTTCGACTGCAGGGTCAAACTTAGCGACCTAATCATGTTTTGTATCTTATATGTTTTCAGCATGTTTTTATGTTTTCCAATTTCATTGTTTTTGTCATTTGTTGTTCTGTAGTGTAGTCATATCATTATTGATGGTGTAAAGCGCTTATAGCTTCGAAAGATTAGGTGCATAACAAAGTCCTCATTATTATTATTATTATTATTATTATTATTATTATTATTATTATTATTATTATTATTATTAGAGTCTAGATAATAGCTTTCGTCACTGTAAGATTAAAAAAGGACATTTCGAATCCTATCAGTTGATCAGGTATGAAGTGGCATTATGTATTACATACATAGTAATGTAAATCAGGCTATCAAAACTATTTGAATTATAAGATAAAGTGTTCTTAACTGCCAGTGATCTAATGGCTTTCACTGTTAATAAATCAATAGACATTTTGCTTTCTTTTCAGAATGGATTGGAATACATTTTCCAAATTAAGTGGTCTTTAAGACAAACACCTCTCATCCTTGTTCATTTTACATCTATGAATGTAATATTTAGCTAGAAGACAACGAAGATATAATGGTTGCTTATATATTCCATCTGCACTTGTATCTCCCAAAATTATGTTTTTTGCTCATGTAATTATATTCTCTGGAAATACAACAGTGCTCTAATAACATCGATTTAAATTCACTGGAAATTATAGGATATTCAAACCTGGAAATATATTTATGTGATCCGACAACACTTCTATAGCTACCACAGGCTCGTAATCGCCTTCAGTTTTTAGATTTCGTCGGGACTTTTACTGAATTGTATTAAAGACTTTCAATTACGAGGACTAGTGGATGTATATATTAAATTATTTTGGGATTTAATTCCCAATGCCATAAGTTCTTTTCTCCCATTTTTACTTTGTATTCTTGAGAAATAAATATATATTGGTAAAGTGTGCAATTCCGAATACAGAAGAATTGATGCTTAAAAGTCAATACAGTCGGGCTGCATTGCAAAATCAAAACCATAACCTGTCAGATTGACGTAGGAAAAATCCAAAACTCTGACCCAACTAAACATATTTATTTCTTATATTATTAATAATTCTGTTATTAAGCTCATAAACATAGAGAATAACCAAGCTATGTATTAGTTGTTTACATAAAACGAAATAAAATATTCAATCAGGTCAAGTTGAAATTAACTAAGTTTTGGACAAGGTCAAATCCAGCATACAATGTTACATTACAATAACATGTAATGAAAAAGCGTGTTTTTTCCTTTATTATATTTAAAATAACTAGTAAACAATTAAATTAAATGTACACAACAATTATTGTTAGTGTTTTATTTTGTATTAATTGCTATCCATACTTATTTTGAGAATTGACCTTGTCCGAAATCAAGCTGATTTTCTCGCTGACTTGAATCATTGATGTTTGGTTTTCTAAACAACATGTTTATATCATTCTGAGTCGAGGACATTGGAAATTCCCATGAAATGTCGGAATTACCTGTTGTTTACTACACTGTATAATGTAAGTTTAGATACAGACCTTTTATTTGTAACTAAAATGTTTGTTTTTGTAACCTTCCAGAATGACATTTTCCATTAGGGCAAAGTCTTTTTAAAAAAATCAGAGAACAATATAATATAATCTTGTTTATCTAGAATTTTTGTTCATTCCTGAAATAACATTTATTATTGCAAATACTTTAGTACCTATATGACGACACACATCCATATAATTTCAAAGATTTTATTCCATTCCATTTCCTTTCACTGGTTGATTTTAGCATCCGATTTAAAGAATGGTTTGTAAATGTCTTAATAATTATTACGAAAAATAATTTCCAAATGGAAAGGGATGTATCATCTGACCGGTGAGTATTTTATCATTCATATTTCTAGCATCTCACAATTTTAAGTTGTATTATGTTGTGTCCAGTTCGGATACATTTTATTTCTTCAAAATATTTAAATGCAAGCGATTATTTTTTCTGCAATTGCACAAGTGCCTTGAATTATGTTTCTACAACAAAAGACTTGGCACATCAACACATTAGGAGCTATTACAGACACATCATCGCCGTCAGTTTTCGGATTTATTCTGGCTAGTACTGAATTTTATACAAGACTTTAAATTATTAGGAATGTGTCTATAAGTCTCGGATTAATTTGGGTTTTAATTTGCATTACCATACGTTCTTCTTTTCATTTTGACTGTATTTTAGGAATAAAAACTATTCGTTAACTTAAACAAAGCTTCACGCCTTGCACTCTTTTCTGTTACTTAGTTTAGGACATAGACTCGTGTGTATATATATATATATATATATATATATATATATATATATATATATATATATATATATATATATATATATATATATATATATATATATATATATATATATATATATGTGGTATATACACACACACAGACACAGACACACACACACACACACACAACGCTAAACACTCGGTTGTCTGACACATATTAAAATTACAACTTAATCTTGCTAAATTACAAACAAAATCCAATAACATTCCTATGAAAAACGAAATTGAAAAATGGACAAGAGGAGAGACTCCATTTTCTATTCTTGCAAATTGTTCTCTCTGCATCCTCTGTGATGTCTCAAATTTAACAATCAATTTATGCAATACAGCCCACGCTGATATTTCTCTTGAAAACTACATATCAATATTTATTTATCAGGTTAAAATTTGCGCTATGATATGTAATTTAGAATATGTATATTTTGTCTAAACATATTTTTTTTTTACAAATTTCACCTACGTCATTTACTTTATATTACTTAAATATGTACTGTGTCGATCAAATCCGTATTTCATTATAGTCAAGTTTTAGTGTGAAAGGGAATTTTTTTTCAAAATAAACATTTCGCCAACATTTCTGAGACGAGGACTATTTTAAATTCTTGAAATATATTGTTTATTATTAAATGCTGACATTTATCTGCTGAATGTTTGGTGTAAATATTCACAACGCGTCTATCATCTTTGGTACGGAGCCAATTATGCGCAGCTATTTTCCGCTAGAATTGGTTTTCGCTGGACTGATACTTGGCATTTTTTCTGTCCCTGCCCAAGGTTTTTCATAACGATTCACCAAAATAACGATTCTCTTGGGCATTGATGAGAGGAATTCATTCTGCGATAATTTCTTTGGTTTCTCATGGGCGCTTTATTCGTTCTAATGTTACAACTAGCATGACTAATTACCAAGGAGTTTTGCGTTTTATTCGTTCTAATGTTACAACTAGCATGACTAATTACCAAGGAGTTTTACGTTTATATACAGATTGAATCTGTTAAATTATGAAAACTCTAATTTGTAATATACAATCACTAAATGACACACACACACACACACGTGTGTGTGTAATGTGTATGTGTGTGTGTATGTGATGTGTGTGCACACAAATTAATGCAAATTAACTATTCAACACATATGTTCGCATTGAAACAAAGTTATTTTATAACTATAAATTATTGTTAATATTATGAATGTAAGTGTGCGTATGTGTGTATATGTATTATATGTTGCATGTGTTTGTATGCACGTATGTGCGTACGTATGTATGTATGTATGTATTTTCAAATTTGAGAATCTCATTGCGAGAGAGTGATACTTGAGTGGAAGGGGTTACTGGCTGACGTGTCTGCAAGTTGTGGATACCTGCATGATCTAAATGGACAGCTTAGAAATAACAATATATGTGTCTTTCCGTAATAGTATACCCTTACAACATATTGGTTAGAACCAACGTTCCCTCTAAGCTGCGCGCATCCCCGCGCAGCTGAATTGTCAATTTTTGCTCAATCCAACATTAAATTTTGCTCGTCTTCGTAATGTTTGCGCAGTGCAGCGAGTACTGCGCGCACACCTATCATTCGCTTAGAGGGAACGTTGGTTAGAACCATATGATATTTATCTATCATTCTGTTTTATATATTGTGTTGTATTCTAATGATTTTCACTACCTTGCCCGAACTCATTCTGTTTATTGTTTTCAATTTCACACCATCGATAATGACTGATCAACACAAGTGAATTTTCGTATCGCAACCTAGTCTTCGTAACTTCGGAGGTGAAAGAGCACAATGAATCCTCTTAACTGTATACAAAAAAAAAAAAAGAAATTGAAAAAAGCTAAGATAAAGTTGGTTTTTAAAAAAAGAAGGAAAAACTCTAATCTGGAAGAAGAACGCTATTTTCAAATAACATTAGCTACGGTTGATGATAAAAGACAATGACTTGCATGATTTGTAATATATGAGAACATTATTGTCCTTAAACCGAGAGAGTAGTCTTCTGAATTGCATTCAAGGAGGCACAGCCGGCAGGTTATCAACACGTCTCTTCAATAAATAACCAACATGGATATTATCAGAAGGCAGTCAGAGCCATTATACCACGGGTATTGAAAGGAAGATAAACTGCCAAGATGGTGCAGTTTTGCTGGCATATAATATTTCATTGTTGACTTGGCACAGAAAATGCCAAACAAATAAATTACTTTGCCATTCATTCGGTGATGACAAATTACCCAAGGCTCAGTTAATGTGCTATGTATAAATCCGAAATCCGACGTATTTTACAGCTTAATGTAAGAACAAATCTTATTTTCTAACGCAGGCAATGCATACGCAAAGTATAGAGACTGTGCCAATATACTTTTAAGTAGGCAATACATGCGTGAACTGATTTCACAAGCAAATGTGTATTATTCGATGTTTATACATCGCATAGCAAACATTCGTGGAACGCACAACAATGGGATAGATTCAGGAATTCGAAGTATAGTAAAATAATAATAATAATAATAATAATAATAATAATAATAATAATAATAATAATAATGAGGACTTTGTAAAACGCCTAATTCGGAAAATATTTAAGGTAAGAAACATTATTTGGTCTTTAAAGTAGTTCCTGCAGTTGAAAAAGGTGAGTTTTAAGAGCAGTCTTGAAAGGGACCAATTGGTTCTATTTATCATTATGAGGTTTCTCGTAGTAGCAAATAAAGGTGGAGGGTTAGGGACTGATACGTCGAGATGGCAATATAATGCAGAGGTGATCTGATGCAAGTTCGTTGGATAGAAGGGTGGACCGTAGAATATTATCGTTAGGTCGAATCCAGTCTAACCTGTGACCATGTTTATGGGTGGGTTGGTTAACTGACTGTTCAAGGATGAAAACATGAATGGAATCTAGGAGTTTTGATGTTGATGAGTTTCCAGAACAGTCAAAGTGAAAGTTGAAATCTCCAAGAATAACCAGGTTGCCACCGATCGAATGTCCATACTCCAGGAGATTCGGAAACGGCTCCAAAAAGAGAAATTCAGTCAGCTTGTATTTTTTTCTACTGGTTGGAGGGCGGTAGAGGCATAAAAAAATGGACTGACTTTTGTTCCAGTGTGAGTGTTGTTTGGACTAGTTCAAACGCTGTGTGGCAGAAACTGAAGGTTGTATTGTGTTTAAGACATTTTATCACGAATTCTTTGTGATGACAGCAATTCCACCTCCGCTAGAGTTGTGGGGTAACGATTTGATGGAGTAACCGGTGGGTGTTAGATTCGCGCACTATGGCTCATCGCCAGATGTTTTTAGCCGTGTTTCTTTCAGGAAAAACACCCACCCACACACACACACCTCTCTCTCTCTCTCTCTCTCTCTCTCTCTCTCTCTCTCTATATATATATATATATATATATATATATATATATATATATATATATGTTTCCGTGTTTGTGGAAAAAATAGTTTGTACTTCGATTAAATAAGCTGTACATATATTAAATAGGTTAAATAGACTGTACATATATTAAATAGGTTAAATAGACTGTACATATATTAAATAGGTTAAATAGACTGTACATATATTAAATAGGTTAAATAGACTGTACATATATTAAATAGGTTAAATAGACTGTACATATATTAAATAGGTTAAATAGACTGTACATATATTAAATAGGTTAAATAGACTGTACATATATTAAATAGGTTAAATAGACTGTACATATATTAAATAGGTTAAATAGACTGTACATATATTAAATAGGTTAAATAGACTGTACATATATTAAATAGGTTAAATAGACTGTACATATATTAAATAGGATGCACGTATCAAAATATAAGTAAGGTATATAGTAGTAAGTTGGAGTTTTAAGTGCGCAACGGCCACGAAGGGTCATATGGCCCACTATTTATATCCAACATGTCGTTGGACATTTAGTTCTCCCATAGGGACGGTACGAAGCCACGTCCCTACAGGCATTCTGTGCAAACAGGTGCACTTCTTTACTTGGGCGTTATGCTGAATTACTAATGAGTAACTGTCAGCATAGATGTAAGCCCCACAGGGTGGGTAGGAATAGTACCGTCACACACCCACCCTATCAACCAATCATGTTGCTTTGAATAAGCAGTGTGCAAGAGCACTGGTAGCGAGAGAAAATTAGTTTCCTCATATCGCTAGAAATTCTGCTGAGCCCTGATCGAGGAAGGGAGGGAAAGGTCCGGAAAGGTCGGCCAGCACGCACGCAAAGAGAAGGACAGCACAGCCACGAACGCCGCCCACACCTGAAACAAAAGCGCCCTACTTACTTGTGTCAAATTCAGTCCAGTTGTGCTAGTGAACTCCCTATATCAATAATGTGTAAGCCACCTGTGCAATTATTTCAAGCATTAGAGTTACAGAATTTCCTATCTCCTAACACTATGCCCTACATTAGTACTATGTGTACATAATTTGTCCCTACCTGGGATAGGCCCTTCTTACAAGGGCAGATCCCCTAAGAAAAAACAAAAACAAAAAAAAACTATACTAGGGTTGTCAGAGTGACCAGATAGTTTCTTCAGGTTAGGTTGTTGGAGTTCTGAATTTATTTGGTGGAGATCCGAAATTGTTCATATTGGTTTTTTGTTGGTTTGCCGAATAGAATTCTCATACCAATCGTTACGGCAAGAATTCAATATCTAAGAACATGAAACATAAAAAACAAACAAGACAGTACGGACGAACAAACAGGAAGTATAAAAATAAATAAATAAGAATAGAAATAAGAAAAAATAGAAAAATAGATTACAGTTAAAAATGGGGTGGATGAATGGGGTCAGTCGGTAACCCAGCATTACTGAATGGGAGAGACACAGAGGTGTACCTGGCTGTTCACTTGTGTGGGCCCAATCCAGGCGTTTTCTAGTACAAGTCCTAGAGCCTGTTTTATAGCAGTAGGTACCAACCTTCCCCGAGCCCCGAAGGAAATAAAAGTATAAAGAATAAAATCAATAAAAGAGTGAATGTATGGGACCGGTCGGGACCTCTGCATTACCGTATGGGGTGACACAGAGGTGTACCTGGCTGTTCACTTGTGTGAGCCCAATCCAGGCGTTTTTCTAGTATATTTCCTAGAGTCTGTTTTATAGCAGGAGGCACCAACCTGTCCGGAATAAGTGATAAATAAAAATAGTAACAAGAAGGATAAATGGGGTTAGTCGGTATCTCTGCATTATTGACTGGGGGTGACACAGAGGTGTACAAGGATGTTCACTTGTGTGAGCCCAATCCAGGCGTTTTCTAGTATATGTCCTAGAGCCTGTTTTATAGCAGTAGATCACGACCTTCCCCGAAAAATATATTAATAATAAAGGAGAAAAATAATAATATAAATAAAGAAATGGCATGGCACATCTTTATAGCCCTGAAAGGACTGTTTTTAAAGGAATAGTATTATCCTTTCTGCTGTGTGATCTTGAAGGCAGCTTGCCAGAGGAGTTGCCATGCTCTTCTTGGGAGTTTTGTTCTTTCTGTTATCCTCCCTTGTGATGTTATCTCCTCTGTTTGATGGTTGTAGAATTGAGGGTGTTGAATACTTCATTTTGTTTCTTCCTGTAGTTGGTAGTCCCTCCTTAGGCACATTTTGGAGGGGGCGGGGGGTTGTTTTGGAAGATCTTTATGACATTATTTGTTAAGTAGAAAGGTTTGGAGGTGTGCAACCCCAACGTGACAAGCTGTAATGATCTTCTTGCTTACAGAGTACACTCCACGGCACATTTTGTTTTTGTGAGTTTTGTCATCAATTCCTTGCAAACAATACACTATGGAAAATTTCCTTTTTCAATCACTCGATCTCCAATGAAAATTCTTGTGTGATATCACAGAGTTAGCTCGGGTAAGGCCAGCCGGAGTAAATAATTTTTGATGAAACTATTCACGTTTCCATCGAAGATTTTGTCGATTCTGGTACAGGTGCAGTATTGTATTAGGCAGATAAAGTGTCTTTTGAATTGAATGATATGCACGTGATGGCACGATTACTGGATGCAGACGTTATATAAAATCTAGATTCTAAAGGTGTTTGCGTGCATTATATTGGGTCAAAATGTAATGTTTTATGACGGATATTTCCATTATTCGAACTGGAGATATGATATGATTGAAACACTTTCTATCAGTTTCGAAACGGCGTTTACGTGAACGAACAATACAGAATATTGAGCTTAAATTGTTATGAGAGTGAGCTCAAGAATTTTGCTTATGGCATATCTATGTGCCAATTAAATAAATTGGAATCAGTCACTTTATTATTTTGGTTCATTCATATGTTAAAACAACGCACAAAACATGCTTATTCATTCTCTTCGCATTTACTCCTAAGAATAATTATTGCAATTCTTGATGGCAGAGAGTACGGCAACATTGACCAAACCCCAACAGTAATTTGAAAAAGAGCGGAAGCAGTCACGTGACATGCCAACAATTTGAATTCGACCAGTCACTCGAATGATGTTGAAATTCGTTTAATCGGTGTAAAATAACCGCTTTTGAAGTTAGCATAAATATTGTAACTATATTTCCGAGAGAAATTGATTCATTCAAATGGCATGTTAAATTTTTTCATGTAATGTATTAAATTATTTGTATATAATGGGTCTCGTGTTATTCTATTCTATATTTCTGCTCAGATCTCCGTTATTCCATCCACTATTTTAACATTTGATTTTATTGTTTACTCGATCTGGGCAATACCACAGTGGTCTCTCATCTTTTCGATAACGATAACCAAAGCGTCAAAACGAGGAGGGGGTGAATCTTACAGATTAAAATTGTTAACCAAAGCAAAATTGAGGTCGTCTTGCATCATTATCATTGGCAAGTAATGTTACGCACTTTATTTTGTATGTTGGATACACGGTATGTAGACAAGTTAAATACAATAGAGTGTCTTCCCAAATTACAATACCTGAATGGACAAAATTTAAATAGAATAGTTTAAAACATTTCAGTACTCTGCATTTTGTTTTTGTGAGCCAGTTTCTCAGACCAACTGCATACTCCTTTGTGCTTTGTCATGTCTAAGTAATTTTTGTCCAATAACGTTATATCAGAAACGATCTGGTACACTTGGTTGAATAAATATATATTATAAAGTTGGCAACAAATATTAGCATCATCCTAGACAAAACATATATCTCAGCCAACATCTAATTAATGATAAATATTTAGCTGAGCAAGTCGTAGTTTTTGTTAATAGTTTTCTACCATTGTTTTTTCCCAAAAAATGAAGATTTACTTCCCAAATATACTATATTTCACATAAGTCAGTGCCTTAGTCCTGTATCGTTTTCGAGGTTAGTTGTAGCCGTCTCGGGCGACTGAGAACCGGAATGTCCGGTGCGCATTATAAACGTGAAAATACAGATAATTGAAGCTTTTACCGTTTCTCCATCTGATGAAAGCGCAGGTGAAATTTACCACAGAGGTGGTTAATCTTATCATCGCGCATAATTCGGGGCATGCCGTACATAGTTTACGAGTCATTATCGCTTAATCGGAGGGAACTAAAAGCCCTCAGCGTTATTTTTTTAAGATTAGTATTGGATTTGAAGGTATCATGGAACTCTTGTGGTAAAAGCTATCAACCAGAAGAACAGTCTACATAAACCGTGAAGCCTATGAGCTTGAGAAGACTAAGTTCAAAAAATGCTTACAAATACATTACTAATAAACATAAGGCAAGACATAGCGTTCTGCAAAGGTTGGGGTGGGGTACTTCCAAAGTATTAATTAAAATATTATGAAAGTTCCACCTGGCTCGTGAATTTAAATTTAAATTAAAGACCAAATAGGTATACGGCTCTGAGCCCCCAGTCAGCACTGCCGACGGTTAAATTATATACATATATATATATATATATATATATATATATATATATATATATATATATATATATATATATATAACACGAAGATGAAATTCAACAATAACAATTTAATGAAGCCTATAAATTTAAATGTCACACAATCACTCGTCCTTTAAGTGATAGCCTATTTCATCTGATGATTTTCAGTGTGAGTTCGATTTTCCACCTGGCCTTTGGTTGTACTCATCTATTTATCCGATCCTCTCACTCCTTCTGGATTCCACCTCTCCCGACTCCTCTCCTCCCTTCACTTTCCTTCCGTTCTTTATTACTACTATTGGGACCACTTTCCCTGGTCTGTTCCCCGGACTTCCTCTCCAAATTTCCCTCTTTCCTTCTTTTCCTTCCGGCTATAACGGAGACACTGGGACCACTCACTAGTCTGTCCCTTGAAGCTTCCTGTGAAAATCACAAGGCGTTAACATAGGGTTTATCACATCTCACCTCACACTAAATCATCAATTAACCATCAGATAAGGCTATTACTTTTAGGACACGCATACATACACATCGAAATTCCGACACACTCTTACAGGGAAACAATGGCGTAATAGCACGATATCATACATATATCCATACTACATCATATCATATAAGTATATATATATATAATAGTCTGTCCCTTGAAGCTTCCTGTGAAAATCACAAGGCGTTAACATAGGGTTTATCACATCTCACCTCACACTAAATCATCAATTAACCATCAGATAAGGCTATTACTTTTAGGACACGCATACATACACATCGAAATTCCGACACACTCTTACAGGGAAACAATGGCGTAATAGCACGATATCATACATATATCCATACTACATCATATCATATAAGTATATATATATATAATATATATATATATATATATATATATATATATATATATATATATATATATATATATATATATATATATATATATATATATTTAATCTCATTGTACTTACAATATTACGACAGCCAGACGTATGTCTGTACACTACACTCCCACAAGCGTACACAAATATTCAAATATTCATATTATTAATTTCTCACAGTGAAATCATTTCAAAGATACCATTCAGTTTCTATAATTACATGGATAATGTGCTATTGTACCATCAAATAACCACATAGCGAATTATAATAGTATTAATTCTTACGACGGCTAGCAAGCAATACGATTCTTTACAAATAGGAACCCATTCTTCAAAATATACAAACATATCAACATCACAAAATAATTACTCCTACTACGATTTTAGTAATAATACGTATATACCCGATCTACAATTAAATGCAGTCGCAGACAGCAAAGATCGAACAAATAGCTCACTGACATTTTTAGAAGCTACACTTAGAATTCTGTTCCTAAGGTTTTTCCCGCCAATTAACGTATGGCCGCCGGAATTCCAATTCACGGTGCGTTCTATAACGACTATGGCAATTAACGCTCGATGGCCGGGTTAAAGATATATATTTTAGAATAAATCAGGGTCCCACCCCTATCTCGATTCTGATTGGGTAGCGCTGGGACCCTATCCATTCGACTCCTTCAATCTTGCGGTCCGTCAGCGTATCCAGAAGATAAGGCACGCCCACTCCTTCTGGCAGCTTCTTTGATGTACAAAACATCCTTCCAGCCCAAGGTGCTAATTACACTTCTGACGGGCCTTGGTCAGCTTCCTCTCTTAACTATGGCCAACTTACGTAAGGGATGGTGTTAGCCTGCGGTCATGTGTAACAATAAATAGTGGCTTGTCCGACTTACTTGATAACACATGGTTCTAATTTAATTTTTGGGTGTGGCAACGCCACAATATTCATACCCAATCTCAGTGGTAAGACAGAAGGTAAGACACTTTCACGGTATCAGTTCATTTTTCCATGTCGATAAAATGGTCGATAAGTGTGGCAAGATAAAGATTAAGCAAGCACTGTTAAAATAAAAATATCAAACGAAGAGAAACGTAACTAAAGAAAAACGGTCATGAAGAGATGTTTGGATGGACAGAGAAGTAGAGGACGATATATGTATATGAGATGTTGATTTCATTAAACATGACGTCATATATAGTCATTCATTCACTCCAATTAATGAAACCATTCATGTAAAAAGTTCACTATCAATCCACTCATACGTCATGACAAGATAACTGAAAAGTTTTGCCAAATAAGCCTTGTATATTTTTTAATTGGTACATGGATGGCTCGGTGCGCTGAGCCCATGTTAAATATTTCATGAAAATGTAAAATTATGCCCGAAACAAAATAATAAGGGACACCCTCGTTATTACCTTACATAGAGTTTGCTTATATTTTATCAAGGGCCAGCATTACCAAGTGAAAATGGTCATAATAGGTGTTGGTCACGTGTACAAAGGCCCTTATATCTTCACAGTATATACTTCAGTGCCAAGATGTGGCTTGCCTAAATATAAACTAGAAAACTCTTCTGCAATATCATACTTACATTTCCATTGAAACGAAGCAGAGGAATCTCGTCTTGTGGGTTGTATCTAGAGTTAAATTCTAAATATCCATTTAAAAAAAACAGAAGTCTAGATAAACAGACTTGATAAGTTTTAAACAATGTAGACCTACGTATTCAGATACCCGAATAGCAAAATGTGTGACTGATTTGGCGTCAGTGACGTCCTGCATCAAATGACAACCTAAAACTATTGGATATCCCATCGAAGACTGTGCAATGTCTGATGGAATTACTCACTTTTAAAATGCCTACAATTCTTGGACATCCCACATGAGACTATGACGGAATTCCCCATTTTTCAAATGCATGCATTTCTTGGACATCCCAATTAAGACTATGACGGAATTACCCAGTTTTAAAATGTATACAATTCTTTGCTCAAGTGCCGATTCTTCGTTTTGGATATGAAGAATCTACACTAAAGATATTAAAATTTAAAATAGACACAGCTGTTTGACACTGATATTAGTTTCAGGAGACAAAGCGGAGGGAAGAAAGGCATATCGCATCTCAACGAACAACGACTAATTTACAATATATGAAATCTGTTTCAAATGATAAAGTGACAATTTCGACGTTTTGAACATTGTTCTGGTAACAGGTGCGTATGACTACAATTGCCTACACACAAAAACGCTATATTGTAAACTGATTGACAAAATGTAGACTTTCAAAACTATTTTAAGCTCAGATATATGGCATCATGTGTGAAACATGAACGGTACAGTAAACCTTTTTAAAGTAGTCGTATTCCTTCGAGGGTAGCTCGCCAACATTTGATCCCCAATTGGCACCGAGCTCTCGCCTGTGACTTCAAGAAGCGGTGGAATATATAGCTGGTCAACAGGCAGAACGGCGATTCCCAGCATAGCACCGTGGAGCGATAAGAGCGTAGAGAGACACGTAGAACGTCTTGATCATTCACTGCACTCAACACCGTCTCCGGCCGTCTTGGAGTTGTCGTTCTGCTGCAGTCAGATGGTTTTGTGCGAGAGAGTGAGGTCGACGAACTGCGCAGCTCCTCCTATTATAAAATAAATCCACCGCGCAAGTCATTCTTGACATCCATCCAGACCATTTCACCAACCACTAAAGTCCTTGGCGACAGACAAGCGATTAAGCGGCAGGTGTAGGTACACTAGCAGCCATAGCCACAAACATGCATACTGGCGGCTCAGGCCATTAAGACCGTTCACCACTGACACGGAGCAGCAATGGAGTTCGGCAGCCCAATGAGCGACTGAGCGTCTCTCTTAAGGAATGCACTGCTCACATCCCGTGAATGAGAAAGACCCCAGACGAGATCCACCATAACAGGACAGGAACTCGCCAGATATAAAGTGGACATTGCTGCTTTGAGCGAGACCCGGCTTTCAGAAGAAAGCGATGTCTGGAAAAGTGGCTCAGGGCACACTTTATTTTGGAGAGGCCGATGAAGTGAAGAGCGCAGTGGAGTCTGCTTTGCAGTGAAGTTAGCACTGATTGGCAAATTGGCTCGACCTACAAAAGGGTTAATTGACAGACACATGGCCATGAAACTCTCCTCTTGTCTGGAACCATGACCAAGCCAGATGTAGTGAAGGTCATGTTTTCTTCACTCCGTCATCTCTAACGTTCCAATAGCATATGCGCTCGTCATTTCAATGCAAGAGTAGGCTGTGATCATCACGTTGCCCGGGATGGAGTGCTAGGCAAGCACGGAGTAACTGTAACAGCAAACGGTTTCATTTTACTCCAGACTTGCTCCGACCATGAATTGATGATCACAAAAACAGTCTTCAGCCTTCCTACCCGTATCCGGACGTCATGGATGCACCCTCACTGCAAGCACTGGCACCTCATCGACTGCGTCATTGTCAGGCGTAGGGACAGGCAGGATGTGCTGCTCTGGTTGCTGAACAGACCACCGCCTCATCATCACCAAGCTCAACGTCAACATTCAGTCCAAAAGACGCCCATAGGGAACGAAGGCTCATAAACGACTAAACATCACCAATCTAAAATGTACCAGTCTCTCGTGGATGCCCAGGAAGAACACCTGACATCAACCCCACTCGACATTCAGATAAGATCGAGTATGATGTGACGAACTTCTACGATTCCCTGAAAGAAGTGTATGGACCTGCATACTCTGGGTCAACCCACCCCATTCTCAGCGCAAACGGGAACACACGAACTACTGACAAAGAGAAGATTCTTCAACGATGGACTGAACATTTAGCATCCTGAATCACCCTTCATCCATAAATGATGAAGCCATAAGTCGTCTCCCCAAGTACCCATCAACAAAGCACTGGATGAAACATCCAACCTTGTTAAAGACACAGAAAGCGATACGTGTGCTCTCCAGTGCAAATCACCTGGTTCAGATTCCATCGCAGCTGAAGTCTACATAGATGTGGCCACATTCCTATTAGAAAGACTCCACCAACTTATTGAAAGGTTTCACCAACTATTTTTTACTGATGTGTTAGCAAGAGACGATCCTCCAGGAATTCAAAGACGCTTCCATGATTCACTAGTATAAGCGGAAAGCAGCCACCAGGCTTGCCACAATCACCGGGTATATCCTAACTCTCAATCGCAGGAAAGATACTCTCCAGCATTTTACTGAACCGCCTCACTATGTACCTTGACTAGGAACTACTGCCAGAAAACACGGTGTTTGCTGAGAAGAAGCTACAAGAGAAATGTCAAGAGAAAAACATCGACCACTTCTCCATCTACGTCGACTTCACAAAGGCGTTTGATACTGTCATCAAAGAAGGCTTGTAGAAGGTAAGGGCCATGTATGGATGCTCTAGTATATGTATGCCATGACATGCAGGCACGAGTCCAGTACAATGGAGATACATCTGAGCCATTCTCAGTAAAAAATGTGTCAAGCAGGGTTGTCTTCTGGCACCGACACTGTTCAGTCTATTCTTCTCCGCCATGCTGACTAATGCTTTCAGAGATGGAGTGGTTGGAGTCGGTGTCGGGTACCGTACAGATGGAAAACTATTCAATACTAGGAGGCTTCAAGCAAAAACCAAGGTCGTGACAGACACCATCCTGGATTTATATGTCTCATATGTAAACGAACATTCCGTGCAAGAAGAGAACAGAGCCAGCCAAGAAGACTTAAGTCCTGCATCAGCCGGCCAATGTAAATCCCTGTGTTGAGCCCAACATCCCATCAACGACCAAACACTCAATGTAGTTAACTGGTTCACCGACCTTGGCAGCACACTGTCACAGAGCGTCACTATTGACGACGAGGTGAACCTTCGCATAGCCAGAGCCAGCGCAACTTTCAGCAGATCTTATACCAACGTCTGGAATAGAAGACGCATCAGTATTCACACCAAAACCAACGGTCTACGGGGCAGGTGTGCTCCCCAAGCAACTTTACGCTTGCAAAACCTGGACCGTTCACCACCGCCACGTCAGGAAGCTGAATCACTTTCACACCACAAGTCTCAGGAAAATCCTCAACATCATTTTGCAGGACTGAGGTATTCACCCAAGCAGGTCTACCATCACCAATACCATCCTGAGGCAGTGATAGCTACGGTGACCGGGACATGTTTTACGCATGCCAGACGACCGGCTGCCTAAGAGACTCTTCTGTGGCGAGCTGCAGCAATGCAGCAAGGACAGCGATCCCATGGAGGTCAGAAGAAACGCTGCAAAGACAATCCGACAGCTGCATTGAAAGCGTTCAACATACACCCTGATTCCTGGGAACAGACATAAAGCGACAGAGTCACGTGGCGTTCATATGTGCACAAAGGCTCCAAGTTGTACGAATCTAGCAAGACAGCAGCTGAAGAGGCAAAGCGTCAAGCCAGAAAAGCACGTGACATCAACCCTCCTGAAGATGTCCTCTTCATCCCGTCTCTTATGCAAACGAACATTCCGGTCAAGGGTTGGCCTCATCGGCCAACTGCGCACGCACATAACAGAACCAGCCTCTCCAACACTCAGATGCCTAGAGAGGTCCTCGTTTAATCAACGGACGAACAATAACAAACAAATGGGTTTTATCGCATAAAATACATATATGATGATTGGGACTATGACGTCCTTTCTCTATATGGGCGGACTATTGCAAGCTTACTAGTAGATTTAGTTGATGGATAAAAGTGAGCAGATAAAGTATCGTAAAATGTATACCGATGTTATGCATTATGCATTTTTTTACAGTCCTGACTTAAAATGTTATTAAGAGATTCGTTCTCCTTCGATAAAACAAATGTGTTTCCTTTATTATTAGTGAACTTATTTGCTTATTTTACTTGTATAATCATGAGACATCTATTTTTCTTTATTATGTTGATATTAATAAATAAGTAGCAGCAGAGAGGGTGAATCAGACAACTTTTTTTTTGGTTATTTTTTATTATACCTTTAAAACGGTACGAATAGACCCTTCTCGCGAAAAAATAAGTCTCCGACCCTTATGATTGTTCGCGTTTTCGTTGATGAATCATAAAATGTCGCAACGTCGTTGTCACTCACCCTCTCTGCTGCTAAGGTTTACGGTGATTTTAACCGAATATTTTATCAAGTCCGATACGATATCGTGTCCTAGGGTCTGCTAAATTTATTGTCACAAATCCGTGTGGTTTTGACTGAGCGTGACTAAAGAAATTTCTAAATTGATTATGATTCATATCACCGCTGCACCAGGTCTGATGAATATTTCGTAGCGTATGAATCAATTCAACTACGCCGTTAAATACACACAACACATTGCAATTATCTCTGATCACTTTTGGTATTTGTGTGTACCGTTGAGTGACATAGATCACATCAGTGTTTTTATGCCTGCCTCGGGAAAATATTCTAGCAGAATTTTTTTGATTATCTAACATGATATCATCGTATACCACTAAATTGTTAATACTTCCATCAATAGCATCAATGCTCGGGGCTTCCTCTATATCAGTAATAAACTCAATAAAATCTTCATCGATTTGAAATTCTTTTGCTTTCTCGTTAAAATCCTTTAGCACTTCATAGCATCGCTGATCGTCTACACTCGGGGCTATTAAATACAATTTGTTCCATTTCATCCATCTCGTTATCAAATTAAGTAGCAGTTGTGTCTTTCCGCTTCCAGATGGTCCGATTATAATCATTCTAATTGAATTCGGCAACATTTCATGATGTTTAATAGGTTCCCGTCGTCGGGTAGCTGAATAATCAATTATATTCATGCCGTTATATATAAATTATGGATCTATATTGTGTGAAGTGTAAAAAACGTACTGGCACAGATGACTTGACGACGATTACAACTAAAAATAACCGATCAGCGCTTTCTGGTAAATGCGTACAATGTAGTACAAAGAAATTTAGATTTGTTTCTAAACCCAAGGAACTCAAGGAACCTTTAAAAAAAAACGAGGAGGTGATATCGCAGCCAAGCTAACTAAACTCCCTGGAACCCCATGGGCAAAATACCCTGGAGAAAAGCACCTTCCAGGATATAGCTACTGTGGACCGGGAACAAGACTTGATATCAGACTCAATGATCAAAATCAGCCCCGACCCGGTGAGGAACCAATAAACGCTATTGATAAGGCCTGTCACCTTCATGATGTATCTTATAAAAGCAGTAATCTGCAGCACAGGCATCTAGCAGATGTGAAATTAATTCATGCGTTAAATGCTATTTCTGATAAATCTTTCAAAGAAAAATTGGCTTCCTTTTTGATAAAATCGGCTATGAAAAGTAAATTGATGTTAGGTGCTGGTAATTAATAACAACATGGAATCTATTTATTATTCCCCAAGAGGATACTGGAGGGGTAAATCAGCAATCCATAAACTCGCTAGCGCTGCGAAAGTGAAAAAAACCACTGCGGCTCATTGGTTATCCAAACAGGCACTATGGCAAATTTATCTACCACCGCCTAAACAAATCAATTTCTCGCATTTTGATGTGACCGGACCCAATGAAGTTCATCAGGCTGATCTATTATTTCTGCCACATGATCGTGGTTACAAATACGCATTAACCGTAGTTGATATTGCAAGTCGATACAAAGAAGCAGAACCGTTAAAAACAAAATCAGCCACCGAAGTGGCTTCTGCATTTGAAAGGATTTATCGAAGGAGTCCTCTGCACTGGCCAAATCTGTTACAAGTTGACCCGGGCAAGGAATTTCAGGGTGCAGTGTTATCTACAATGAAATATCACAATGTCGCTATCAGACGAGGGCATACTGCACTGCATCGTGATCAGGCCATTGTAGAACGATTTAATAAAACCCTTGCTGAGCGGTTATTTGGATATCAATACGCAAAAGAATTCATCCAAGAAAAAAGATCCCGTGAATGGGTTAAAAGGTTACCAGCTGTGATTACTGCACTGAATAACGAGATTACTAGAACCATCAACATGAAACCTATCAACGCGATTAAAAAGAAGTCAATACCTGAAATGGAAATTCAAAAAGATTTTAGCGTTTCCCAACCAATTCTTGGTAGTAATGTCATTGTGAGGTACTTATACGAACCAGGAGAGCTTGAGGGTGGCACAAAAAGGGCTACTGATCCTATTTGGAGTATTACTGCACATAAGATATCTAGTATAACACGATCTACGGGTAGACATCCAATCTATAAACTGGATTCAACTGCCCCTCAACGGGGTTTTACTAGACAACAATTACAAGTGATACCTGAGGATACTCAATTACCACCGCATGGGCTTAACTAGCACCCTTGCGTCTATTGCACTCAAGACAAGTCAACATCACATTATTTCTGACATGACCGAGATTGTTATTTTTTCTGTCAACGGTGAATTGGCGAGGATCCTTATCCGAATACTGCCAACGCATTATACAATTGCAACTTGCGCAGTGATTATTTTGTTGTTGCTTCAAAGTGATTATTAATTCAGCATCAATATCAAATTCTCGTTGTTTTTTTTTGTCTTGTTGTTTGTAACCGGAGAGTTTTTTATCAATAATATCATTATCATCGCCAATGATTTCATCATCGCCACCAATGATTTCATCATCGAAGACAATTCTTCGAAGTTGATTTATTTTTCGTACTCTAGACACTGCGAGATAGACTAAATTCGACCATTCTATGCGATTATCTACCATCCAAACAATTGTATCCGATATAGTCAATCCCTGTGAAGAGTGTATTGTTGCTGCATAACCTAGCGTCCATGGGGATTTATTAGCACGCAATGCATCTTCAACAACATTGATATCAACCAGCACAATATCATTTAATACGAGAATCTTCTTTTCACGCCCTGACTCTGTCAGGCCTGGAATATCAACTTCGATGTTCTGTTTTCGTGTATCCGATGGCCTATAACATAACGGTACTGGAAGTGTTGCAAATTTTTGTTTATGCAATTCAAATAACTTCATCTGAAGTGTGTCCCTGACTATTTTTCTACTTGCAATGATTAAATCATTTGGTCTCCACGCTTCCCAAAACTCATTCATGGGAGTTTCCGAAATTATTTCACGGGCTATTTCACACTGGATTCTATCCGGTTGTAATCTAATTAATTTCTTAAACTCTTTTAATTCATTATCAAGTGATCTATGATCAGTATCAATTTCTTCATAATAGTCTACAAAACCCTTTAGCCATTCATGGGGGGATGCACCGACAAATGGTGGTGGTTGGCCGTGATCACCGCACATGACGACTTTTGTATTCTTCAATAACAACCACTCAAGAAATATTTTTAAGACATCTTCTGACACTGTGTCTATTTCATCCCAAATGATAATTTCAGGAATAAATTTCTCTCCCATGCGTTCAGGAGTCCATTTATCTCCCTTCCATCTAAAGAAACTATGATAAGTGCAGGCATTTACCCCTCTCTGTATCATTTCTCTTGCAAGTCTGTGAGTCGGTGTTAGTACAATCATGTTTGGATTGGAAACACGAAATAACTCAATTGCCCGGGTTGTTTTTCCTGACCCACCACAGCCGTTTAAATAAACTGTTTTATACAGGCATATTGGATCAGAAATCGGTGGTGCACTAGAAAATTCTGAACACTGATTGCTTTCTAAGTAATTATTTTCAATGGTAACATCTGCTGATGGAATATAATCATGAAGCATTTCTTTCTTAATTCTCCATGACCCCCAATTCTCGTTGCCAGTAGCCTTAAAATCAGCCATTTTGCTATTTATGTAAAATGAGTCAGTAGCAACTCTAACTGCGGTGGTAGGAAATCTATTGATCATTGAAAATAAATTAATAGAAGCATAACCAAGCATAGAAGCTCTCAAATGTGTGTACTGCGGATTGTATCCATCAGTGTAAGTAACAATTGTACCCAATTTGGTTCCATCGGACATAAATGCGTCCTTACGATTGACATATAGGCCCCTATTCGTTAAATCCGTGATTACAAAATCGTATTCAGCATTGTCTATAATCAATCGTGAAGAATATCTCGTATTATCATCTTTGCCACCTTGGGTAAATTTACCGATTATTCTTCGTCCAAGATCTTTTGCTTCATTGTTTCTGATTTCAAATAACTGTCTGGACCAATCCATGATTTGTTGTTCATTAAAATCAGGAAACAGTTTTCGCTCTTCGCTAATTATTTTTTCTAGATCAGGTTGTGGTAACCAGACTGATTTCTGTGCTCGATAGGATATAATTGCTTCACTGACAATTAATGATTTTAACATCTTACAATCAAGCATATACCGTAATAACACTATTGGCGTCCAGTGTTTTTCAGACATGTGTTTACCAATCCAAAGATAACTACACGGATGAAGCCCTTCAGCCATTTCAAATGATGCTACACAAGCGAATCCGGTTAAATCGAAATGTGGCAGTGGTCCATTAATAGCAACACGGGTCATTTCGTGTGTAGGGTGTCCAAATCGTTTGAAATATTTCTCACACTCTCCATACCCAAGAAAACTTCCTGGATAACATGCAATCATATTAACTGAAATAACGGTATCAGCGGTGTATTTTGTGTTCCATAATCCTCCATGGCTGTATTCAAGACAGGACAATTTGACATCTGATAAGAACTCACTTCGGGTTGGTTTCCACGCGTTTTTCTTTCTAGCAAAATGTGCTGCAACTGATGGTACTGTAAAACAGTTTGCTAATAATTGATCGTTGTCTTCCCCTTCCCCAGAAAACTCACTAGCTAGTTGTTTCATTTGATTATGCAGTTCTTCAGTACGGTACAATTCTCCGTTGGGCCTTACAAACTGATCAAATCTACATTCTTCGTCTGAAGTACTATGAAATAGCCACACTGACACAGGATCGTTTTTACTCAAATGGTAAATAGCATCAAATAATTTCTGCTCTGAAAAAAACTCTTCGGTTCCAAACAGAGTTTGGGATAGATATTTTACGGTTCTATCCCGTGGGAATATTGTTACTGCCGATGACCACGCGTGTGCGTTATGATCAATAATTTCAATGGGAGCTCCCTGTGATTTATATTTCGATTCGTATAATACTTCACCGGTGATTGTCCTTACCGATATTGGAAATCTCAATGATGTTTCTAATTTAGTTATATCCTGAATTGTTGCCCCATGCTCTTTTACCGTGAACTCCCACTCGGTTATTTTTTTTCGTCTTAGATCAGTTAGTTTATTTCCCCGGGACGCATTTGTGAAGTGTTCCATTATTCGTGTTGCTACACAATTGAGCCCTGTCGAATATTGCATGGGTGCTAGTTTTGCAATATCAGGTTTGTCATTGAGTGGATATATCCCGTAAACAACTACTGTGACAGGATAAGATTTTTCGTAGTAGGGTTTATCAAGTCCAGTCAAAATTCCTGGTTTTGAATCCTGAGTCACAGTGACAGTTTTTTTGTCCTTAAGAATAGGCTCGTATTTGTCCCTAATGATCCATTTTCCATTATCACGGATAAGGAATTTTATTCGAAAAAAATTTCTTTCTTCCCCAACATTTGAGATTATCACTGCTGCTTTTTCATCATTCATGGTAGCGTCAACAACACCATCAATTCGAAATGTTGACCAACAATGAGCTGCCCCATCACGCTTGAATTCATTAAAACAGTCTCTGATTTTACTAATCAAGGTTCTATCAAGAATTTTATTCTTTGGTGTATCAGAAACTCTATCAAGATTGAATTGAACACTTTTCCAGGGCTTAATTTTCGATAATCTCTCGAACTCCTCCATACTATAATTAAAACAAGCATTTAAATGAAAGATTTAAGTATAATGAATCATTGCAAATGGCTTATGATTGGATCAGTGACACCGTGTAACAAATCATGCAGAAATGAATTCTGTTGGTATCATATGCAAAGCTTTCGTCGTGGAAGCCTTGGTCCGTTACCCTGTATTCGATGTGGGGTTGGGGTTAGGGGAAGGTCGCAATTATGTGTTAGGTGTGGCGGCAAACGATACAGGGAACTAAAACGCTATTATGATAAAAGAATAAAAAATACTGTCATTGACCCCAACGATGACAAAATCATAAAGACTCCTCAAGATTATATACAGAGACTTATAATTAAACCAAACAATGAATTAGAAAAATAGTGTTATTATACAAATGAACCAAGAATTCAGACCTCACCCGTGCTTGTTAATTATGAAGCATTCCGTAATGGTATTATCAGAAACCGCAGATTGAAGAATCCAGTTGGATTTGTGGTATTTGATCAGTCAGATAGATAGATTAATATGTGAAGATTTAATGTTCTCTGTAGGTGTTGAATGATAACTTAATTCTTGAATAATAGAATCAAGGATGGTTATATTGATTCCGATTCTCAGAATAATTCTTTACCATTTCAAAAGAGACAGGACAAAAAATTCGATTTTCGTATGTCTATAACACCAAGGGAGACAACTCTTAAATATAACCAATGGATATAACCAAGGGAGTTATCATTGTGATTTAGCGGCTGGGTATTGTTTTATAGTTAAAGAAATATTTTCTTTTTTTTTTAGTGTTTAAGTCAAATATTCTGTCTCACGTGCGATTAATGCGTATTTCATAAACATAGGATGTGATCCGGAGATGCAGGCGTTACAGGATAACACACGTGTATACTTTCTCCCTTAGATTGTGTTAACTTGTTTTATGGGTTATTGCGATTCAGCGGCTGGGCATTGTTTTGTAAGAAAAGAAATGTTTTCAAACAATTATATTCTTTGTTTTAGTGTTTAAGTCAAATATGCTGTCTCATTTAAATACTGTGAAACACCATTAATAAGTAATTCAAGAAAATAAAATAGCATACCTTGCGGATTGCTGTATTAATTCCCTTTATATACTATATGAATATTTACAACATATATATGTTAAAAAACGTTATTCTTTATGGACGTGAACAGTGGTCTAACGGTATCGTGTTTGGCTTGTAAACCCAGACAATTATTCTTCACATGTTCGCGCCCCATAGCAGACAAATTGTCTGATGGTGAAACGGTGGATGTTTTTTTTTTCTATTTAATTGAGGGGAAGGGAGGGCAACCCCTCTGTGTGCACATTCACATAACATGCAAACCCATGCTATCAAATTTACGGTAGCGGTGGGTTGTCGGTTTTTGACAACTTACGCAACCATGAATTTGATTTCATGGGTTGCATGTTGAATGTAAACACATAAATGCCCTAAAATAAATAACATCCATGGATGTAATTAGCTCTCCATCACATTTGGGTAGCCCCGTATGGTGTTCAAAATGAATTACCGGCCAAAAAAAGGTTCGTGGATGCACATTGGGTAACCCCAGAATGAATTATAGGCTAAAAGAAACGGTCATAGGGTCATATCTCAAAGAGCAAAAACAAAAAAAAAACATTCTGATATAAAACAGAAACAGAAAAATACTCTAACAAAGGACCCTATGAAAGACACAAAGGCCTAATAAGGGACCCAATGAATGCAAATAGAACCAAAGCGGCCTATATCAAGGGGGTCAAATGACTGATAACCGCTCATTATGGTTGATATTTATTTTTGTCTGCATTTATATTTATATATACAGACTGAATTTTTAAAAAATATATTTATATATACAGAATTAATTTTAAAAAAGATATTTATATATACAGAATTAATTTTAAAAAAGATATTTATATATACAGAATTAATTTTAAAAAATATATTTATATATACAGAATTAATTTTAAAAAAGATATTTATATATACAGAATTAATTTTAAAAAATATATTTATATATACAGAATTAATTTTAAAAAAGATATTTATATATACAGAATTAATTTTAAAAAAGATATTTATATATACAGAATTAATTTTTAAAAAAGATATTTATATACAGACTGAATTTTTAAAAAAGATATTTATATATACAGACTGAATTTTTAAAAAAGATATTTATATATACAGACTGAATTTTTAAAAAAGATATTTATATATACAGACTGAATTTTTAAAAAAGATATTTATATATATACAGACTGAATTTTTAAAAAAGATATTTATATATACAGACTGAATTTTTAAAATATTAACGGCTCATTTATTTTTGAAAAATGAATTAGAAATATGTATTATCATATATGAATTCTGATAATATGAATAGCATCATAGTTGAAATTGGAAAATTGAAAAATCAGGATATTAAATTGTCAGATGGGTTAAATCCTGATCAAATCAAGTCGGATTTTCAGGATATAGAATACGGAGTTAGCACTAACAAGTATATGTTACCAAAGAAATATGCACTCATCAAAAAAATTCAAAATTCTATTCGAGACTCTCTTGCATTTTCCAGTGAAGTAGACGTGTTTGTTCCGTTATATACTATCGCGGAAGGAATACGAAAAGAATTGGGTAACGAATATGAATTGAAAAAGGAAGTTAATTCTAAAATTAGAAACTTACGAGCGTTAATTCAAGAAAATGAACTATTTTGATTGACCGGCCCTCAAAAGATTTTGTCAGACAGTAAAATCTCCTTGAGATTTTCATTTTTTTGGTCATTTTTTGATTGAATCAGTGAAAATATTTCACACTGCGAAAATAAAATAGAATCCTAACTTTTAAGAACTTTTTCCCATGTAAAATTGACTACTTGACCCTACGAGGTTTTTTGATGAAAATCGATGAAAAATGACCAAACATCACTGAAAACAGGCAAAAATTGATGAAAAATGGCTAAAAATCATCAAAAATGAGTTTTAACAGCTTTTCCTTATGGAAAATCCCATGTAAAATCGACTACTTGACTGTAAAATCTCTTTGAGATTTTCAACTGAAAACCACCAAAACTGTCAAAAACAGGCAAAATCAATGGATAAAAAATAAAAATATTTCACAGCAATAAAAAATTGGACCGTTAAGGATGGAATCATCGATGGGGAAAATTGTTTTGCAATTCAAAAATGGTTTCTGATTTCAAATAATGGTCAATGAAGCATTAACGACCCGATTGGCTCGTGAGCGACTAGATGCAATTAAGAAATTTATACCAATTCGCGACTCTGTCAGGAATAAACTGCAAGAACGACAGAGTCTTCAGACTGATTTTGCTGCAGGATCTGAAGAGTTGTTTAAACCAATAACTACAACAACGAAACAGATAGTGTCAACAATCTCTGAGCAAGGAAAAAAACAAGAAGAGACTTTTCTCCCTGTGTTAGAAAAAATAGCAAAAAGAACTAAACAAACAAAAAAGTCTTTAGAAACGCTTCCAGTGGATATAGTAGCTACTTCACGGCAACAACAAAAAAAAGAGCAAGTACTAGAAGAACTAGGTGCTATTGCAAGAAAACAAGAAGAGGAAGAAGACGTTACTATAGCAAAAATGTATTCACCGCAAACTATAATTACAAACTATGCATACAACATAATTAAAAGTTATAAAGATGACAATGATTTAATTAACTTTACCGCGCGGAATTTTTCACTCGATAAAAGAGAAATAGCTGTAAACAAAGGGTATAAAGAGTATATAAAAAACGACGAGAATTGGATAAAAAAAGTATACTTGGCAAACCGTGGTAGATTTAGAATCACAGAAGGTAACCGCAATGATTTTGAGAGTTTTAAAGACAAAGTATTGAGTAAAATAAATCAAATGAATATAGTAGTTAAAGAGGATGAAGAGGAGTCAACTGAAGATAAGTATTTAGGTAGCGGAATAGTTGAAAACACTAGCGTTACTTGTCCTGGTAACATTCTCAGTGATATATCACGGTTAGAAGTCCTCATCGGAGGGAAACGAGCCGGAAATAACTCACCGGAAATAATTAATGAAGCAGCTGATATCTGTAGACGATTATTTGCCGGTGGTATCATGGACATTAATGTATATCGAGAACTCATTGCTGAGTTAGTTGAAAATCACAAAGATGCCCATGGTTATTACAGCGATTGATTACTAATTAAAAAACTACTAGTTTTATAACAAGATGATTATACACTACAATCATGATAAACCAACCCCCGTCTATGTAGTTAATTCACGGTTTCCAGTTTATAGAGCATACTACGGAGATGGTTTAGGTAATACCATTTTAGGATTCTTTTCAAGAACGGCCCCAAAAGTGATGCCGTTAGCTAAACAACTAGGAATGAAAGCCATTGATGTTATTCGTGATAAGGGTATTAGTACTGTTGGAGATCTTGCCGGGAAAGCGTTTTCAACTGCGAAGGATAAAATAACATCATTAGTGAGGCGAAAAAAGAAACCGTTACCGTCTACAGAAGAAATGCCTGCAAGTGTTAGTAAAATTATAAATAACGCAGTAGATGAAAAACTAGCGTCGATGGTAAATCAAGAGGACCAAAATAACATGACAGCAAACATGATAGCATGAAGTGGCTTTAAAAAACCACGACGAAAACGCTAGCGTTTTTCACGATGAAATGGAAAATCCGATTTAGACTCTGATAAATAGAATAAAATGTTCAAAAGGTCACCTGATCCAGCATTTGATATGGATGCCCCAGTGCGTAAAGATGATTCTGTACGCGATTTTCAATTTTATTCTTATCACGCAGTACAACCAGATCTCCGATCACGAATTGAACTTCAAGTTCATGATACCAGTAAATACTTTTTGCCTTGTGAAGCGTTTATTGAAGTAGAAGGAGAACTTGTAACAAATGATGCTACACATAATGATCCTCCATATGACATTAGCCAAACTACCCGAGTTGGTTTTGTTAATAACGGTATCATGGCGTTATTTGAAAGCGCTAGATATCTCATTGATGGAAAAGAAATTGAATCCATTGACCGTGAAGTTGATGTGGCTACAACAATCATAGGGTTAGCAAGATATTCTGATGATTATACAAGATCAGCAGGTCCATCTATGATGTTTTCTAAGGATATTACTGATCACCCTGAACACAACCCGTATTCTAGAGTCAAGGCAACACAAGCCACTGCAGTTAATTCAGCACCAGCCGGATATACAAGACCAGCTGGTGATTTTGATGTCATAAATACTATTACTACTTACAATCTAGGATTTGCAACACGTGTATCAACATTACAAGGACAGCGTCGACAATTTTCATGTGCAATTCCACTGCATCATATATTCGGATTCTGTAGAAACGTCCGAAAAGTTATTTATGGAGCTAAACACACAGTAGCGCTTGTACGAAAGGGTACTGATAATGATGCAATATGGCGTGATGCTGATGTTCCTGATGGTAAAGTCGTTTTAACAAAACTATCATTGTGGATGCCAGTGTTAACTCCATCAATCACAGCAGAAGGAAAATTGTTATCATTTATGGACCAAGGAGGAAAGTCGTTATTGAGTTGGTTATCAGTGACTACGGATACTAAACAAGACAATGTTAATGGTACATTCACATGGCACCTGGCATCAAAACAAGGAGTTTCAGCTCAACGTCATATATTTATTGCATTACAGAATAATGATCGAGTTGGTAATCAACAACGAAGTCATATGATATTTGATCAGTTAGGTGTTAATGAAGTCTCGCTGAGAATAAACGGACAACAGGAACCATCTGAAGATGTGCAACTTGATTACGGTCAAAATCATATTGCACGTGTCTATCATAACCTGTTGTCATTTATGGCACGTGATCAAAATGTGGATACCGGTTTGCAAATATCACAATGGGATTTCAAAAGCCTCTATCCGATTTATTACTTTTCGCTGGAACATCTCGACTTGGTGAGACAATCTGTCGTTGATATACACTTCAGAGCCCGTGTAACCCGTCCTGGTGGTATTGCTAATTATAGAGCGGTTGCTGTCATTCTCAGTGATAAATCAATGCTACTTGAAGGTGTTGGTGGAAGAATGAGAGTGGTAGATGCCCCAGTAGAAAATCTTTGATTGAAAATCCGAAGGATTTTTCCATTAGAATCAATCTGTATTTGTATAATGTCATATAGTAATATCAATGTGTCATTGACACCTGGTCAGTTAAAAAAATTGCAATCAAAATCCGCTAAACAATGTGGAACCACAATCACGTTGAAACCTAATCAAATGAATGGCGGGGCAAATAAATTATCGCTGACAACTCGTCAAGTGAAACATTTCAATGATGCTTTCAAGGATAAAAAAGGAGTTCAGATCACACTCTCTTCGGCTGCTATCAAAAATATGATAAAAACAGGTGGTATATTTCCGTTGTTTGCTGCAATACCAGCATTGGTTGCGGCAGCAGCCCCAGCAGTAGCAAAAGCGGCCGCATTGGGGGTAGTTGGAGGCTTGGGAACAAAAGTGGTACAGAGCATTGCTGAATCATATGAACCGAAGAAAGGTCAAGGGTATAAAAAAAAGGGAAAGGGTCTAAGACTACCAGGAACCCCGTATTCATGGTACAGCGGAAAGGGTCTAAGACTACCAGGAACCCCGTATTCATGGTACAGCGGAAAGGGTCTAAGACTACCAGGAACCCCGTATTCATGGTACAGCGGGAGGTCCGTTCACGGATCAGGCCTGAGACTACCAGGAACGGTTTATTAATTCAGAAATCTTCAATTTCCGAACCTATGGTTCCAATGTCCAATTTTGATTTAATGGATGCTGCTAAAAAACTAGTGATTAAAAATTTCAGAGGTGTTTTTATGAAAGATCAATTACCACATCAACCAAACAAAACTGAAACAGGTATTATTAATCTCGATAACAGCACCGGACCTGGAACTCACTGGGTTGCATACGCTATTGATCCACGTGGGATTGTCTATTTTGATTCATATGGATTAGCCCCACCAAAAGAGTTTATGCGTTATATAAAAACCCTTCCAATGAAGACTTGGTATTCTACGCTACCAACACAACAAATCAATGACCCACCAATATGCGGCAGTGAAGTATTAAATGTCCTTGACGCTATTTCAGCATCTAGAAAACCACCTCATATTGTCGTAAATGGCTACACTAGTAATCGCTTTTTAGAGAGAGATATATAAAATATCATGATTGATATTTGGGGAAGACCTCTGAAACCCAAACCCGATGACACTGCAACTCCTGATTCTATCAAGGATATAAAAAAAAAAATTAAAGATGAAATCGCTGAGACGTTGAACTTAACAAGTGTTGACCCGAATGAAATAGTTGTATTTCAAGACAAACAGGGTAAATTGAAATCCAGTAATATTTCTCTGGATGATATTTTGGTTAAACAACAAAACGCAATCGAGGATACTATCGCGTTATTTTCCGATCAGGGTAAATTGAAAACCAGTAATATTTCTCTGGATGATATTTTGATACGGCAGCGCGACGCCGCTGAAAACTCTATTGCGCTGTATTCCAACGACGGACGACTTAAACCAGGCGCACTTGTGTCTACGATCACAGACACGATTGCCACCCACAACAAGATGATTATCACCAACAACCGCATGATTGCCGACAACGACAACAAGATTACCACCCAAGACAACAAGATTACCACCCACAGCCGTGAGCTGGATGATCATATACGAAGTTATAATGCTTTTCGTAGAAATATCATTGATAAATTTATTGGAACCCCGTTAGATAAAATTGAAATAAAACTCCCTGATATTAAAAAATCCATCGATGAGACGAAAACTTTCATCGAAGGCATCAAGGGGGATGCAACGAGGATGATAACAGCCATTGAAAAACAAAAATTCCTCATGAGAAAACCAACAACGTAGTATACACGATCCAACACGGATCATTTGAGTGGACACCTACAAACAACAAATTAGATATCACTGCAACCGTTAAGGGTATTTATCGATTAACACTAGTAACACCATTATCTCAATTTAATATTTCATCGTCCAGTTCATCCGGGGTCAATAATACGATTTCAACGATCATCGACAAGAATACAACTGAAAAGTTTACAGTCACATCTACTGATAAAAATGTGGTTAGGGTCTCAACAACGTGGTATGTGGAATTCGTAGCGGATTTAAGTAAATCGTAATTGAAAACGATAGCGTATTTAAAATAAAAAATGATTTCATCATCGCAATATCGCTATGATCAGGTCAGAGAGTATCAAACTAGACTCAAAACCTTGTCTGAGGAGTATGAATTGAAAATTAAAAAATATCGCAGGAGAATTACCGCAATTGATGTTACTGTGTACGCTGTGAGTGGTGTAATCACCGGAGCTGGTATTATACTGTCTTCAGTGACAATGATGGCTCCGATAGCTGTTCCAATTTGCATTTCTGCGGCAACAACAATCGCTGGAATTATTTCAATAATCACAAAAAAAATATCATCATGCAGCCAACGGAAACTACAAGACTACATAATTCAATTTCATGTTGTGTCTACTGCATACTCGCAATTATCCTCATTGATATCGTCATCGCTCGATGATACAATTATATCAGAGAGTGAGTTTTCAGCGATGGTAGATATATATGATTCTGCGATGTCAAAATTAGAAATACATCATGAATATAATAACAATGACAACACAGATGGAATTACTTCAACAAATAGTGGAGAACACAAACCCAGTACAAACAAGCATGATCTCAATAACCTCAACGAATCCAGAATTCAGTGTGAATTTCCCCTCTCCAGTCCCAGTGAAGGAGATAGCGCTAGCAAAATTACGAGTGTATCACAGTTGGCCAAATATTAGGTCAAAATCATTTGGTGGTCAACAACCCAATAATTCACTGGTATTTGCAAATAAGAATAAACCAGACGGTACCCCAGACTGGAATGTTGTTTCCATACCAACCGGATCATACCAAATTGAACAAATCAATAATGAATTCGCGCGTAGAATAAAATCGATTACTGGAAAAGAATCAAAAATAGCTATAACGGTTCATGAGCCAACACTATCATCTGCCATTGAAATAAGCACAGAAGGATACGTGGTAGATATCTATCAAAGCTCAATAAGGACCGTACTAGGATGGCCTGAAATACCACCCCGGGAAAAAACCGTTGATTTACCAGAACCACAAAAAACTGATTATATCACCGACAGAATAAAACCTGATAATCCAATAAAAAGCTATAGCGATTATGACAAATTGAATTTTTTCACTGAATTAGATGAGGGAGGGGAGAAATACTACATAACTCGACAGGATAAAATCAGTGAAAATTTCACAGCGTTCAATAACGATATTTCACTGTTGTTAATATCCCTTAAATCCGGTACTCTCACCCGAGATGAATTTATCAGCGTCATAGAAACATGTAACAGAATCCTCAGTGACATGGAAACATTTCATTCACTAATCATGCGAGAGGTATCCATTGCCAACACTAACACGAAAATAAAATTTGCGATGAAATATATAAGCTTTAAAAATATGTCCGAATTCCATCTACCAGGATATAATATCTTAGAACTACAAAAATCTCTCAGTGATGCCATCGATGTCGGTTTTAAAATAATTCATGATACGTGGAAAAAAACAGCATCACCGGAAATAAAAAAAAATCCTCAAACATAATAATGACCCAGATGGTGGTGGCAGGCATATTGCTCCGTTCAATGTGAATATTTCAACGGTGATTGCGCTCAATTTAGTATGTGATGTGATCGAAGGAAGCTATCAAATAAATTTAGAACGATCAAATCAAGCTCAGCAAGGATATATTTTGTATTCATTTGCACCAATAGCTCCTCCAGGGTTTTTAATAATTGAGTCTCCGGTGAATCCAGTCTATATGCGATGTCATAATAATTCATTAACCAGAATTAATTTCAAACTCACTGACCAGTCTAATAATCTGATTGATTTACAAGAGGAGGTTTTACAAATTAGTCTATTTGTGAAATCGTAGTGATTTTCGTCCCCCAGACAAGGCCTAGGACACGATATCGTATCGGACTTGATAAAATATTCGGTTAAAATCACCGTAAACCTTAGCAGCAGAGAGCGTGAGTGACAACGACGTTGCGACATTTTATGATTCATCAACGAAAACGCGAACAATCATAAGGGTCGGAGACTTATTTTTTCGCGAGAAGGGTCTATTCGTACCGTTTTAAAGGTATAATAAAAAATAACCAAAAACAAAATTTGTCTGATTCACCCTCTCTGCTGCTTAAGTAATGAAGTTTAGTCATTTTTTTAACCCCAAGGTTAAGGACAACACAATAACAGCTGGAAAGACATTTCTTCTATTCTAACAAAGAAAGTGCGGAGTAGAAGAAATATCCTACGTCCTGTATAATATCAAGTTGTGAAGTAACTTAGCTAAAACGTGTGGCAGAACCTAGCAATATAATTATATTCAGAGATATGAAGGATATCTGGACGTTAGGGAGGACAAGATAATAACAAACAAGATAACCTATTTGGGTCGGATTGTAACGAAGAACACTAATGGTGGTAAAATACAGTGTTTATTTATGAATGATTTAATGAAAAAGACTATGTTTGATTCGTGCGCAAAAATCCAAATATTAAAAATATGCTGCTAATTAAATGAATTGTGAACTGATCTACAACAAAAAAAATTTAATTTGTAAAAAGATACGACGATGAGCGATTCAAAATGATTCCACAAACAATGGAACAAATAAATCACGGAAACATTTTTGACAAATTCCACACAAACGGTAATACAGTTGTTCACTTAAATAGTGAAGTATGATATGAAGTGTTGGGATCTGTATCTTGCTGAATTGAAACCATATTTGAAAAGTCTTCACAGCCCCAACGCTCTGTAAAATGGTTGAAGAGCCACCACGAACGGTGTGCCCCCTCCCTCCTCCCCGGTCTGCCAAAACATTAGTAAAATCACTGCAGACCCGTTGGTCCATAAGCCTTTGTTCTTCACCGCGTGGTCACCTTTATCTTATTCCAGGCCAACCTTACTCCCGACAGCAGCACGCTGGGTATAACACAACCGATATTTGCAGCATGGCTAAACAACACATACAATACGGTGATACAGAGATGCAGCTTAACTATCACTGCGTCCCTCCTTCACTGCTTCAACACTATACTCAGTATTTACCACTCACCCGTCACCAGCCATTAATCAATCAATCACTAATCAGTCAGCTGAAAATATAATATCCTAATCAGTGTATTACAAATTACATGGTCATGTATAATAAATAGTACGTACTGACGTTATGCACTGCAAACCTAATATAATTATTTTATTAAAAAAAATTATATTTTGGGGGCTACTGTACAAGGCGATAACCAGGTTCAGATGTCTGACTACTGTACAAGCTGATAACTAGGTTCAGATGTCTGACTACTGTACAAGGTGATAACCAGGTTCAGATGTCTGACTACTGTACAAGGTGATAACCAGGTTCAAATGTCTGACAAGAACCTATAGTACTTAAAGTAACACCTTCTCTTCCTTAATAAATACAATAGTATTGCGAATATAAACGTTCTTCTAAGGTACATACATGTAAAATAGGAAACAAACTATAATATTGCAAAACATGACACAAGTCGGAATTACCTAAAGCAAGAAATAAATGTTATATTAAAACAATTATATCCTAATATACAAAGAGGAAAATAATACTTAACTCAAATATCCCTATAGCTGGAGATCACGCGTAATAAAGTGGACTGCTCACTGGCAAGACTCTTCGTGAAGTGAAGCTTAGCTCTACTATGAGGTAGTTTTTTTACAGGCCATGTAGCCATACACTGCCCATGCGCTCGAGGTGTATCGGTTTTCCCATCGTTGTTGTTGTTGGTGTATGGTTTAACGCCATTTTTCAGCACATGATAGGCTATACATGGCGGCCAGTATTAATGGTGGAGGAAGAACCCGGGATGACCCCCGGAAAAAACCACCAATCCACGAGGAGCTGGCAAACCTTCTCACATACCTACATTGTTCGAATCTGAGACTCGAGGTGAGATGGCAGTGATCCGTAACGAAGAGCGCTTTAGACCACTCGGCCACTCGGGACCTATTTTCCCATCGTAACCACTATATTCGTACAGCAATGGATGAACCGAACTCAACATTTCAAAATAATATACGATGCACATACCAACCCTCGTGTAACACTGTACATAGAAACGAAACCAGAGTACATGTATTTAATCGAAATGATACATGAAGGATAGATGAATACACTTATGTGAAACAAATTAGAAGAAAGTTGTGAGCTCATTAAATCAGCTTTTGGAGAGATGTACTTTTATCATTATTGAATTGGAAAGACGATCCGCAAAATCCAAATAAGTATTTATGCCTGAGTTTTTTTTATTAAAAAAAATCTCCCTAGAATGCTCCATCAATGCAAATTTTGGAAAGATGCGTACATTAAAATTCTTGATGATTTATTTGATGATATAAGAAAAAA
Organism: Unio delphinus; assembly: GCA_029339505.1. Taxonomy (NCBI): domain Eukaryota; kingdom Metazoa; phylum Mollusca; class Bivalvia; order Unionida; family Unionidae; genus Unio; species Unio delphinus. Next base: position 12,679,136 of record JAQISU010000076.1, read on the forward strand.
ACCGGATACGACAATTTTTTTTCTTCATTTGTTTAAAATCGTGATGAGATCCGATAATATTTCAAAGCATAACAAATTTGTATGATGTCAGTAAATGTGTTACCCATCCAATTCAATCCGAATGTTTGGGTCATCACCAGTTTTATTGTCAAATGTAGAAGGCTATCGATTAATATAACACAAACTTGATACATTGAGCATATAAGCTAGTCCCAATGGCAAAATGCAGTGTTGTTATGTATTTTAAAAAAGACAAGGTATCATCATCTAAGTTAGTATATCAGAAAGCATTGTGGTAAATTCAGTAGCCCACACCAAACTAGTTTATAACCGGAATGTCTATATCAGTCTTCCCAACAAGTCAATTACGCTTACTTTTAATGCCCCAAAGAAATTTCGCTCAACGAATAAACGACATATTTTCCTCTCGTTACCTTTGCAAGCATTTTGAAGAACGCAGCTTCATTTAGAACGTTAGGTGAAGCAAACAAAATTCTGGTAATTAAATATCTTAGTTTCTTCTGGCTCCATAGGTTTTTGCACGTTACAATACGCCTGATCTATTTAGCAGACATAGACACACCAGCGAAGTAGTGTGTTGACTCGCATAACAAATTAAATTAAAATACATATAATTGATGCAAATGTCATGAACCGTGCTAGCATCCTCTGTTATATATATATATATATATATATATATATATATATATATATATATATATATATATATATATATATATATATATATATATATATATATATATATTCCATCACAGTTGCGTTGCGGGGGAAAACTTTAATGTTTACAACCATATTATAACATGTCCAGTGGCGTATATCTTTAGGCCATACTTTCCATGCCAAAATCCGGACTAAAATCACCCATAACTCAAAATGCAGCACAGAAAATGATAAATGCAAATAAACCCATTGGATTCGCAGGATGAGAACACTCAAACCGAGCTACTTAAATCAAGAAATCAAACATGCATTTGTCTGTGTATAGGTAATACTGAATTCTAAAGGATACCAAAAATAAACTTTTCCTGACATTAATTCGCTTTTTTAAACTCATAGTCTTCACTGCCATTTTTGATGTTAGAAAAAGTCAAATGTACAAATAAAACGTATATGATTATATGATGTATATGATTATATTATGACTGTGTTTTCTAACTGTGAACCTAACATATATCGGAAAACATAGCAACATTCAACCTCCTTTAAAACATGTTCTTTTTAGTTTACCTTTCATGGGTTTATCACTAACCAGATCCACAGTTGTAGATTCCGACAAAAAAGGATATTCAAAAAGATGAAAGATATATAGAAACCATTGTGGTAAATGGTCAGATAGATATACATAGATCGTTTGGTAGGGGAGGGGGCTAATTTACAATTTGCAATAGGTTTGTTTTGTCCCTGGGATGTAGTTACTGAAAATTGTAACATTCAGCTAGTTTACATTATGAACAGGATTCCTTTGACCGTATGCATTTTCCCATTAACAATATCAACAATTCCGTACTCGAATGCTATTAATCAGTGTAGCCGCGCAATGTCAACTGGTTTAGCAGGCCTGTAGCGCCTTGGATAATGCATGACTAATTGATGAACTAATTAAAGACCGAGTCCCATTTACCTTACATAACTTTGAACTTTTCCAGATAAAATCAGCAGCCAAATGCTGCAATAAAGCCTGCCGACGAGCGTTTATAATTTCACAGTACAGGCAAATAGCTTTACAGATGGTAATATAATTCTAACCCCATACGTGCTGGTTTTTTTGGTGTGAGAGAGTTTGTTCCACATTAATTTTTCATGTTCTACATACATACATACATGCATACATACATACATACATACATACATACATACATACATACATACATACATACATACATACATACATACATACATACATACATACATATTTTCCAGAAGCAGGAAATGAACCAATTTATTGCCATGATTCAATAAAAACTGCTATTGGTAGCACCCTCTTACACACACACACACACACACACACAAAAACACACACACACACACACACATTTCACTACATATCTGATGTAAGCTTCCGTGTTGAAATTAATTTTTAAAAAAAACCAGATCAGTGAGTTAATGGCTTCTTGTATACAGGGAGGTTTCAGACAAGTGGCTAAAAAAACAACCCCATGTACTAGAAAGCCAATTGTGTTCATGGTACACAACGCACTGAGGTTTCACATGCATGACTCTACCGTTACCGAGATTCGTCACATTCTTTCTAAGTAGAAATGAAATGGCATTAGTAGCAATAATTATATGAGAAAACATCACCCATACGATTATTTCTTTGATCTAACATGACCGATATAACAGATTAAATAAAATACTTACTATTATTTGATGGCATAATGCATCACGTTACTAAGCCACTGAGTAACTAACTTCGGCTGTTCCGGCTATTCCGTTAGTAGCGTCATGCTGGTAAATCAAGAGTTATAGGTTCGATGCCAGCTAAGGCTAACTCGGTTGGCTGTCTTTGTGTCCTTCTGAAAGGCCTTTAGCTCACGATCCCTGATCATAGTATCGTCAACCTTTAAAGTATATGAATATGGACAGTCGAGTACATTTCAAAAAACGTATAAGAGAATTGCAGACTTTCAAATGTCTACTATAGAATTAATATGAATCAAGGATCAAGTTATGTTATCCCAATAGTCAATCTATTTATATATGCTCAGCTTACCGACCTACAATCTCCCTCTCATCATGGACCAATTTGATTATAAGCTTGATGCTGTTTATCTTGGACGCCATTTCGATTTTTTCCAGGGTGGATGAGACAAAATTTGACTGGCCTGTTTTAATTTTCGTATATATGCTACAGCACATGCAAATTCGTCCCCCTCCCCCGCACAGATAATAAATGCTCCAACAAGAGTAACAGCCTGATCGAGCACATGTACACTACCCTACCCATCCTAACAATCTCTTCGAGGTAAACGTACATGTACAATACCCATCCTGACAATCTCGAGTTAAACGTTCATGTACACTACCCATCCTGACAATCTCTTCGAGGTAAACGTACATGTACACTATCAATCCTAACAATCTCTTCGAGGTAAATGTACCATGTATTCTACCCATCCTGACAATCTCTTCGAGGTAAACGTACATGTACACTACCCATCCTGACAATTTCTTCGAGGTAAATGTACCATGTATTCTACCCATCCTGACAATCTCTTCGAGGTAAACGTACATGTACACTACCCATCCTGACAATTTCTTCGAGGTAAACGTACATGTGCATTACCCATCCTGACAATCTCTTCGATCGCAAAGAAAAACAATTTACACTCCTCCTATATGCAATACAGATATTTGAAAAATATTGCTGAAAATGAACTTCTCACCGAACTATTACCAAATATTAACTCATAAACATTCTCTAACATACACCTAGATTATGACTTGTCAATCTGGTAACACTGATTTCTTACTATCCATAAGCGTTAAAAAGATTAAACGAACAAAACAACCAGAATGGTATACTAATCAAATCGCCGAGATACAACGTCAACGAAGCTATTGTCATAAGTATAAAATTGTTTCAAATGTTTGTGGCGGAACAAAGTCAAATCATATACAAATCTTTTAAAACGAGCAATTTTTCTGTTTTAAATTAATGGGTTTTAAAGTTAAAAAAATAATATCAGAACATTTATTATCTTCTTGTTTGACTTTATTAAGAAAAAGACAACCTGAGTGCCAATAAATATGGTGCATGGCTAGAATGAAAGACAGCAGAAGAACTCAAGAAGACGTTTTTAACAAGACCGTAGCTTACTTAACCTATGCTGGTAGATCTGAAAGCACGTGGTGATAGTATTACGAGCAAATGGTGAACCATAGATCATGACCCACAATGTGTACAATAACATTTGATTTGTGTAGAAGCTTCTTCAATGCGTAGGAGATCTCACGAGGGAGAAATGGTGAGGCACTCCGTCATGGCTTCCAATTGGCGGAGCAGAGACGGAACTGTGAAGGAAAAGCAACGTTTGATATACTTAGTACTGTGTCAAGATTGCCTGGCTTTTTTTTAAAGTAGAAAACTCAATTGATGTCGCTTTGTTTTTAAATGACGTTTTTCCACCCTGTGTGTTGATTGAAATTTGGTAATTATTTTCCCACAGAGACTGTAATTGATTGGCCGAACATGTTGTTTCTGTCTTTTATTATTGCCGTATCCAGTTAAACATTTTCTTGGCTTCAACAACGATGTACATTAGGGCAACATATGACTTTCAGACTTACTATAATCTCTAGGAAAGATGCTCCCGTAATTGTAAAAACAGAAAATGCGCGTTGGTTTAGTGCTCTAATTAGGAAGATTATAAGCAGATAAAGAAGCACATTTTCGGGCGATAGCGTCACAATTCACAGGATCTGTCATTAAAACGTTAGATTTTTGGAGGACAAAGCGGGTCTTTTGTATAAACTGACGATGATAGGGCTGATTATCAAAGTTGTAGGTACGATCACAATTCTAACAATTCGGTTTATTTCAATGGGAACTCGTTTGGATCGTTAGACACGCCAGAGTCCGGGCACATTAAACACCTATCTTAAGGTGCAAACTCAGAATGGAATAAAAGTCTCTACGGTACCAGCCACTGAATCTTATCACATAGCAGCTTGCCAATATGGACGACCATATCCAGACGTCTATGAATTAAATCAAAAACTGTAATGCTGTTAACAGGTTTTACTTCATCAGTAGCCGCTCTTCGTATAGGCGCAAGACGTTCAGTATTCCTTTTAACGGACGTGACAAAATGTCTTATACAGGGACTGAAACAAAGAAAGACGACAAGGAGGTCATGGGGAGGATATGTGAAACTTTCGGACAACATCGAAAAACAAGATTAATATGCAAGATCAATGTCTATTCAGAGGATTTTGAGGAGTTAAAATATTGCCCCAAATCGTGTGGTTCTAAGTAAGGACGAAGCTTCAGATAGAAATGACAGTAACGAACACACAAGTGACGACAGCGAAGAGCATGATGTTCTTGCACCTGGATTTCAAGGACCAAACCGACGCTGTCTGTGGTGGGCATGTAAAGCTTGTCAGAGAAAAGGCGTTGCAATCTACAGGTGGAAGGCTGCCACCGAAAGAGATAGGAGACAATTGTGCAAGGTTAAAAAGCTTTTGAGATATTAAAGGGACGGACTTGTCGAAATCCAAATAAAAGACTTCATAAGGTAGAAATTTTAAGACATGCCATATCGATAGTTTGGAAGAGTTACTACAGGGAACTTGAATATCCAAAATATTTGATTCATTCAGTGAAATATATATATATATATATATATATATATATATATATATATATATATATATATATATATATATATATATATATATATATATATATATATACATGGTTGGGTATTTATATTTTACCTAATCACTCACAAAGTTAACATAAAGTCCTTTGGACTTTATTTGTTGTATTACTATTTGATATATTAATTGTTGTATTAATATTTGACATATTGCTTTATTATTTTTTGATGTATTGAATTTTGTATTATTAGTTGATATTGCTCTATAACTATTTGATGTATTGAATGTTGTATTACTAGTTGATATATTAAATGTTGTTTTACCATTTGATATATTGCTCTATTACTATTTGATATACTGAATGTTGTATTACTAGTTGATATATTGAATGTTGTATTTCTATTTGATTATTAAATGTTGTATTACAATTTGATATTTTGAGTGTTGTATTACAATTTTATATAATGACCGCTATAATAGCATTTCATTTATGATGTATTAAATGCTATGGTAATATTTCTAAATGTTAAGATTTGTGCGATGCTATGTTTTTATTTTTTGCATCCTTTATATTATTATTATTATTATTATTATTATTATTATTATTATTATTATTATTATTATTATTATTATTATTTCTATTATTATTACTATTATTATTATTACAAACAGTGAACAGTTTTATCTTAGAAACCTTCTTCACATTGGTGAATTAGGAGGATGTCACGCATCGAATGGTTGGTATGGTCCATATTATATATATATATTTACTTGATTTATGTTGATAATTTTGCTTCAATCATCATCATCATCATCGCCATTATTATTATTATTATTATTATTATTATTATTATTATTATTATTATTATTATTATTATTATTTACTGATACTGCAAACATACCGATGGGGTTTTTGTTTGTTTATTCGCGTAAAAACGTGAACACCATTCTCAAATCTACATTATACATTATATAAAATTATACAGTGCTCTGAATATGGAAATGGCAATCAGGACAGAATTAATTATTCGAGATCAATTAAGTGAGTGGCTTTGCATATTTAATGTACGAGATTTTAATGAGGTAATTCATTGAAGTTTGAATATTCTAAACCAAACAGAATGGTAGTCAAATGTTCTCTGTGAAAGCAGTTGAATGTACGATTGGATCCTATCATTAAAAAAATATCCACCTGAATTTTGTATGGTAATACTGTACTTGTAAAAGCCATCAAATAATTTACTACAGGTAGCATAATAACTTGGGTAAGTATTCGATTCACCACAAAGTCTTAACTACATTTCCAGCAGGGTGCCCGGTTGCCGAGTGGTCTAAAGCGCTTGTCTTTACCGATCTCTATCATCTTGCCCTTGTCTGCATGGGTTCAAGACTCAAACTTGGCTTATGTGGGTATGTGAGATGTCTTCAAGTGGGTCGGTGGTTCTTACCGGGCTTTTCACGAGTTCTTCCGCCACCGTTTATATTGGTTGCAATGTACATGTAAAGTCTATTATGTGCTGAAAATAGCCTTAAGGCCACGACAACCTTTTCAGCAATTGATGATATGTTTGATGGCAAAAAATCCATTACTGGCGTTTTTTCTAGTGATAGTTAAGTATATAAGCTGTCTTTTGAGAAATAAACACGCTATTCCTGAAGAAAATCAGCTATACAATTTATAAGCAAGGAAAATATGGAAATGCTAGGCACTGTATACAATGATGTGGTTGCATCCATGTAGGAGGTGTCGATAAGAAAGGATTTGAACCGTTTGCTATCTCAAGTGTTCTTTGTCTCACTAGAACAAACCACTGCAATCCGATGTCACTTTCCGAACTAGATTTTTGAGCCCGAATGTATGGAACTTCTCACGATCATTTGTAAATTTGTAATTATTCTAATTATAAAAGCGATCTTTTATGTCAATCATATCTGGGGACATAGTCAAATTTAAGTTTTGTATAATTCGTTTCAAATTAAAATTTTAGTTTTTTAATTGTTAAGAAAAACTAAAACAAAACAATGCGAAAACACAACAATAATAAGATTGTTGGGAAAAGCTTAAAGTATAGAAGCAAGTTGGTAATTAACATTGAAGTAATGGCAGTTATGTAAAAATGTAAGTGCGAAAATAGAGACGATAACAGGTACAATGCAGGCTTGGCAATTAGAAGGCTAACGCCTTTTTTTATACCAGATTCTCAACTAAGATATAAGAAAGAAGCTGGCAATGATAAAATTAATTTGTTACTCTGACCTGTGTGGCGAAGTTGAGCGAAACAAATGGCAATCATTAAGGAGTTCTCTAGTGGGCAAATGAGCTTTGTCGGGTATGGTTGGCATCCCATTAACAACGGGAAATTCTCTGATCCACCACAGATAGCGAAAATTGGAGAATTTCAACACCGTTTATGTGTGCCTTTTGCACTACAATATATAATATTGACGCTGTTTCTATGAAGCACAACCAAATACTCCTGAAACGCCCCTTTCATTAATAACCTGAGATATTTTCTACTCAGTCCACAAATGTAACAATCTGATATGCGGTAAGATTTAGTCACATGGTCAGTGTAGTTATAATTACTGACACATAATTGTAGTTATAAGTACAATTACTGACACATAATTGTAGTTATAAGTACAATTAAAGACGCATAAGTGTAGTTATAAGTACAATTAAAGACGCATAAGTGTAGTTATAAGTACAATTAAGGAACATTGTAGTTATAAGTACAATTACTGACACATAATTGTAGTTATAAGTACAATTAAAGACGCATAATTTTAATTATAAGTACAATTAAAGACACATAAGTGTAGTTAAAGGTACAATTACAGACACATACTTTCAGTTATAAGTACAATTACGGAACATTGTGTAGCTATAAATACAATGACAGACACGTGGTCAATACAGGTATTTATTAGTACAATTACAGAAACATAATTGTAGTTATATGTACGATTGCGGAACATACTGTAGTTATAAATACGATGACAGACACATGGTCAGTACAGTTATTTATAAGTACAATTACAGACACGTCGTGTTTACTAAATGAAGTTCATATAAATATTTGCGACAGGTGTATTGCAAGTAAACGTTTTCAAAGTTAAAGGAAATAAATTTAAAGCCATTCGGTAAATCCAAGTATTGTTTCACGATTCCTTCGTCTGCCCCAACACAGTATTTACTAAGCTGTTCAGATCACAACGCATATATGCTTTCCGTATTGCGTCAAGTCGATTCTAAGTCCATCGAATTCCATGTGACCTTTATTGATATAATAGTAGCTTTAAACAATACAACCTCGATGTTGTTTTGAATTTTTTTTTATTATCAGTAGAGTCTTCTTTTGTCTACAATAACAATTATTATTATTATTATTATTATTATTATTATTATTATTATTATTATTATTATTATTATTATTATTATTATGTTTCATTTAAATTTATTACCACTACGTAGCAGGGGTGAACGCATATATTTTTTATGAACAGGTTGTGTTTCAGTTAATATGTAAAAAAAAAAACAAATTACCTTTGTGAAAATTTATGTTTAAAAAAAGAAAAAAGGACAGACAGTTTGATTACAATTTTCGAGAAATAATTAGTCAGATGGAATCGTTTCAATTTAAGCAGAACACATTTTCACAGCAAAAAGGTAATGCACGCTGACACATTGTGGTATACAGTCGTATACTTTTGTTTCTCTCAAACAGAACAAAATAATTGTCAGTTTAAGGCTCCCGACAAATATCAATTTTAACCCGACGAATTATCGTGATCAAAGCCCCTAAACATCGTTAAACAATTGTTTAAAGAGTAAAATGAGCTTCAGTTTACTGTGATACGACAAATTTCCGCTACTGTGTGTTGTGTTCAATTCCATCACAAGATTAGTGTCTGTATATGACATTTATCATTTTGACTCTATCAAGTGCATCACTATGTTCTTAGTGGGAGTCGCAGTGACTCAATGGTCAGCGCGCATGAATTGTAGCCAAAATGGTACGGGTTCGAATCCTATCACCGTATCAGCCAAGAATGGCCACTGTTGTGTGTCCTTGGCCACATTTACTTGCATGTATCCATATTGCTATTGTTATTGTAACGATACTGCATAGCTGCATAGTAATTGATAGTGGCCCCCTCTCTGTATTGACATGGACACTATGACGTATGTATGTATGTATGTATGTATGTATGTATGTATGTATGTATGTATGTATGTATGTATGTATGTATGTATGTATGTATGTATGTATGTATGTATGTATGTATGTATGTGTGTGTGTGTGTGTGTGTGTGTATGTATGTATGTATGTATGTATGTATGTATGTATGTATGTATGTATGTATGTATGTATGTATGTATTATGATGAACTTACGGATGCAGGAGGTTCGAACCCCGACGAGTCATATTAAAGACTACCAAAAATGGCACTAATATCTGCTTCACTTGGCGCTCAACATTTAGAGCATTGGTCGTCCTGGTGCTCAGATAATGTGACTGATTGGTACATCATTCTACATCTCCGTGGCACGATACCCCATGCTAGACATCATTATAAGCTGCCAAACTTCAGACATTGTAGAGATTTGACTGATTATATATATATATATATATATATATATATATATATATATATATATATATATATATATATATATATATATATATATATATATATATATAGTTAGTTATAATCAAAATTAAAGCCACGTTAGTTAAAATCAAAATATAAATGTACCAAACACAATGTCATTGACTAAAAAAAAAAGTATTCCTAAAGATTATACCATACCCATTGGGTAACTATTTAGCTATATATAACTTGTTTTACAGAATGAAAAAAAGAACGATTCAGGTTAAATAAATAATGAACTTGATTGAACTGGGACCATTAATCATTGGTGCTTATATGGCACTGTCTCTCAGTCATTATGGATCTCTCCAAATAATATCTTCTTCATATAATGGAGTAGTATGACGTTTTGAAATGTCTGTGGCTTTTCTATTTTATATAAATAAAACTGAATCCGTAGTTTATACACACACACACACACACACACACAAACAGACACACACACATACATACATACATACATACATACATACATACATACATACATACATACATACATACATACATACATACATACATACATACATACATTCATACATACATACATACATACATACATACATACATACATACATACATACATACACACACACACACATATATATATATATATATATATATATATATATATATATATATATATATATATATATATATATATATATATATATATATATATATATATATATATAAAAGCTTGTAAAAACTTAATAAACAATTTATTAAGTACAAATATTTTCCAGAAAAAAAAATTACGGTTTTAAGAATCAATTCCAAAAATTAGTGAAATTGCAAAAGTCCTCGTATTAAAATGTCCTAATAATTCCCATTTCGAATCTTAGTGAAGCATCCAAGATGGAAGACGATGTCGCTTGATGAAGTCAGTTCTGGTCTTATGAAATTCAATGAGCACAAATGTTTTCCAGATAAATAACAAAAAAAATCCTCTTGATCCAAACGAATTGAAATAATTTCCAGTACAAGGTAATTTAAAATAACTCAAAATAACACAACTTAGTATTCTAGCAGCCCTGTTTCTACTAAATAGTTCGCTCCAAAGCATTATTTATATACCTGTTTTTACGTAAACAAGGATGGGGTCACATGATCTTCTAGAATCTTTAGAACAAATTTACGTTTAAAAATCTCGTGCACACCGTACAACCCAGATGAGAATCAGTTATTTTTACTCTCAAGAACTAAAAATAGAAAGATGTTCATAACAAAGCTCCATAATGTCCTTGGAATCAACCAATCATTTTAAAACCTTGTTTACAACTCTGAAGCTAGGTCAGAAATGAGGTCCACATCTGGTGTTTATTTGTAAAGTACAGATCATCCCACTTTCTAAAAAAAAATATCTCCCAATGAATGAATCTTAAACTTAAAATGTCAAATTTGAATCTGACAAACAAACAATTAAAACAAAAATAAATGACTTAAATCAAATATACGTAACAATATATGGGGTGGTGGTGGTTCATGGTCTAGACCTGATGTTCCGCTTGCCAAAGGAAATTGAAGTGTCTCTCATAGCCTCTCCTTTCCAGGTGTAGTGATCGCTGCAGGACCACTGTCTCGCTCTAATGGACAGGACTTTACTTGCATATGGCCTCTCCTACACTATTGTGTCCAGTGCAGCACCTTCAAGCGGAGCCCCTTGTTTTCACAGAGCCTGCTGTGTGGCGCGACCGAGTGATCGGCGGAATAACTGGGTGGGCAGACTGGGCTTATTAGCCTTGGCAGACAGCCAATCTAAGAGAAGGGAAACTCTGACTCAAAACCCGGGCAGATGAAGCTCGTTAGCTTTGTCAAGGCAATTTGTCTAGGAGAAGGAAACTCTGATTCAAAACCAATCCAGTCCCAGCCATTGGATGATGGCTCCTCTGCCTTGTGGATATCTACGGGAGAAGGAAAGGCTACGAGAGTAAACCCAGACAGAAAATCCGGAGTGGAGCCCCCAAGGCGGCTGGATGTCGTCTACGACTTCCTTCTGGCAGCTCCTGCATCCATAGTGGTGCCAAATGTCATGCTCAGCATTCCTTTGGACCCCACCAGCAAGGACGAGAGGAAATTCCACACCAGACAAAAGAAAAAAAGAAACCAATAAAGAAGACTCCAGCTCTTCGATTTGCAATCTGGAATGTGCGCACTATGTGTACAGGCATCTCCGCTGACCTCAGAGAAATGTACGACACCAGGAAAACGGCCATCCAGGAAACTAGGCTGGCCTCTAGTGGCTGCCTCAGAGGGGAAAACTACACCTTCTTCTGGAAGGGTCGAGAATCTGAGAAGCCCCGTCAGCATGGAGTGGGCTTCGCCATCAAAAACAATCTTTTGTCCTTGGTTGAACCTCCTACAGGTGGCACTGAGCGTATCTTGTTCATCCGCCGTACCAATGACGCAGGACCTGTTAACATCATCAGTGTCTACTCCCCCACCCTCACTTCTTCAGAAGACACAAAGGATCAGTTACATGGGCAGCTGGACGAACATATTGTAATAAATTTGGAGTATGCATTTGACAGCGCCCCGTTTTTAAGCAATTCTTAGGTTCATTTGTGTGATTATTTGGTATTCGGCGCCATGGAAATATTCCTAGCCCGAAATAATTAGCCATTTATTAGGAGCAAACGTCACAAAGCCGAGTGTTAGTGAGATTGAACCATGCTAGGGTTCGCAAGTAGTGAATTTAGGTACAAGCCTAATGACTGTCAATGGTGTAACATAGTCCATATTAAAATCTAGTGGTGTATACTAGTGTTGTGGTTCAGTTGGCAGTATTTATGGTAGGAAACCAGTAAATTACGCAATGGAATCAATAAGTAGGGACTTGGTAGATACCGCTTACGTGTCCATAGTGGAAAATAGGCGTAATAATATAAGTTTGATACGCCTGTAAAATAGTACTTTGAATGGCCCGGGGTGGCGTGGTCGGATGGTTCCCATTGAGAGGTGGAATACTAGTGTATTTTCTATGGCATAACGGGCTGGCGGTACGGAAATCTGATGATAATGAAGAAAAACCATGCAAAGGTGCGGTTAATGGACTTTTGGGCAAGTTGTTTTTAATTGTGGTCTCCAATTGATTAGAGTAAAATTTAGTATATAAAGGCAGACATTTTACAACTCAAGTTGTATGGAAGTCTTTGGAAATTTGGGGAAAACATATGACTTCCAGCGGGATTCGCGTGGGGGTCTTGACACCGCTCGGTCAAGTAAATACCCGTGTGCGTGTAACAATATCAAAGGATGCCCCAAACAGAAACCACTATTATTTTCTCCTCGGCGACTTTAATGCCAGAGTAGGTGAGGATCACGAGTCATGGCCTACCTGCCTCGGATATCATGGTACTGGAAAGACCAACGAAAACGGTCAGAGACTGCTGGAGCTGTGCACCTACCATGGTCTGTGCATAACAAACACCTTTGTCAAGAGTAAGCCACAACACAAAGTGTCATGGAAACAACCCAGGTCCCATCACTGGCACCAACTCGACTTGGTCATCACCAGGAGCTCTGCCTTTAACAGCATCCTTTCCACCAGAACCTACCACATTGCAGACTGCGACTCGGACCATGCCCTCGTGAGCAGCAGGGTGTGATTACAGCCATAGATACAACACCGCTCAAAATCAAAAGGACACCCTCGCATAAACACTGCACAGATGTTGGTCCCTCCAAGGTGCAGGAGTATGTGTCCGCCCAGGACAAGGCTCTCCAGGACCTGCCAGAGCACGCCGCCACAGCCAAGTGGAACTCCATGAAGAGTGCCACCTACAGAACAGCCATGTCCACGTTTGGCAAAACGGAACGACCCAGTCAGGACTGGTTCAACGCACACCTATCAAGGATGGAACCACTAATTGAGGAGAAGCGAAAAGCCTTTATAGCCTACAGAAAATACCCTTATGAACGGACGCTTACTGCTCTTAAAAGTGCATGAAGCAACACCCAACGCAACGCTAGACAGTGCGCGAACGAGTACTGGCAACAACTTTGTGAAGGAATCTAGAGCAGTGCCGAGTCCAGAAACATTCGATGTATGTACAGCGGCATCAAAAAAGGTCTAGGCCCAACAGTGAAAGGGGTCTCTCCCCTGAAATCTCTGATGGGAGAGAAGATCACAGACCGTGGTCAATAGATGGCCAGATGGGTGGAGAACTACTCAGAACTATACTCCCGAGAAACGTTAGTCACCGAAGCAGCCCTTAGCAGCATAACGAATCTTCCCACCATGGAAGTGTTCGACAAAGTGCCAACCTTAGAAGAGCTCAGCAAAGCAATTGACTCCCTCCCAAATGACAAAGCACTAGGTAGTAACAACATCCTGCCCGAAGCTATCAAACATGGGAAACCAACACTGCTTTAACCACTGCAGGAACTAATTTGCCTCTCCTGGGAGGAAGGAGCAATTCACCAAGACATGCGTGATGCCACAATTGTGACCCTTTACAAAAATAATTACAGAGGGATATCGCTTCTGAGCATCGTTGATATAGTGTATGCCCGCATCATACTAAACAGGCTGCAGTTGCTGGTAGACCGTGTGTACCCAGAATATCAGTGCGGCTTCAGAGCAAGCAGGTCGACAACAGACATGATCTTCTCCTTACGACAACTCCAAGAAAAGAGCAGAGAGCAAGGTCAACCAATCTAGATGATGTTCATCGATCTCACCAAGGCCTTTGACTTAGTCAGCAGGAAGGGCATTTTTGAAGTTATCATCAAGATATGTTGCCTCCCAAACCCCGCAGCATGTTAATCGCTTTTCATGCAGATATGAATGGAACAGTCCTGAATGATGGATCTTCCTCAACCTCCTTCCCAGTTAACAGCGGCGTGAAGCAGGGATACTTTCTGACACCAACCCTATTCCAAATCTTCTTCTCCTTGCTTCATTCCTACGCCTTTGACTTGTCCACTGATGGCATATATCTACACACCAGGTCCGATGGGAGGCTGTTCAACCTGGCACGACTGCGTTTGAAGACGAAAGTATGTGCTGTGCTCATCAGGGAGATGCTTTTTGCAGATGGCACGGCTCTTGTGGCCCACACCGAGGAACCCTCCAGAGACTGGGAGACCGTTTTGCTGATGCCTGCATGCAGTTTGGACTCACCATTAGCCTGGAAAAGACAAAGATCAGCGTGCAAGATACCACCATTGCCCCTTCAATCAAAATCAACGGTGTCATCTTGGAAGCAGTCAACAACTTTACCTACCTGGGGGCAACCATCAGCAACACTCTCGTTTGATAAGGAGTTGGACAGAAGGCTTGCAAAGGCAAACACCATCATGTCACGACTGACGAAGAGGTTGTGGGAAAACAACACGCTGAAAGAGCACACCAAAGTCCAAGTTTACCGGGCCTGCATTCTCAGCACCCTTCTATATGGAAGTGAGACCTGGAGTACCTATATGAGGCAAGAGCGCCGGCTAAACTCCTTCCATATACGGTGCCTTAAACGCATCTTGAAAATCAGCTGGCAAGACAGTTTCCTACACAGCGAAATCCTGCAGCGTGCAAATACCCCCAGCATGTTCTCGCTGCTGAGCGAACGTCGCCTCCAATGACCGGGACACGTCCGTCGGAGGATGGGTGGCTGCCAAAGGACATCCTATATGGACAGCTGTCCACTGGCACGAGAAGAGTCGGCAGCCCCTCGCTCCGTTTCATGGATGTGTGCAAGAGGGACATGAAGGTATGCGACATGACACCTGATGGCTTGGAAGTTCTGGCCGAGGACCGAGACACCTGGAGACTGTCAGTACGTAATAATAATAATAATAATAATAATAATAATAATAATAATAATAATAATAATAACAACAACAACAACAATAATAATAATAATAATAATAATAATAATAATAATAATAATAATAATAATAATGACGTTGTATAGCGCCTAATCTTTAGAAACTCTAAGCGCTTTACACCATCTATAATGATATGACTACACTACAGAAAAACAAATGACAAAAACAATGAAATTGGAAAACATAAAAACATGCTGAAATACATATAAGATACAAAACACTATTAGGTAAGGGTATTATCAGTCGCTGATACGAGGAGAGGCCAGGTGGTGGCAGAGACATGTGTTAGACAGGGCCACGTGGCAGCAACCATAGTAATTCAGGCTTCCCAGTATGTCTGCACCAACTGCAAGAGGGACTGCTACTCGCGCATAGGCCTGCACATCCACAACAGACGATGCCAACACCCCAGACACAGACGACACCCCAAGGGCGCTATCCGCATGGTCTCTTTAGACAAAGTCGCCAATGATGATGATGATGATGATTATATATATATATATATATATATATATATATATATATATATATATATATATATATATATATATATAAACAGGTGACTGAGAGGAATTGAGTCTAATGATTCAACACATATTTGTGTAGAATACGTTGATATTGAGCTATTCAGTGTGTATCGATGTTTAAAGTAATGTATCGTTTGAATCAATAAAATAGTAAATAATTCAATTTAAAGTGTTTGTACACTCTTTTACCAGTTAAATGGATTACAATAAAACATACTGTCGACGACAGTCAGCGGTGGTTTTAGGGCTTTAGAACATTTTTTTCCTCTCTCATTTTGGTGGTAATTGAAAAGGTATATTGATGAATTTTTGTTAGGGATTTAAAGGTAATTGTTTATTCTTGAGACTATGAGCTCAGTGAGTGGTTGTCTGTGTGTATTTTGGCAACAGTGCACATTGAGTAATAAGGCCTTGGTGATGATCCGGAAGTGTTCTGTGTTCTGTTTACATGCTGTTCGGTTTACAGTGCAGCTTCTCAAAACATGCAGGTGAACCTTTGACAAGAACTTCAACGTGAAGTCATCTTTGGAGTTATTTTAGATTAACATATGATTTGTATTGATTGTCACACAGTTGAAAGGTCAGTACTGAGAAATATATGTAGAGAACATGTAGTTAAATTAATTGTGATGTATGTCCATATAGCAGCTCGAAAGACAGAAAACATCACAGACTTGTGATACCTCCCGATGTGTGAATAGGATTGTGGGAATGTAACGATTGAAGCTTTCGACCAATCTGTTGCACTAATACGGCATGATAGTGCGGTGTTTGGTCAATATCAGCTTTTTTTCTGTGAAGCTACTAGCCGACTCCGGTCTAATTACTGAATAAGCAAACACACACGCGGCCATCAGCTATAGATCTCACTAAGCCTTCAGTCGGTGGGAGTAAATATTGCGTAATCCTCCGCCAGCAAAGAAGGCTAAATTCACATCCGTAATGACGGAATCATTCTCTTTCTTCATCCATCCATCCATCCGCTATATCTCTGAATTAAGTGAATGAGAATCTTGTTTCTAATTTATATCATTTCGTTACACCGAGATGGTTATATATACACCGTTTGTAGTTTGGAAGGCTGATAAAAAATAGAGAAGACATAATAAAGAAACAAAGAACAGGTAATAATAAACATCATATTTGATCATAAACTATACTCTAGGTAGATAGGGCTGACTTAAGTTTTCTGCATGTGACTAATCTTGAAGACAAAAAATCTACTTAGTCTTTGTGATAAATGGATATCTGATCATCTTGCTTTAGACGCCCGTTCTGCGTGGTTTCTTGTACATTAACTGTTTTAAAGCTAACCCTAAAATATATTTTTCATTCTTTATGCTCGTCGGCTTTCTTGTAGCGCAGTCAGACGTTGTTTTGATTCATGTTTGATGCTGGGAGATAGATCGCGCAAAACAACTATACTACCAGGATTGACAAATAACATAGTTCACAGCACTCTAGTTTTTACATCCACAGCTATTGTCTTTCTTTCGAGAGTTTTTGATCTGTATCTACTTTGCTGAAAAACATGCAAGGGAACATTCTTTGTAATGGCAACACACGTTCAAAATTCTTGAGAAGTCCCCGCGCCTTTTATTCTTCAACCTAATCAGAAACTATTCTCGTGTGTTAAATTTATTTGGATATTTAACATTCGGATTATACGAAAAGTTAGTGTAACTTTGTTCGAGAAATCATATTATTCGTATAGTGTGTACTTCATCCGAGAGGTGGTGATATATATATATATATATATATATATATATATATATATATATATATATATATATATATATATATATATATATATATTACCTATATTATATGCACGTTGTCAGAGATTTTGTGTCATCTATATTATATCCACTTGTTCGAGATATCAAATAATCCATATAGCATGCTCTTTACGATATCATTTTATCCATACAGTATGCATTTTGTCCAAGATTTCATGTTTTCCATACAGAATTTTGAGATCATCTTATCCGTACAGAATGTACTTTGTCAGAGAGATCATTATCCGTACAGTATGTACTTTCTCAGAGATCATTCTATCCATAAAGTGTTATCTTTATCCGAAATATCAAATTATCCATTCAGTAGCACTTTCTCAGATACTATTATCCATCTTATCAATGCACTATGCACTTTGTCAGAGATTGCACCTTATCAATACAATATGCACTTTGATCATCTTATCAATACAATATGCACTTTGATCATATTATCAATACAATATGCACTTCAGAGCATTTGTCATCATATTATGGAAAATATCTCGTATCAAATGGGCTCAAACAACCAGAAAGAATTTATGTAATGTCATGTTGGCACTCAATGATATTAACCTAAGAAACAGAAAAAGATAAAACCAACAAGTGTAGTTAAATTTGACAAATAATTTACTTCCCTAGAATACAAAAGTAAACATTTCAAAGAATGTACAGCATTGTGTATTAAATCCCCAATAGTCGTAAAAGTTCTATGATAATGTTTACAATATACAGTATTCCGAATGAATCTCGGTGGTCTTCTGAATGAATTCCTATCTTAATTAAACGTGCATATGTATCAGTTGTCTGAAATAATGTTAATGTGCTAATAGTCTTGATGTATCACAGCGATATAGTTCGAAATGTCTCTGCTATGGAGGTGGTGGTGATCAGTGATCTCCCCAATTAGTTTCGAAGGAATTGTTCGACCACGGTGTTATTGCTTTGATATAGATATTAATAATTAAATAAAATATTACTGCTTGTGATCGATAAACAATTCCGTATTTTTTCCTTCTCTGTCTCTGTCCCTCTGTTTCTATCTCTGTCTGCCTATCTGTCTCCTTAGCCTTTTCGGGTCACCAACCATTTGGAGATTTTGTACCCTCTGTGCAACCATATGGGGCTATCTCCTTTAATATACAAAAACAATAAAAAAAAAAAAAATTAAAAAATACCCAATCTAAACACATGCCAGGTTTGCTTTCTATGGGATCAACAATTATACCCGCTCTTTCGTAAGATGTCGTTTATCGAAATTCAACAGGAGTAGCTAATACTGTCAGGTCACATGAGACACACATACACACACACACACACACACACACACACACACACACACACACACACACACACAAGCGACTCATAAATCGATGCCCTGTTAACAGCTAGCCCATTCTTAACGAAGAAATTGATGTAACTAAACCCCTCAGGTCATGTTATTGTCCCGCTGTGACCATGTTACACATAATTGATTATTGGTTTAAGATTGTTCACTACTTAATTACACACAAAAAAATGGACTTCAATCATCGTCCTAACAGCGTTACTTGTACGAGTTAGCGATTCATTATCTACGATTTTTCAGGCATAAAAAAGAACAATTTTCAGTATACCTTACAAAAACAAATGAAATTTTATGATACAAATCATTTAAGACAAATATTTTACGACTCATAATTTGACGGAAGAAATGCACGATTTCTTAAGTTACACAAATTCTATTAAATAAAAAAAAATAAAAAACTGACTCTGCACTCATTCATGTAACGAAATATTGGACGAAATTCTGACTATACATGAATCATAAAAAATGCACTATTCATTCTGAACTCGAGGAAAAATTCAAATTCAAATTTAAAACAAATAAATTCAACAATAATTACAAACCTACATCATTGAATGTACATTACATGCAATCAAGACCAACTTTGTACTTTATTTGAGATTCGCACCTCCATATGAAGCTGACTCAATCTCTTTTCGTGTCCTCAGCTATCCGACACTTTTCCATAAGACGATTTATTTCACGAGAAAATATGAAAACATACTTGTCATTTGTCATCGGAGTCAACTTCCTGGCGTCTAACAGAAAGTTAGACTGATTAATTTTACGAGGGAAACTATTTCAAAATCACGAAATTCGCCTGGTAACACCCTCTCCATATTTAGCTTAGCCAATCACAATTAATACTTTACCAGATAAAAATCTATATCACTCCCATCCAAGTTAGAAATATCCTATCCAGTCCGCCTTTATTAATAACCTTTATTGAAAATATCATTCTATGACACCTATTTCAAATAGACCACAACTTATTACAATTTTCCCTGCTTTACTTCAACTCTGGACATTTTATCACTATGACCTCTCCCGTTAACATTGCATTATAGTCGGTACCTAACTGTTAGTCCTAATTAAACTCAATTCATGCCACAACATGAGATGTTAATTGTCGCTAGCTACAAAGTTTATCGGTAGGCTAACCCATACGTCAATCCTAATGTTTACATGTCACGATGACCACGAAAGAATGTACTGTGAAATGTTCTACAAATTATTGTACCCTTACAGTCTCTAAATGAATTCAAAATGATACCAAAATCGTGATTTAGTTCAAAGCAAAATTAAGCATTTTGTGATTGGAATGAATCATTTCAATTAATTATCTTCTCAAATTAAAAGTGAAAACAGCTTAAAAGTATGTTGTGGTTGTTGTTGTAGGGTTTAACGCTATTGTTCAGCACACGATAGGCTATACATTGTGTTCAGTATTAATGATGGAGGAAGAACCAAAGAAAATCCTCAGAAAGAACCACCGACCCACGAGAAGATACCGGCAAGCTTTCACATATACCCACATTGGCCGAATCTGAGACTCGAACCCACGCTGACAGGTGGAATGACTGTGATCCGTAACGGAGAGCGCTTTGCACCACTCCGCTCCGTGGCCAATTGGTTAGAGCTTCCACCGCGGAAGCGGGAGGTCGTGGGTTCGATCCGCGGCCGAATAATACCAAAGGCTTACAAAAATGGTACTAATAGCTGCCTCGCTTGGCGCTCAGCATTAAGAGACTCGGACCAACTGGACAGGGGTAATTGCGTCTGGTCCCTAAAAGCTTCCTGTATTAACACACAAGGACATTAGCATGGCATATTCCCCTAGCTATGTAAACTCACACTAAACATTAATATTATCATTAATATTATTATAATTTTGGTCACGCATTCGTGCCTATCGAAATAAACATTCTCCCTGATAAGTGTACACGGTCAATCTTATTGTACAAAACAATATCATATAATTAGACGCATTCGTGTACATTGCACTTTTACAAAGTGTACACATATATGCACATATCCATGTCCTGATATGTCCTTACACATGATAATCCATCAAAAGTATACACAAATCGGCAAATCCCTATTAACTAATGTTGCACATGGCAACCATTATACAAAGTTTATAATTCAATTCAACATTTGCAAAATCTATATTATCAAATGAATAAGTGCATGAGATTACTACGAATTAACCAAATAGCGAATTACAATATCAAGTATTTACATAATGAAGTGTGTATATCAAACACTACGAATGAATAAAGCTACAAATGGTAATTCTACGTACTAAATTGTACATACTGCATTAATTAAAGTACACTTACTTTGAGTAATATATTACAACAATCGAGCAAATAGTCCTTATATATACGTTTCCCGCCAATATAGAATGACGTCGGAGTAGCTTATTTATATCATCAGGGTCTAACATACATATGTTGGAATCTGGTTATATTCTTACAACGTGACACATTGGCATAGGCAGGGGAAGGGGTGTGAATAATTTCTGAAGGGAAACCACGTGATTTTTTTTTTTTAAGAACCGTACGAACAATTTTCATTTTGTTAAATATGAACCATGTAGTTTTGTAGGCATACCCTACAGATTATATACAATCCAGTCTCGTTTCAACAACACTAATTACAATGGACCAATCTGTTTCAGACGGAATTTTTAAAGGAACAAACGTGCTAAATAAATGATGCATTTGATCTTGATAAAAGCTTTTTGAGCTTCCAATTCCAACATCATTGTCCCTGTAACAAATAGGCATAAGTTCTTTTATGTCTTATTCTTTACAACGACGTTTTAATTGTCTGGATTTCACTTTCAGTATGTCAGAGAATGCACAGCTTATTTCTAAAGCTAAATGGTCTTGCATTATATAAATATGGATGGTAATATAAATGACTATCCATACTATTAAATATCGAGTATATATTTATATATCTGACATATTCTTCTTACAAATACATGCTGTTGTAACGTATATTAGACAATGACGATAATTGCTCTAACATTAAAGCAAAATCTTTAGAACAGCAGATTCGGTACTGCGTAAATATGGCTTGAAATGACTTTGGTGGTAGTGACGAGTTAAATGAGTTTTTTTGTGTATAAACTCTTTGAATGCTCTAGAAAATTCTTTGAGTATGGATTAATATAGCTTTAGTGACTTTAATGTTTAATTTAAGCAGCTGTGGCACAGCCATGATACATCAACACCACTGTAAATGTCATATTCTTCTCCGAAAGACTAGAAGCTGTAACTCTATATCTTTGGATTTATCACTAAGGAATTTGATTTTCATGACATTAGATATAAAAAAACAACCAATGATGATGATGATGATGATGATGATGATGATAATATCAACAACAACAGCAACAACAATAATAATAATAATAATAATAATAATTATAATAATAATAATAATAATAATAAAGGAATACCTATATGAAATAATGAAATTATCATCCTACAATGTCAACATACATAAGCCACCTAAAACCAACGAAATAAATTATATATCCGCTTTTTTTCAGTCTATACTATTACGATTCAGTTCTTTGCAACACAACACCGTTCATGTCCATGAAAACATTAAATTCATTTCCTCAAGGACTTACAAATTAAAAAATAATTATGTAAGGTTACTTCTTTGTTCAAAACGAACACGTACCGCTTATGGCGTTATGATGTCATTCAGTGCAATCCTCGCCTTCTAAGTAGGAGAGGTTAATTCAGCTCCCGCTGATGACGGTCATTGCTACTGGTATGGATTCAAAAGATTTAAGTTCTTCCTTTTGATTTTGTACTGACTGCATCGCGTAATTAGCCATATGAAATATCTTGATATCAAATGGATTTGGTTTGGTAAAGAAGTTTTTCTTTCCCTGTGCAAGATATGCAGTGTTGTTAACTTGTCTTGGTCTTGCCCTAGAAAAGAACGAAACAAACAACTTTAGGCCACTTCATTCGCACATCAAACATATCAATACAACCCTGTTTGGTATAAAGTAACTTTTGATTCGATGTGAAAAATCAAAAGGAGTTCTAGGCAATAGACCTGATCATTTATTTTTCTTTTAAGACGAACAGGTTAATAATAATAATAATAATAATAATAATAATAATAATAATAATAATAATAATAATAATAATAATAATAATAATATCTTAATGTTAATTTGTTGACAATCTTCGTGTTTGATCGACCGCTCCGGTGGCATAGTGGTTAGAGCGTCAACCTCTGATACGAGAGATCGCGGGTTCGATTAATGGCTGAGTCACACCAAAGACTTATAAAAATGGCACTAACTCGCTAAGCATTCAGCATTAAGAGGTTAGTGTTAGGACTGGTCGGTCTGGTGATAATTTGACTGGGTGGGGCATGATACGATATATGTCTGCGACATGATGTCCAGTGCTAGGTATCACTATAAACTTCCACTAAACAGATATCGTATAGATTAGGCTGAAATTTTAACGGTACATTAGCAATCCAAATCACTGTCACACACACACACACACACACACACTTGTGTTTGATGTGCGTTCTGGAGAATCTAATAATTATCGGCGACACGTACAGCAAGCACTTCGGTTAGAAGTCCCTCGCGCAAGACATTCATTGGTCAATTAATCGCTTAAATCGCTCAAAACGAGTTTGAATTTGTAAAACTGGGTCATTACATAAAGTCACTAATTTTGTGAATATGTTTCTTTTGATGAAGCGCTAGAAACTTATTTTTAAACCACATTTATTAGATAAGATTGTGATGCACTCTCGTGCTAAAAACTACGAAATCACACGATATTACACTTTCCTAGCAATTTAAGTGCTGGAAGATGATTACTCGACTGTGCACGTCGCATGTAGCTAACTTGAATTTGCTATTGCTCTATTCCACACAGAGGTTTTCTCTGTACTCTTTGGTCCCGAACATAAAACTGACAGTAAAAGAAAAAATGGAAACAATCAACATATATATATATATATATATATATATATATATATATATATATATATATATATATATATATATATATATATATATATATATATATATATATAAGAAAGTAATCAATAGAAAATGAAAAAATCAATAAATTTAAGAAACAACAAACACCAGAAATTAAATTTAAAAAATTGTATTTTTAAAAAAAAGGTATATAATTCAAACATTATCTTCCAAGAAGGACCTGAAATTGAATAGGTTATCAATTTAAATTTATTGTGAATTCGTTTATTTCACGTTTTAGGATAATGCAGAATTATACGTGGTTTAATTAAATCTGTCAAAGAACAAACACGTCCTAATAATTTAAAATTCTGAAAATACTTCTGTATAAGTCCAAAGTAAATCCAAAACTAAAGGTGATGATAAGTATGTGGTAGCTTGTTGAGTGTGGATGTGCCAACAATCTTTTATTGAATTACAGTAATCTAATTCTAGGTTTGAATTCACAAAAAATTCAAGTAAATGTCTATGACCAATAATTTTATTATGGCACTTTTGTATTTTCACAGAAACTATTCACTTGATTTGAAAAAAAAATTGAATAAATACCGTTCAGCCTAACCGGATACAGCATGTAATACAAGTAAAAAACTATGTGTTTAAACACGACTGAAAACTCTTCACAGATACATGATGTTATGAAATCAGAAAGGACCCAAAATTAATCCATGAATATTGAACATTATGACGTCTGCTTCTAGACACTAGCTACATACTCGGTATGATAAATATCTACAAAACACCGCTCACCATAATAAAAAATATATCACTCAAATCTAGAGAAGCTGGTTTATTTTTGTATTCTACTATAGTAAAAAGGTATTTTTTTTTTCTTCTATTGAACTTGTATCCTTCCCTGAAACTTTCTAATATATATCTTTCTTTTTCATTTTACCCATCCTCTGAAATGGTTTCTCTTCTGTTTCAATGTCGGCATGTATGTATATTTGGGATCTGAAGTCTTTTATATTTCTGTTGTGCTCCTTTTTAACAACTCTAATAGGTAATCATCATACATAAATATTCGTTTTGACAACTTTGCCTCTCTATATTAAATTGATGCTCTTCATTGCTTAAGCTCTCTTGTTATTTCATTCTCATCAACAGATTCATAGCACTATTCTTTAGTATCGTTATTTGTACTAATTGACATTTAAAATTAAGTTACTTCTTTGTTTCCTGCACAATATTAAACAATGACTTTTGAGGGTTTTTTCATAATATTATATAATATTTACCAAATTTACTTCGTCACTGCTCTAGGAAAATCTCTAAGTTGACTAATACGCATCAAATATCTGAAGTCTTAATCTATTGGCCCTCTCGGTCTCTAAAAGTTTTGCTAGTGCTTTTAAACGCATAATAATTCGAGGAGCTTTAATATTAATGAGTATCTTATTTAGCTAGTTCTTGTCTGAAGACAAGTAAGAATTACTACCTAGCTTGATGATGTCTAGAAATCACGATTTCTCTTTGGAAAAGGCACGCAAAAAAAGCATGACTTATGTCTCAATACAAGAGCAAGTATGACGGACTAAAATCATGTTAGAGAGATTTTATGCCGGGTATAAAGAACAATCTGCTTAGTAATATTTGCGCTGAGAACCTAAACATGTACTCATGTGCATACTTTCGGTCTGCAATACAGTAACGTAATAAGGTTGTGTCTGCAATACAGTAACGTAATAAGGTTGTGTCTGTAATACCACGATAGAGTTAGTTGATGCCAAGTCATACTAGTAATAATACATCGTGTATACAGGTATTGTTTCAATAGCGGTGTTATTGATTAATTATATAGGTCAAAAGTCGTTGGGTAGCTCTTGGTAACTTAAACGATTTGCAGTCCGCTGGTTCACATGTACACATGTGCTATTTCTTGTGCAATGAGGACAAAATCAGGGGATATAGAAGGAGTTGGCGTATTCCAGTTAGCAAAATCAAAATGAACTTGTTGTTTTGATTGATGATACTTATTTCCATGTTTTAATCATCACGAAACACTGGAATATAATTTATGTTGTGAAATCAACAGCGTAGCATTTTCAAATTATTTTCAGACTACTTAAAACAATTGCAACTTTCTAAAACTGTTATATTTGACATTTTGCATAATGCTTACTAGAGTTGGATACCAAGAAATATTGGTACCTCGGTATAACGACGTATTTCTGAACATATTTTAGAACATACCGCGATGTTTAGATATTCAGCAGCACAGTGCCTCAACGACCACACTAGGTCAAGAGACTGATGATGATGATGACGATGATATTAGGGAGCAATGTTCTGGGGCTTTAACCTGATACTTCAGTCTGCCAAGATCAGTAATATCAATGGCTTGTAATGCACTTTTTGCGTTTCCTTTTACCCTATCATTCACTTCAAAACAATATTTCTAATATATATTCACGACATAATGTCGGTTGAAAATATAAATTAGCTCGAATATTTCAATCTCCTTAAAGGCACAATAGCAAAGAGTGTCTGTAATTTTGTGAATGTCACAGATCATGTAACAAATGAATGTGTCGACTTATAAGCTGAAATAATTCACAAAAACCTAGAGTTTGTGAAGATTCAATTAGGTAATTGATAAATAAATGAGAGAAAATGAGGGGGGGGCCCGCTTTTAATGAAACTTGTATTTCACGAAATGTTACGGAAGCTGCACGTGACCACAAAAACCTATACGTCATCTTCGTCCAGTGGGAGTCACGTGATTCTAATTTAAATACCTCCTATAAACAAAAATGGCGGACACACGAGACAGTCAAACATGTAAATGTCGCCCGCGCTTGTTGCTTTCTGAGAAGAAACGTCAAAAAACTGTCAGAGACACCGAACGGGACTTATCAAGGATTCGACATGGGGACCAGTTTTTCGATGGTGAGCATTATTGGAAGAATTAGGACTGGCATCAGACACTGAATTGGCGAAGTTGTTCTTGGACAGGTAGGCCAATGTCTGTTTTTGTATGCTGATACACATTAGTTTCCCCAGAATCAAGTGCTTGTGATGTCTGTGTATAAGTGTTCTCCATTTTTCAATATCTTGTCCCTACTGTATGGTTCAAAGCACTGTTTTATTAATACAATGTTTGCACAAGGACTTGATTTGCTTTGTAATATTCCCAAAATAGATGTGATCAGCTGATCAATAAAAGACAATATTTCACTCCGTGACTGCATTGTGTGTATTGTATGTTGGGATGGAATATTATTTTTTTTATAAGAGCGTGCTCATAAGGTCATTGTGGCGTTGCCCGACCCAAAAATTAAATTAGAACCATGTGGTATCAAGTAAGTCCGACAAGCCACTATTTATTGTTACACATGACCGTAGGCTAACCCCATCCCTTACGTAAGTTTGCCATAGTTAAGAGAGGAAACTGACCAAGGCCCGTAAGAAGTGTAATTAGCACCTTGGGCTGGAAGGATGTTTTGTACATCAAAGAAGCTGCCTGAAGGAGTGGGCGTGCCTTATCTTCTGGATACGCTGACTGACCGGCAGATTGAATAAGTTGAGTGGATAGGGTCCCAGCGCTACCCAATCAGAATCGAGATAGGGGTGGGACCCTGATTTATTTTAAAATATAATATCTTTACCCGGCCGGCTAGCTTTAGTTTCCGCTTACCCGTTAAGGAGGATTGTCGGTAAATAATTGGAACTCCGTAGCCATACGTTAATTGGCGGGAAAACCTAAGAACAGAATTCTAAGTGGAGCTTCTAGAAAGGTCAGTGAGCTATTTGTTTGATCTTTGCTTTCTGCGACTGCATTTAATTGTAGATCGTTTATATATATATTTATATATATATATATATATATATATATATATATATATATATATATATATGTTTATATATGTTTATATATATATATATATATATATATATATATATATATATATATATATATATATATATATATATATATATATATGTGGTATATATATATATTCGCTATGTGGTTATTTCATAGTACAATAGCACATTATCCATGTAATTATAGAAATTGAATGTTATCTTTGAAATGAATTCACTTGAGAAATTAATAATATGAATATTTGAATATTTGTGTACGCTTGTGTTGTTTTTTTTATCCCCTATATATATATATATATATATATATATATATATATATATATATATATATATATATATATATATACGTATTATTACTAAAATCGTAGTAGGAATAATTATTTTGTGATGTTGATATGTTTGTATATTTTGAAGAATGGGTTCCTATTTGTAAAGAATCGTATTGCTTGCTAGCCGTCGTAAGAATTAATACTATTATAATTCGCTATGTGGTTATTTTATAGTACAATAGCACATTATCCATGTAATTATAGAAATTGAATGTTATTTTTGAAATGAAATTACTTGAGAAATTAATAATATGAATATTTGAATATTTGTGTACGCTTGTGGGAGTGTAGTGTACAGACATACATCTGGTTGTCGTAATATTATAAGTACAACGAGATTATATATATACATATTAGATATACTTATATGATATGATGTATGGATATATGCATGATATCGTGCTATTACGCCATTGTTTCCTTGTAAGAGTGTGGGGGAATTTCGATGTGTATGTATGCGTGTCCTAAACGTAATAGCCTTATCTGATGGTTAATTGATGATTTAGTGTGAGGTGAGATTTGATAAAGCATATGTTAACGCCTTGTGATTTTCACAGGAAGCTTCGAGGGACAGACTAGTGAGTGGTCCCAGTGTCTCCGTTATAGACGGAAGGAAAAGAAGGAAAGAGGGAAATTTGGAGAGGAAGTCCGGGGAACAGACCAAGGAAAGTGGTCCCAATAGTAGTGATAAGGAACGGAAGGAAAGTGAAGGGAGGAGAGGAGTCGGGAGAGGTGGAAACCAGGAGGAGTGGGAGGATAGAATAAATAGATGAGTACAACCAAATGCCAGGTTGAAAATCGAACTCACACTGAAAATCATAAGATGAAATAGGTTATCACTTAAAGGACGAGTGATTGTGTGACATTTAACTTTATAGGCTTCATTAAATTGTTATTGTTGAAGTTCATCTTCGTGTTATATATATATATATATATATATATATATATATATATATATATATATATATATATATATATATATATATATATATATATATATATATATATATATATGTATATAATTTAACCGTCGGCAGTGCTGACTGGGGGCTCAGAGCCGTATACCTATTTGGTCTTTAATTTAAATTTAAATTCACGAGCCAGGTGGAACTTTCATAATATTTTAATTAATATTTTGGAAGTACACCACCCCAACCTTTGCAGAACGCTACAGTCATTTTGTACATATGTCAGTTATCTTCGTGAGACAGGTATTTTAAATTCGGCGAGGGAACATTATATACATTTTTTAAGCGTTATCAGTATTTATATTATCTCTCTCCCTTACACACACGCACCTTACGCTAATGTGACATGCACATTACTTGCATACAAATTTAACAACCTTTTCATGTAAACATTTGAACAAATTATACATGTTTAATGTTGAAATGATCCAGTAAAATGTTGATCTCATGCCTATGATAGGCTGAATGCTAAGATTTTATTGTACAACTACTTACTAGTAAATTTATTTTAAAGCATTGTATTGACGACAGTTACATAAGGATCTCTAGTCATGATAGAAAAGGATATTATAATGCGACCAGAATATATGGCTGGCAGGTTGTTACGGTACCAGTTATAGTTCTGAGCTGCAATCAGGTAAGTTTTATTTGTGTTAGTTTGTTTTAGATCTGTTATTATGTATCCTTGCTAAAATTAAGTTTTCAGTTCTAAGTGTTTAACACAAATCGCAAAGAAACAGATTTCAAATATAATTATAATACAAATGAATATTTATTACATATTTTAGTTACGAAGTTACAAAGAATGTAACAATGGATTATCCAAAGCATGCATAATCACTGGGCAGTACATCTTCATGCTTCATAACAACACCTGACCAAGTGCTTTTACGACATACAGAGAGAATGAAGACACCTTCCATAAGTGCTATTGAGTCAGGAAGGTAAAAATTAAAAATTTATTGCAGAATTTTCTTTTTTGGGTGAATGGTTGCTATAGTTGTCATGTTACTGAAAATAATAATGTAACAAATACAATGCTGATAGAAGGACATTTATAAAACTTTTGCAGCAGATTATGTCCCCACTTCATACTTTCTTAGTCTGAGCTAGAATAAAATAAATACCATGGATTTTACTTTATCAGAAGTGAGATAGGATGCCTCAAGTTCAACTGCTACCTGATGCATGGAAAAAGGCTATGTTTACTGTAATTGTTTTGATTAGGCAAAAAAGTTCCAGTATACTGTGCTGGCTAACCCAGCTGTTTTTCCACCACCGTCCACTTCCCTCACTACAGGTAAATGAATACTTTGAGAACCAGTGATTGTATACTTTGAAATTGTGATTACATATCACATATGCTTTCTTTATGCTGTTTCCCATTTATAGTTATGTCCCACATACAGTTCTTGACTTGTTAACACCCTCTTCGCATCTATCCACTTTGCTCATACTGAATGCACATATGACATTTAATTTAAAACAAATATTGAGATAATTATAAGATGCCATATATCAATAACTGATTTTAATTGTATGTATAAGAAGTAAATTTCTTCTATGTTCAAATGAGCCACATGCATCTGGTGTACAAATGATGGGAGCTGATATCAGTAATTTTGAAGACAATGGGCAAATATAGTTAATATACATTTTTAATAGCTTCTTAAAATTCAGTAATCTATTGCAGTGAACATAATTAAATAACTCATTACGAATAGGTGTTTATTATATCTCGAAAAATTATTGTATTCACCTTTTTTTAATACTTAGAATATGGTGTAAAGTTGTATTTTTTTAAGGTTAATAACGAAGTTCATACAAAAAATGACAGTAAATTTTATACATATTTAAAGGCTGCTGGTTTAATACCACCTCACCCCGGGTGAGATTGTATCAGCTGCCATGGTCTCTCCTTGGAAAGAGCATTAAGTTTGGATTTCCTCAGAAGCATATAACCAATAAAGTGTTGAAAGTGCAATAAAAATACCAAAAGAAAACCCTTGACAAGAAACTGAAAGCAAAAAAGAAAGAAAAAAAACAATACCTGGTCCTCAACAAATATGTTAGAAAGTGAGCAAGTCACTAGCTGAATATTACTTAAGCTGGACATCACAGTCTATACATTTTTATTTCAGAGGCCAATTATTTTTCTTTCTAATATTTTGGACGGAAAGTCTATCGCAGTCATATTAAATAATTTGTATGATTTTTGTGTGTTTGAGAGAGAAATGTAGATTCGTATTTCACCAGTGAAATTTAACTTAAAATTTATTTTCCAAATATATTTTATCGTATATAGCAGTGGTTCACAAAGTGGGGGGGGGGTATGAGGAGTGGGATTACTGAGGGGGTGCTAATGCTGAATAATGCTGTCTCAAGTAGTACTTTGGAGATAGAACACATAAGAACAAAACCAACCCCACCTTAGGAATTGGTCATGAGGCTCAAATATTGGGTGAAAACTCAATATAATTTAACATATGGGAATGCTGGTCACACAAGTTAAGAAAATAAAATTTTATTTAAAACAGATATCAGCGCTGTTACAACAAAAAAGTGGCAGATGGTCTGTCTACCCTTGCAAAGAAAAGAAAATATATCCCCACATCAGGGAGCTTATACAGTTCAGAAAGCCTTCATCTGTCGACAAGCAGGGTATGAGGAGAAGAGAACTTAAGGAAGATGATCCCAGGAGAATTAGCAGAAACCTGGCACCTCAAGAACCACAATCATCTCAAGTTTTGGTGAAGGAGAAGATCTCTCGATTTTAGCTATGTAATATATGAAAGGTGTCTGATATATGGATGTGTCTTCTAAGGCAGATTACACTTTATATACAGTAATATGAATATCAGTTGTTGAAAACAATGTATAATGTATCTGCAAGTGCTGAAAACTTGTGTATTGATAATATATGACCTTACCCACATTGTTTATTGGCAGAATCGACTGGTGTTTAAAAACATCTGAATGGAAGCATTATTGTTTGATGGGATATTATGTGCAGTTACAATAAAACAAAGAATGAAGTCAAATGATTATGTATTCATTTATATATAAATTTGTGCCCGTATGAAGTGTTTAAAAAAAGTTCAGGCAAGCCTGTTGGGGATGAATCCAGTGTATTGTTCAAAAGCATCTGGATATTTATCACGTATTCGCCAGACACAGCAAGAGGGAATGATACATCTCGGTCTCAGACTTCCATGCTGCCATAAGTACGAACTGCCTATAGGCAGCATGCCTGTTCGCGCTCATCAAGTCAACTTCGTCATCAAGTACAAGAACACCCCGCCGGTACATTCTGGCCAAGGCAAGTACAGCCTCATCAAGGATTAGAACTTGAAAATCCTGAAAAATTATATTTTAAAAAAAAACATAATAGGAACATGCATCTTTTATCAGAAAATTCCAATGTAAAATAAATATGGCTAAAAAACTGCAACGTTTTTAGTTTGACATAAGCGCTGAGTGTTCCATCGCAACAAGAACTGATATTAAGTGCTTGGGGAGCATTTCTAGAAGTTAGAGACACCTGCATTGGGATCAAATAGGAATAGCTGATTGCAGATGAATATAGAATCTTATCTTTCTATCATCATCAGCTTAGATTTGTTTAGCATAGTGAGGTACCCACAATGAAACCAGGTAATGAATAGAATGTACTTGATGAGTATCAATTGTAAAATAAAAAACAAATCCTTATCATTTGCTTATGTGTGCATCTCTGTTTTTGTTTTTAGATGGCTTACAATTTTAAAATTTATTCACAATGATTGCAAAGAAAGAATCCAAGCATGTCTCATTTTGTAAGAAGTCTCGCTAAAATTCATGAAACATTATACGTTAAAAAAACTCTTAAGCATATCAAGAATAATGCATTAAGCAACAATGCGCATTATAAACAAAAGTTTATATATTCATTACCGGCAAAAGTGATATACAGTGATGTCTCTCACAACAAATCTTTTCCAGGTCCGTGGGCATCTCCCTACATTTTCCACACACACACCAATGTGGCAATCCTGTGTCGGGGAATGGGTGATAACCACCACACTGCCTTTATCCTGGCTCCAAAACATTAAAGACCAGGCTTGGGTGGAACTGCATCATCTGTAGAAAAAGTTCCCTCAGCCGGTCTGGCTCCACATTTGTTATGATCTCCTGGAATCGGTTTCAAATATTAAGCATACTGAATCCCCATATGTAAGTTTTACAAAAAGCTTGAAAACTAAAATCAAAATTTCAACATTTTCAACAATCATGTATCAAATCAGACAGGGCAATTAAAATTCGTACCCGAAAGGTTATATCAAATATGAAATATTAAAAAATTCTGTTTCTTGCAAGCCTTCAAGTCATTCTAAAATCTGGGCAAATAAAACATTCTTGCATTTTTACGTTTTATGTTTATAATGATAGTGCATACATAATATTATCTTGATATATTTTGGCATGCATCGTATTTAAAACAGAAGAATCAAAGCGTAGTCATTATTTTACAAGGCTTAAATAGATATATGAATTTTAACAGGTCTAATAAAATTATAAATGTATTACTTAAATTGGAAAAGGGACAGGTTGACCTTGACAGTATCAAATATTTGCTGTGTATGTGACTAGTATAGATCACTTCTACCTATATATGAAATGAATTTAGCTAGTTTATATTTTGATTATCACAGGAATTTAAAATTGTACCACAAGCATTTATTTACTTCACTGTATTTTGCTACATATGGTT
This sequence comes from Unio delphinus, assembly GCA_029339505.1. Lineage (NCBI taxonomy): Eukaryota > Metazoa > Mollusca > Bivalvia > Unionida > Unionidae > Unio > Unio delphinus. The sequence goes on from JAQISU010000076.1 coordinate 12,713,506, forward strand.
ATTTGAACTCCTAAACAAATAGCCTTATATTATCAGTAAGTATAGTGACTATCATAGACAAAATAGATGACATGTATTATATAAGGCGGCCATATAAATGAGGTGGCCTCTGTATTTTCAATGGTATCTATGCATGGTTTTCCTTATCAAATGATACTGGGGTGGGGTGGTGAGTAGCAACAAAACGTAAAGCAGTTTAAACATACATTGTTTGGTAAAATAATCCTTCAATAGAAGCAAGTATTTTCTAAGTTATGCAAAACAATTCTCACATGTATATATTAGAGTCTTTGCCAAGTACCAAACATTTTTCACTGTGTATCAATACTTGTTTTGCAAGGTATAAATAAACAATTACCCTCATTCTTGTCTGCCTTGTCTGAACTATGTGTAGAACTTGGTCAGGTCTGTTTTCAGGCTAAACTGCATGCCATCTTATTTTTCCCCCTCTGGTTCTTGCTCCACGCCTCATCCTTCCTCTCCCTCTTAAATATCACTTCGGACTTGAGCTTGAAAGTGAGATGATTTCAGTCTAGGTAATAACAAAATTTCTACATTTGAGTTTATCATTTGGTGGGTATCTTCTGTATTACATATTATAAGTACTACCTTAGTCCAGTTGTCTCTGTAATGATTTTTGATATGTAAAATTATTTCATAATTAAACAACTAATATATTCATAGTTACTTACCAAACTTATAGGAATATAATGCTATTTCAGAATCAGAAATTAATACATGAGTTTGTTATTTGATGGATGTTTTCTGTGCTGGACCAGGTCATGGTTTGATTTTTTTCTCCAAAATTCCTAGATGGGCACCAAAGCTAAATCTCTGTATATTTACTCAGGGTGCATAATACCCTATAAACATGTGCAAGGATAAAACAAGTCTATGCCCTTGTGGTACAATTCTGAGAGCCAAAAATCTCCTTGGTTTAAAAACTGGGTTATAAAAAAGAACTTTGGTATAAAAACTCAAAACGGGGGATCAAATTAAAAAGTTAATGGTCTCTGAAGCGCTAATGAAGGTAAAGGGAAACACTGAAAACGGTGGTCAAACTTTAAGTGACAATGTGACTGTACGTTTGTGCGTGTGTATTTTTTATGATCTGTCCCGGATTCCAGACTCCAGTCGCAAATTTTAATAAAACTTATTAATAACCTTATTTATGTTAGGTATATTTTGGAGAAGCATAACACGAATTCGTTTCCGCTTTGCTTGAAACACCATAAAGATGAGTGTTAGGGGCCACTAGTGATAATCTGGTTAGAATTTATAAACTGAATAATGAAATTACTTTGTTAAAGTTGTTAGCATTTCTAAGTTCGCAAGATACTTTTCGTTTATAAAATGAGGGCTGGGGGAGTATGTGCGGGAGTGCTAAATCGAGTACAAAGCACGTCGATTTAAATCTTTCTCGTACCACAAAAAAACTATTTAAATATAACCATAAGAGTAGTTCTGAATAAATTTCAACGTTTCCTCTTAAAACTAAAAGTAGAAAGGAAATGATAAGGAGAAAAGAACGAGACGAAAAGAAGATCATACTCACTGTTGTTCACATTTTGTGGCTTCTTGTAGCGTGTTTGTGTTTTACGTCATCAGCATCAGTGGACATAATTTTGCATATAATTATGCAAATTTCGGTCAGTAGAATGATGCGTGTTAATCGTTCGGGATCTGCCGAGAACTGCCGAGCGGAATTTCAATATGGTGACGATAGATTCGTTACGCTTCGTACGAAGATTTCAGAGAGCTCGTATTTCATTAAAAGATCCTCTACGTACTTGATATTACCCTATAACTGCCTTTTCAATAGTATTTAATCAGTTGATATACATAAATGTTCAAACATTTTTGTAAGCAAATTCACCCTCAGCTGCCCTATTGTGCCTTTAATATTTCATTTTTACCACAACAGCTATTGTAAACTATTCTTGATTGGTTGCTATTTCATCTTAGGTTTTCTTTCTTACGTTTGAAGACCTTAACCAAATCTAACACAAACCCAATATTTTTCTCGCAATCTTGCAAAGAAAAGCCTGATCATATTTAGACCACCTAGGATATTGATGTTATACAACAATGATCATCAGATATATCTTGCCGAAGTTATTTGCTGGGGGAAAAGAAATCATACAAAGATAGAAATGCAAGAAAAAGAACCATTTTGTAAAAGTCTGTCTTCAAAGCTCGAGACCAAAAGTTAACAGTGTAGAAGAAACGGACAGTAGTAGTGATGAGTCAATCTATACACTGAATGCCCTTACCGATAAGCAGTGGTTTGTAAACGTAATCATGTCAATGCCGAACACTCCCAATAAGAAGTCAATCAAGTGTCAAATAGACACTGGTGCGTCATGCAACGTAATATCAACCAGTCTGCTATCACGCATAGCAAAACAGAAAAAGCCAAGAATGGTGCCAACAAAAACAAAGCTGAAATTATATGATGGGAGCACATTATTACCAGCTGGAAAATGCGTAATTAAATGTAACGGAAGGTCAAGTAACAAAAAAAACTGGAATTTCATGTTGTGGAGATTAACGGCAAAGATGCTTCAAAATTATTGTCAGCAGCAGCTAGCGTAAAGTTGGGCATCATCACTGTAAACGTGGTAAACAGTGTGGTGCAAACTACCGAGACAATGCTAACCAAGGAAGTCATTTTTGAAGATTATAGTGATGTGTTTGATGGCCTTGGATGCCTACCAGGGACATACAGCATTGAAATAGATAAAACTATAAAACCGGTTCAGCATCAGCCTAGACGGGTACCAGTTGCCCAGAAAGCAGAAGTGAAAGCAGAAATCGAACGACTAGTGACCAAAGGGATCATTACAAAAGTGGTGGAACCTACTGACTGAATTAGTAGTATGGTGGTTGTAAGAAAACCCAAAAAGCTCAGGGTGTGTTTGGATCCTAAAGATCTTAACAAAGCCATAAAGCGTTCCAAGTACATGATGCTGACAATTGATGACATTCTTCCTAAAGTGTCAAAAGCCAAAGTATTTACAGTTCTTGATGCAAAGGATGGATTTTGGCAAGTAAAACTTGAAGAAAAAAGTAGCTACCTTACAACATTCTGGACTCCATTTGGCCGATATAGGTGGTTACGTCTCCCTTTTGGAATTTCGTCGGCACCAGAGCAATTTCAGCGCAGACAACACGATGCTTTAGAAGGGCTACAAGGTACTGAAGTTATCGTGGGCGATATTTTGGTATATGGTCAAGGCGAAACCATGGAAGAAGCCATAAGAGATCATGATGAGAAACTTGTTAGTGTTCTAGAGCGAGCAAGAGCGGTAGGATTAAAGCTGAACAAGGACAAACTGAAGCTTCAACAAACTGAAGTAAGTTACATGGGCCACATACTCACGTCCAGTGGTATACGTCCAGATCCAAAGAAGATACAAGCAATATTAGACATGCCGAAGCCAACCGACGTAAAAGGGGTACAGTGCTTTATTGGACTAGTGACATATCTTTCCAAATTCTTACCACATTTGTCAGAAACATGTGAACCGTTGCGAAGATTGACAACAAAAGATAAATTGTGGTATTGGCAATCACAACAAGAAGAAGCCTTTGCCACCATAAAGCGACTAGTAACTGAGCAACCAGTGCTTAGATACTATGATTTGGAAGACGAAGTAACTCTACAATGTGACGCGAGTGAAGCAGGGCTTGGAGCAACATTGCTTCAGAATGGACAACCAGTTGCATTTGCCTCAAGAGCGTTAAGCACTGCAGAAAAACATTATGCACAGATCGAGAAAGAGTGCTTAGCAATAGTATTCGCGTGTGAACGGTTTGAACATTATATAAATGGTCGTTCTCAAGTCACTGTTCATATAGATCACAAACCTCTAGAAACAATCTATGGAAAACCACTGTTAAATGCGCCAAAGAGGTTACAACGTATGCTCTTAAGACTGCAGAAATACAGTTTATGTCTTCAATACACAAAAGGTACCGAGATGTACATAGCCGATACATTATCTAGAGCATTCTTACCAACAACATGGAAGGACAATGATGACACTATTGAAGTTTTCAGCATTAAACAGCAGAAGCTTGACCAAGATCTATCAGTAATTAACTTTGCCGAAACAGTTAATGTGACTGAACAGCGTTTTAAGCAAATTCAAGTACATTCATACCAAGATGAAGCGTTACAAACACTAAAATCAGTTATTCTGGCAGGATGGCCAGATTCCAAAGCGGAAGTACCTGTCATAATTCGTGAATACTGGACGATTCGAGATGAATTAGCAGTCCAAGACGGGGTGGTTTTCAAGGGAGCTAGACTAATAGTGCCAAAGACACTTCGCAGTGAAATGCTTACGCGAATACATGCAAGTCACATGGGGGTCGAGTCATGTCTAAGGAAATCTCGCGACACACTCTTCTGGCCAAATATGAACAGTGAAATTCGCGATCATGTTGAAAAATGTAGCGTATGTAATGAATACAGTGCAAACCAACAGAAGGAATGGACAGCAGTCCAACGCAACGTTTAATGTCCAGGCGAACTAGACACACATTGCCAATTTCAGACGAGCTTCTAAAGCCGAAAGTAGTAGAAAACGTGCGACAGAAGAAAATGCTGAAACACCAGCAGTCCAAGTTCCAGTACGACAAAGGAGCAAAGGACTTGCCAGAGTTGGTGATCGGACAATCTGTCCGTATGGCGCCTCTACCAAATGATCGAGAGAGAAAATGGCGGCTCGGAACCTGTATGGAACAACATTCACCACGATCATATGTAGTCGATGTAAATGGGCATCTATACAGAAGGAACCGAAAGTACATCAGGGCTACATCAGAAGCCATTCCGGAGCCAATTATCAGTGATCCAAGTGTTTTCAATGATCAAAAGTGTGTAGAAAAAACAGCTTATGAAGAGCAAAGTGCAAGTGAATCTAGTGTCAAGTCTAGTAAAAATACAGCCACAAGTGAAGAAGAAAGTTTCCTCATTTGGCTATCTGCTATCTCGCTAGCTCTACACATGTCTACCGCTTTCTCAAGTGTTAAGTCCGGTTCACGAAGCATGCGTGACCTTGCTCCACTGTCTCTGGTGCCTAACACTATTCTATCACGAATCATTTGGCTTTGTAGCGTGCCAAATTCACATGAGTTGGAGAGACCCCTAAGCCTGGTAACGTAGACGTCTACACCTTCGTTTTGTAATTGATCGGATGTATTGAAAACATATCGTTCATATATGACGTTTGTCTTTGGAATGAAATGTTCCTTTAGTGCTTTGAGTATTGTACTCACCTTCTTCCGATCGCCGTCCGGAATATCTAAATGTTGAAAAATTCGATAGCACTCTCTGCCCATAACACTCAACAGAGTAGCCGCGCGAATATTGTCTTCTTTTTTATCCAGACCTGTTGCTATCTCATAATTGTCCCATTGAGATTCAAAGAAAGTCCAGTTATCCATTAGATTACCCTTCACTTCCATTGGAAAAGGCACTGGAAGTTTGCCTGAAGCCATCTTGAAGCGGGTCAGCCAACTGTGAAGTTTCGCGGGAAACACGAGGACGACGATCACAAGTCACAAAACGCTCGATTCCGGTATTAAAACACGATAGATCCAGAATTTGTTTAACAGTCACGTAGTCCGTATATTCCTGTGTATACCCGATTCCTTCCTGATGTCGACAACGTTTAATTCAGCCTGCATTTGGTGAAAATATTGTCTGGTTTCACTTCTGACACCATGTTTCATGTGGTAGCTTTAATCAACAACCTTTGATGACGTAGTACACAGTAAACATTGATAGTACGGTGTTAATCTAAATATGCTCTCAGTAAGTCTATTTACTGTATATCGTAACAGCAATATATTCGGATAATCTCGTTTATTTCTATGATTGGTTTGATCGCGCGGATATGATAGTAACGAAGAATGGGTTCTTCTCGCATTTGCCATTTCTCGATCAATCCTTATTTTGTAAACATCCGAATGGTAGCTATCAGCATTCATTCAAGGCAAGGACTCAACCCAAAATAATTTCCCTATATATACTCTATTGATACCGCTAAGAGTGGGGAAATTACAGGTCAAGCATGTCATACATTTACACCTCTTTTTATATGCATGGATTAAGATTCATTATATATCACTGTCAGTGAAGCAGGTAACGTACGAAAATGATTACTTTTCTGGAGAAATGTCTTTTAAAAAAACGAACATAATACGCGAACCTCAAAGTTTCCTCCAAATACAGAGATAGATTTTTACATTCTACGCTTTATAATTGCTCTTATGAAACTGTGCACATTTTATTTTAAAAAAGAACTAAAGTTATCAACTGTGTTGGTATATTTTATTCATTTTTTGATGTAGGATATAATTAACCGCTGAACTAATATATAACCATGCGGTACTAGCGATCCTTTGATATGCACTTCAGAAGTAAGGAATAGGTACTCTCAAACCAAAATCAACCCTTTTAAGTTCTTTTAACTTGGCCCAAATGTATACACGTTTATTTTTAATGACAAGGGTTACCAGTGAGAAAAATCAGATGTTAATCATATTTTTCTTTGGAACTTTAAGAGTCTAGGAAGTATGCTTGCGGCCTCTCGTACATTGCTCTGAAAGTAACAAGAATGTGACCAAAATTTAATTAAAACTGCGTCTATGCAGAACTTGCATCAGTGGAAGTAGATTTCTGATTAAATTCAAAGAAATTCAATGCACCAGTGACTTGAGTTTAGACACTGACGTGGAAAAGTGCTGCTTTGCTAAGGCTAATCTTTCTTAACAACAATCTGAGTGTTGTTGAACACTTCTGAGACTTCTGATGCTTAGTATATTTATAAGATTTAACGCAACTTTAAGTTACTAGTGCTAAGAGGATGGGTACATACAGATGCAAAATTAAGAGATTCGCCTATATTACCTATCATCATTACCTAAAATCATTTTAAACCATTGAACAAAATGTAATAAATTCTGAATTTATGCCTCATATATGATTAATCGAATTAAAAATATACATTATTGGCACAGTTATAAAACGGAAAATGTCGAATTTATTTCTCATATTTCGCATAATTATTTTCATTGCATTATAAAATATATCTAGCAAATTCAGTTACAATGTCCAATTATTGCTCTTAAATATTGACATTCTGGAACAGATTTTGTAATTCTGAAAGTTTAAAATTCTTCATGGTAATTTATACCAATGAATTTTCTTTGCACGATGACTACATGATTCCTCATCAGATCTATGCTCGGCTATAAAATTCAATATTGTGATATGGAATATTTCTTTGTAATAAAACCAAAACGTTTCATAAAATTAAACAAATAATTTATTTCCCAAGAATACAAGGAGAAGATTTAAAAGAAACTTACAATATTGGGAATTATATTCCCAGTTACTCATTGCAGTTCTATCACAAGTTCAAGTTCTTTTGTTTCTTTCTAGAACATTATAAGGTAAGACATTGATCTCAAATATCAGTAAGAAACTTATTTATAACAAACTACACGAGAAGTAGATACGCCTTCTAGAATCTTATAAGGTAAAATTGCCGTGTCCATATATCTACATTATCTTAAAGTCAAATATTTAACCATGGACAAATGTTTATTTGACAATTAGATATGAACACAATTTAAGCACACACTATCGATAAACGTAACAGCAACGATATAAGTTATATCGTTGGCCACGTAAAAGAAGTATTTGAGAAATCGCACCACCTAGGTCGTGATCTAATCATTACCTTCAGGGGAACTCGAGCTGATGACATTCAGAAACCTAAAAGAGTCATCTGTTTGGACAGGTTTGAGCGAATAACGTATATACTTACAATCAGAATAATGCGTTAGATAAAGAACGTCGTTACAAGCATTGATTCAGTTTATGTGTAATTGTCCCATGTGTATTTCACAAATCAACGACATAACATTTTTCCACATGAGCTTTGAACAATCTTGAATCGGTTACTATAATAAAAAAAAATCGAGAAAAGATATATCTTTTAACATTAACTTGACAAATATTTCGGATCTATCGAAAAACATCATCCATAAAGCGAAACGTGTCATTCATTAAAAGAAAAGAAAACGGTAGGAAAGAAGGAGTGAAAAACGTATTGTCGGAAACCATCGCTAAACAGGTATTGCACTCGCACACGGCAACAATTTCGACTGTTCACTCGATTGTATGATGAGCAAAAAAATCCTAGCTGTAAACAGATTGGCTATTTTATATATATGTATAAATCTAATTGTGTCTTAAAGGGTTCGATGACAGATTTATTCTAAAAGAAGTGTATATTTCTAATGAATTGCATTGGTTTTTCAATGTTTTTAATTGATTAAATTTGATTATGTTGCATACGGAGGCTCGAGTCATTCTGTTCTATATATCTGTTCAGATTCCTAATTATTCTAAATGTAAGTTTATTTGAACCGGGCGAATTGTATTTCCTAGATCATCTCCTAGATACCGAGTACCGAAAGAAGTGGGACATATAATAACATTATTTACACCACCCTATAACAGTAACAATTAGGGTTTATTATAGTCCTTCTGCTACTAACATAATAGTGTAATTTTAATGCTATGCATGACATACGAACTTGATCAGGTGCAATAAAGACAATCACTTCCAACCAATTCCCCTTTCTTCTGATATAACTGCCATGCAATCACACAAAAATATAAACTTGGGAATCTTAACATTGTGCGATATTAAGGCAAGGGATTACTTTCATACAGAACCATACTGATTATGTCATTGAATAATGTCTACAGAACCATACTGATTATGTCATTGAATAATGTCTAAAACGATAAAGCTTGCCCCCACCCAAGAACAGTTATACAGACCAGTATGCCACTGATACATAACAATCAATATCCTTCTTTTCTCTGCTGAGTCAATATTGGTTTACTATATTCTCTGGGACATTTAGCCGGGGTGAATTAGCCGTTCATTTCACTTCTTCGTTGTGCAAACAGTTCCTGAGTCTTCTTGCCATGTGGTGCAGTCAAAGATAGGGAGTTTTCACTTGCTAATGCGATTAATCCAAGCTGACTTCGAGTTGGTATTGACACATTATTGTGGTCACAACCGCTGATGTATATTTTGCCCTTAGGAAGAATATATTTAAGTGTATACGAGGGCTGTTTGACACCGTTTTCACACTTATATACATCACAAAGTTGAACAAAACCATTATTAATATTAGCATCACTAATCAGCTGATCCAACACTTTATCGCCAAATTATGCAACCTCATCACCGCGGTCAAACTGCAGCACTTATATGTAATGGCAGAATCATACCTATAACACAAATGCCAAAATACGGTTAATAACAATTTACTATGCATCTCTATTATTTCATCCTTTTCAATCTTAAACGACCCTGCAGTCAACTAGGTTTTAAATTAGTGGAATCTGACCTAAGGGTAGTATTTATTGACAAGATGACCAAATATTATCCCAACTAAAAGTGGATTAAAATAAAGGTAGGCACCTTCGTCCGCCACGGTTTCAATAATTAACAGTTCCATGTGGTGGTGCAAAGCCGTGTGATTCAAAATATAAAATATGTTGAATTGTTATTATGTAAGCGCCCAAGTCTACTGTTGCCTAATTCATGTTGATGATGTAAATTGCCTTGTGCACGGAAACATTAATACAATTCATCCCACACTTTGGAAATGTTTGATTGACTTTATCAACGCTGGTAAATCAAACGGGTTAGCGACACAAACATGGCTCAAAACATCAGGCGATGAGCCCAAGTGCGCGGATTTAACACTCACCGCTTACTGCATCAAGTCGTTCCCCCGCAACTCTCACGGAGGTGGAATTGCTGTCATCACAAAGAATTCTATGATAAAACGCCTTAAGCACAACACAGACTTTAATTTCTGCCACACATGGTTGGAACTAGTCCACACAACGCTCACAGTGGAATAAAGTTCAGTCCATTTTTTCTGTCTCTATCGCTCTCCTCCTAGTAGAAAACACAAGCTGACTGAATCTCTCTTTTTGGAACAGTTTCTGAATCTTCTGGAGTATGGAAATGCGATAGGTGGCAACATAATTTTTCTTGCAGACTTCAACTTTCACTTTGACTGTCCTCTAAACCCATACACGTCAAAACTCATAGATTCCATTCGTGTTTTCAACCTTAAACAGCCCGTTAACCAACCCACCCCTAAAAATGGGTCAGATGTTAGACTGGTTTCTTCATAGATCTCATGATAATGTTCTGCAATCCACCCTTGAATCCTACGAACTTGCATCATATCACCTCTGCATTATATGCCATCTCGACGTATCAGTCCCTAGACCGCCACCTTTATTTGCTACTAAGAGAAACCTCCGTATGATAAATAGAACCAAATTAATGTATGACATCCATGAAAACCTAACTAACTTACTTAATCCCATAGCGGAACAACTCGATAAATGCATGCGTTCATTGCTTGAAACAAATATGCCCCAGCCACCAAATGCAAAATATCATTAACCAAAAGTGTTCTCCATTGTATAGCAGTGTTAGAGACCAGCTTCGCAATGCTAAAAGACATCGCCGTAAAGGAACAAGGAACAAATGTACACCACTTCCAACTACATTATCTCCAGTAGACCTTCTGGACCTATTTGCAAATTTCTTCCGTGACAAAGTACAAACCATTAGAGATTCGCTTGACAACACAATTGCAATTGAATCGTCACCGTATAGTCATGATACAGAAGTTCAGCATTTGAACCTGTCTCTATCGATTTAGGACGGAAAATCGTGATGAAGAGTGCACCAAAGTCATGTGAACTTGATCCAATTCCATCATCATTGCTGCTTGGGTTTTTAGACCCAATATTGCCTTCACTAACTGACGTTATGAACATCTCTCTCTCATCTGGGGAATTCCCATAATTTTTCAAAGCTGCCATCGTAAAGCCTCTGCAGAAAAAAACAACACTGGACCATAACGATTTAAAGAACTACCGCCCAGTTTCGAATCTCCCGTTTATATATAAAATCTTTGAAAAAGTTGTTCAAACCCAACTTGTATCTCATTTGAATTCAAACAGTCTTTTTAGCAATGTACAGTCTGCATATCGCCCTTGCCACAGTACTGAAACTACCATTCTGAAGGTATTTAATGACATTCTCTCACCTTTGGATAGCATAAAGATTACGGTCCTCACACTCGTTGATTTGGCTGCACCATTTGAGACAATGGACCATGATCTATTACTTCACCGTCTCCAGCATGTATTTGGCATTCACAATACAGCCTACAGTGGTTCAAGTCATACTTAGTCAACAGGACACAAACTGTATCTGCAAATGGAATAAACTCCAGCCCAGTTGATCTATGTTGTTGTGTTCCACGATAGTCAGTTATTGGACCTGTTGTAACTCAGTTCTGTCTGGCTCGTTACAATATCTACTCAGAAACTTCAAAAAGTTCAAAACACAGCTGCTCGGATCATCTTTAGAGTACCACATTCAGAGCACACATCCACACTGCTCTGTACCTTACATTGGATATCCATTCGATCCAGAATCAAACACAAATTTGTTTTCTGTGCTACGTTTCACTGACAAACTCCAGTCCAACATATCTATCCAGCCTCACCTATGTGTATACACCAGCAAGATACTTTCATGGTCTTATTTTTTTTCTTTTTTCTGTAGTGTAGCCATATCATTATAGATGTTGTAAAGCGTTAGAGCTTCTAAAGATTAGGCGTTATACAAAGTCCTCGATATTATTATTATTATTATTATTATTATTATTATTATTATTATTATTATTATTATTATTGTAAACGTCAATATTGTACTGGTGAATTAAGAAGTAACCAAGTTTTTATTTTTAAATTAAAATGATTAGTTCTCGTTAGGGCCATGTTAGGAGTACATGATATAAATACAATCACGTGAATCCTTTACACCCCTCCCCTATTCTCGATTTCGCAATTTGGGGATTTTCTTTCGAAACTGCGTTTTAGAATACGATATAATCTTTGTTTTTGTGAAATATAGTTAGTTTTGTGCTTTTACACCTGACGTTAAGACATTTGCTTTTGTTGTCGTCAATGTTTGAATCCATCTGAACTTTTCTTCAGTTCATTTGGATTTTATAGGATTAACTCATTTGGATTTTAAAGGATTAACTTATTTGGATTTATAGGATTAACTCGCATCTCTGGAAATATTTTATGTGCTCATACATAAGTATTGTACAAAGACAATTTATCGACATTTTATTCAGAGTTCGAACACAGGAGTGTTACGTATTGTGTTTCTACAAAGAACTCTAGATCAGCAGAAAACAGATTTCAGCAAACGTCATCCATCTTGGAGTTTCCGACAGGACTCGAACTTGAATCTTAGTAGAACATCTCATTATTTGGACTTTTGTAAATTAGCTAGTGGATTATTCTTGAATAAGTTTTAATTTGATTCTTAAAGCGGTAAGTTCTTTTTCCATTTTTACAAACTCTTTCCAGACAAATAAATTATTTGTGAAATTTTACAATGCTCTTTGTTTTCACATTTTCTGTGTTACTGCTTATTAGAACCTAAAAACGTGATCCCAGCGCAGCCATACCAAAAAATTGTATCAGTTGGTTGTTACTATCAGGCACAGGGAATTAAGAGATAGGCTTGAGCTTAGCATCTATATGTTTAACTTGTCCATGTCCCACGACATGTCCTAGAAATGTTACACAAGTACGGCTGAACTAATTTTTAGATAAATTAGTTGACAAATTGGCATCAGTGAGTCTGTCAACGAATTTCAGAATAGTTGCTAAATGTTCTTTCCCGGTGTCGTTGTAGATAACGACATCATCGATGTTATTATTTGTACCGAACCAACAGCTTGGATGGTTCCTTTTCTACAGATGAATAATTCATTTTCACCAATTACTACTTGTTGTAATTTATAAATGAAGAATTACATTCTTTGAAGTTTAAACAAGAACTCATCAAACCATTTTCTAGCATGGTATAAGTAGGTACTAATTTCTCGTTTATAACACGCTGGTTTACCAAGTCTTTGGAAATTACATACTACGTGCAAGACTTGATGATGCTTGTAGTTATTACACAGTATCTTAAAACACGATACTGTTACCTTATTAATTTTCTGAATTATTTGGATATTTACTGGCTTATTCCAAAATGTGTGGAGTTTACTAATGCTGAAGTTACTCTAGCACGCAGCAACTAGGCTTTAACGATACGTCTGAGACAATTAAAAGCTATTGTCATATAGGAGTAAATTGTATTAATTGCTTATGATGAAATAACATTCTACCCGTGCCGCTTCTCAGCTTAAATTATTAAAAGCTCTTTTACTTCAGAATGAGTTGGATATGGGATCAAGATTCAGCGTCTCTAAGAATGTAATACATTTAGACATGCAAAGCCCATGCAGCACAGTTATTCTTTATTTCCCAAACAAGGTAATTCTAGAAAAAGAAAAGGTATTTGTATTACTTTAAAATGTAATGTTTTGATCGTGTATTTTTGCTGATAATGTTCCAAACAAGTGACATCATATTCAAAATTTACAAACTACTCCATTATTCTCTAGACAAACGTCCTCTTATTTCGGACAAAATTATCCTCCGCTAAGTTTATAGTGTTGTTTTTAATTTATTTGAATTTTAGCTGGGGTGTGTAAAAAATTAAACAGTTTACAAATATATATCCAAGCAAACAATGTTCAGCTCCTACTGTTGAAAACCTGGCCACATAATCATGACACTATCGACAGCAGCGGACGCACGCGCAAGTCCAGTTGTGAGTGCGTCGTTGTTTTATATGCAACATCAAGAGATAGCCGGGGGAGGGGGTCTTTCCTAACCCAATAGGGTGACATCACGGGAATGAATCAGTATTTAGAAATAAAAGTTGTATAATTGTAGAAACAATTATAAAATTGTCACCTATGTAAGCGTTTATTGTTAATATTCATTGTATGATTAAGATACATGTTTATCTGAATAATGAAAAAGAAAACAAGTTAACGAGTTATAATTCATTGTAAGCAGGAATCTATCCTGATAAGAACATATATCATTACACAAATGTTGAATTTACTTGTAAACAGTTTATTATACAATGGTTTATCAATCTATTCTGTTTCATTACCTACTTACGGATAAAAATTTTTGCTCGGTTTTTTTACGGACTTAAAGACGATTATTTTTCTCAGCTTTCAAATACACTGTATTTCACGCTATGAGAACGACCGCATTGACTTGAAATGATGGTTCGTTATCGGGAGTGTTCAATGTAGTGAGATGAATACGATTAATTTAGACAAGTTAGTGATAAATTGGTGATAAATGGCAGCATGGATAAATCACTCTGACGGGTGTGCGAGCTATGTATATTTGCCATAGTCTTAGGCTCAAACAATAAGACCCCATTCTTTCTGATTTTCATTTAAGATATTAAGCCGATAGTTAAAGGATACGTGTATATACAATATACAATACATGGGCTATTTAAATTTTTGCGCATATGTCGATCTATATATATATATATATACATATATATATATATATATATATATATATATATATATATATATATATATATATATATATATATATATATATATATATATATATATATATATATATATATATATATATATATATATATATATATATATATATATATAAAGTTGGTCGTGTATTTTCTGAATAAGTTTCTTTTAGATCAGTTCTTATTCCTTGGAGAGACTAGGAAGCTCCTGCGCAGTATCGCCACTCATTTATCCCCCCCATATCTCTCTCTCTCTCTCTCTCTCTCTCTCTCTCTCTCTCTCTCTCTCTCTCTCTCTCTCTCTCGTTAATCATTAAGCAGGTGATTTTTATTTAATTTTCAAAGTTCGAGTGGTAAATAGAAAAGAAAATATTTGACAAGAAATTCTTTCATTATTCAGCTATTGAGAGGTTTAATCTAGTTCATTACTAAAAACAATTTAAAAGAAAAAGATAGAAATAAGACTTTTTGCAATTTAAACCTGTTTAATCGTTTCCTTACCGCCGCCCCATGTGAGTGATACAGATTTAATGGATATTGTATTTACGTACAGAAGTAACTTTGTTAGAAATAGCTTATTTCCAAAAGACATTTGAAGAGGATCTTATGTTTGCTAATTTATTGCCATGTAAGCTGACGTCATTGACAATGACAATGAACAAGACTTACATATATTGTGGAGATTTTTAGAGTCATGCAAAACTCTAAATTTCTCTATGCTGGTAGGAAATATATCTAGAAGAATCTCAGCGTAAATACATATTTCTCCAATTCTTGCCTGTGTTTCATACTACAATTTTTATATACATTTTGATTACATTTTGTAGTCATAATTTTTAAATATATTCAAATTTCCAACCACAATTAACGGCGGCGGAGCAGTGGTTAGCAAGCATAGAACGATATTTAAACGTTCCTACTTTCAATAATAATAATATTAGTCTGTTACTATGGTTTATACTTTGGCGATGACGTAAATCACCAAACGAACTACAATGGCTTCTTGCTCTTAAAGTACGATATAATGGATAGTTTTTGGGAACAACATCTTATAAATTTTAAACGACCAAAATGTCACTAATATCATGCTTTATCTATTCATTTACTTATACAAGGCTTAATCTATTGTTCTTATGCGAATGTTCTTTGGTCATGATCAACATATCTAGGTTTAACAAAACATCAATGAAGTTTGCAAACATCGATATGTTTAGTAGGCCACACATTTCTCAGCAAAGCCTTCCGGTTTTGCTTTCTTCTATTTTCATGTAGCAATATAGGCTTTAAGTTTCTTTTCTTCTGAATGTCCCAAACGATTAGATAACATTAGCAACATAATTCTAACTTCAAAAAGCAGTGGAATAACAATAGCAATATATATATTATTCCCGTAATCTGGTTAATAAATTTTAAACAGAAACCTAAAGACTTACAAACATCTAATTCAAGTGTTTTATTGGCTATGTACATTATCGCATGCTTCTTAAATCGGCCTTTGTACGCCTATGGACTTTACATGGATGATTTATCTTATGCTGATATTGTTATGGTTCCATTTGGAAGCGAGGCTTAAGATCGATTAATTTGGTTAGTTAGGTTCAGATTTGACCTTCTGAAGTCATAGTTTTCATAAGTGTCTGACATTTTCAAAAACTGTCATCTTTTTAACACGTGTTGGTCCATATGAATCAAAGCGGAAGATAAATTAGATAAAAACATAATGTTGCCTGGCCCGGCTTTCTTAGGCGGATCATTATAATCGCATTTCCGAAGTTGGCCGACATTGTTACTTGATCAGATCTAGCTCTATTTTCGCAAAGAAAACATGTGTGCCCTCAGATGCACTAACCATGTAATGGAACATTGGTCACGTACCAAAAAGTGTATATGTGACAGACATGGAAGATATCCCTTATTCAACACTAAAAATGTTCCAGTTATTAATGCTATTCATTTATAATTTTGGTGTTACTAGTTTTGTTTAAGAAATCGAACAATAAAAGCTTATCATGGTAAATCCAAAGGATGAAGGATATCGCGTCAATCTGGTATCAACGAATCTTCCATGCAACGAACAAATGTTAAGGTAGGTCATGCCCTGTAGAGACGTTCATGCACTAAATCCTACTTTAAATTTTAAATTTCTGGATGAAATCGTCACATTATTATCTCCCACATTTTCCAGATGGATGCAGACTTGAATATTCATTTTTTAAACACAGATGAAGAACTAAGTATCAATACATTTTTAAAAGGTGATAAAGGGGAAATAAAACATGAATAAATTAATCAACAAGGCAAGATTTTGCCTCCTTGTGTTTTAAAACTAATACCAGGCTCTGTTTCATGTATAAAATACATACGAAAAAAAGTACAGTCAAACAAATAAATAAAATAAAATAAAATAAACAAATAAGAGATGACCCAACTCGAGTCGGGAGCGGTTCAATTTAAATTTTTAAAAATCTTGGAGGAAGATCAAATTTTAAGGATCAAATCACCTTATAGGACAACTGGGACGCGTCACACGAATTTATAATGTAAGGTTTGATGTTAATGGAATGTTATACTTAGGGAATGTCATCCTCATCGCTGTCTTCACTGGCAGTCGGCATAATTTAAACATTCAAGAACACTTGACTGCATTATCGACGGTATATGGAGAACTCGTAACATGTAGAACTCGCCCCAAACGTAACTGGAGAAGTTGCCCCAGATTGGTTGGAGATGTCGCCCCAAATAGGTTGGAGAAGTCACCCCAAAACTTGTCATCCAGAAACCCTATTTTATATTATCTTTCAAATAATTAAATTCTTAAAAAAAAGAAATGTGTACCTTGGAACTATATTGTCATCAACAAAGATGTTCCCACGTGGAGTTTAATACATTATTTGAATACACGAATGATGTATCTTATTATCAGGTATTAGCTCTCCTGTACAAGGAAGCAAACTCCATACCTATGTAACTCCAGAAGGTGTCGGGAGGGAAACTAAAAACAAAGCCAGACCGGAAAAACAAAACCAAAACAAGGAAGAATATTTCACTTGTGAGATAATGTTCAAAAACGAAGAACTAAATGTCTGTGCATTGTTGAATACATTTTCAAGATTATATGCTGTATTCACATTGTTTGTGTAATGTCGATAATATAAAAATAACTCACTTATAATTGAAAGTCTGTGTGTTCATATTAACACGTTACCTTTTTTTATAACAACACATACCGGAACACCATGATAAAACATGTAAACAAATGTTGTTGTTAAACTTTTTTGATTGATATAAATATTATACTAACATTATTCATTAATGTGGTAATTACTCTCAAATTCGGACGAGGCTGATTCGGTACAAATTGCTGACTGATTTGGCACATATACCTAGTTGATTCTCCAAACTTCCAAGCTGATTCAGACCATGTTAAATATTATTCAGTTTTGTCCAGGATGTAAACGTGACATTTAAATTTGTTGTTAAAGACGATCTTCTCATTATATCTTAAGTACTTCGAGCAGTTCAAATATGTTTTGAAGGTTAAAAAAAATCCCATTAGTAAACGTGATCATGTTGTTGTTATATATAATAAAATAACGAAAACCTGATTATTTTGCATCGGCAATATAGTAGTGAATTATGTTTTAAACTTCTCGTTCATCTTTAAATAATTTGTTTTATTGAGAAATATTAAAATTACGAACACTAACAAATAAGACGAAATACACTAAACGATGTTGAACTCGATAACGACCGCATATCCTGAGTAGGCGTCAATGATACTTTTTATCGAGTTAAGTATCATTCGTTATTAGGTTGGAGCCCTTTCATATATAAAAAAGCAGACGTCACATCATGCTTACAACCGCTCAATTTTTTTTCTCCAATTCAAATGTATCTAATGATTTTAAAAGCAGATCAAAAGGAGCAGATACCACTTCTTTTTCGTTAAGTACAGAAGCGGAGTTGATCAAATGGAAAAGTTGAAAAGTTGCAAATTTGATAGATTTAATAAGTTATTAAGTTGATGAAATACATCAATAAATAAAATCTTAACAATCATGTGGCGATATCTCAGAATTAGCATATATCATCCTTGTCCCAGGGCGAGTTCTCTATGGGGCGAGTTCTCCATAAGTAATTATCAACAATGCCGGTGTGTACACAGCGTATCAAATGACGTCACATCCGTTATTAGTGAGGGGAGGGAAGCGCGTTGTTCCATTCAAGACGGATAGGGAAAGATGATCGGTTTTTCATAAATTTCTTCGTAAGGAGAAAGAATGAAAGGTACAAATTTTAAGAAAATGAACCACATACATATAATAAATTATATATTTAAGTTTGTCCGAATTTCAGTTTTGCATGTTTGATAAGCCATGTAGGATTTTCATTTATTACTGACTGAAAATATTGTCTTAGCATCTATATAAATGATGAGATTATTCGTTCGACTATTGTTTGGAGAAATGTAACTTTATTATATCTTATGAATGTAGAGGATAAATGAAATTTCAATTACATTCATTAAACATAAACTAAAGTTATGTTACGTTATGATTGTACTAATTATATTATTGATGCTATTAGTATTAATTGTAATATTAATACTAATGATGAGGACTTTATATAGTGCATAATCTTTAGAAGCTCTAAGCGCTTTACATTAATGATGATATGACTACAGAAAAACGAAAAACAAAAACCATAAAATTGGAAAACATAAAAAATGCTGAAAATATTTAAGGAACGAAACATTATTAGGTCTCTAAGTTTATTTTTGCAGCCAAACATGTGAGTTTTAAGAGCATTCTTGAAAGGGATCAATGTGTCTTTGTGTCGAATTTCAATGGGCAATTCATTCCACATCTCCGGGCCCTGGTATGCAAAATAACGTTGTCCATATGGCTTCGTTTTCATAGTGGAAACAATGAGTATACGATTGTCAGAAGAAGAGCGTAAGTATCTTGCTGGTATATACACATGGGTGAGGCCAGATAGCTACGTTGGACTGGAGTCCGTCACTGAAACATAGCACAGAGAAAAAATAATTTTGTGTTTGATTCTGGATCCAATGGATAGCCAGTGTAGGGTACAAAGCAGCGAGGAGGTGTGCTCTGATCTTGGTACTCTAATGATGATCCGAGCAGCTGTGTTTTGAACTTTTTGAAGTTTCTGGAGTAGATATTGAGACGAACCAGCCATAATTGAGTTACAATAATCCAGTCTTGAAATTACAAATGAACACACAAGTGTTTTAGTGGCATCAGCTGAAAGATATTTGCGAATGATACGTCTCGTTTCAAGATATGCAGCCTTGCATATGTTCATGACATGTTGGTGCACTGTGAGAGTACTGTCTAGTGTATTATTATTATTATTATTATTATTATTATTATTATTATTATTATTATTATTATAATTATTATTACTAGATACACGCATTTAATATATTTCTTTAGTGTCATAAACCATCAAAACTGAGGTTCCAACATAATGGTACAGTTGAAATATCTAATGTATCTATTGAAACGTATATCATATTAAATTTGACAACATTGTGGCTGGTGTATGTCAATACAATGCAATAAAAAGCAAAACAAATTATTAACACATTTCTTCCATCCTTTTTTTTGTCACTATGAAAAACTTAGGAGTCAAGACAAACCCTTAATTTACTATTCAATTACATAATGGTATGACTCATCTCATGCTATGTGTTTTATTTCCCTGAACTGTCTGGAAAAATCTGCTCAATTATCATATATTCTGACAAAAACGCCTTCATGACAAATAATTAATTAATCAAGAAAATTAGATGAATACATGTGACAGAGATCATTAAGGGATATTATTATTTCCTTGACTTTATTTGATATAATAGATCTAACAATGGTTTTCAGAAAATGTATAAATATTAATGAAAGCTTTCAGAGAATTACAAAGTAAATATTAATGATACTTTGACTAGATATACGATATGAAGAATGAGAGTTTCAGTACAGCATCTAATGCCAAGTAGATTACCAACAAAGATGAATCTTAGCGTGGAAGTATTACAGTGCATAGTCACGGATTTTTTTAATTTTTCTTTATATAATGATTCCCAAGATACATTTGATTAAAATCATGTAATAATAATAATAATAATAATAATAATAATAATAATAATAATAATAATAATAATAATAAATGTAAATAATTCCATGACTGTGTTTCTGTTTCATGCGTGTGATAGAAGGAAGGTCTGATTGTACTAAAGAAGATTTCTGGTGTTGCCTTCTTTCTTTTAATTCCTGTTGTTTGTCTGACCAAAATATATATTTTTAAAAATTAGTCAACTAGTTTTTAATCACGCACAAAGTCGCAAACATCATTGTGTATGCAAGCTGTGCAGAGTATATATTTCTATATTGAAACGATTGCTTTAAAAAAAATCTAGGAATCAATCGTTGAACTCAAAAGAGATAGGTAAAATACTGAATTTTTGGGAAAATAGAATACTAATTATTGATAATCAAATTCATTCCAGAATTTAACAATCTAAAACTGCACAAGAAATTCGCTCCAAATACAGAATATACTGGTATTGATGTATAAACAAAATTAGGAAGAGAGACTAAAACCAGACTTATCGCTATTTCATCATCTGTTTGTACATAATTTTATGACGATTTAGTGCGCCTTAGAAGTTTGTTTTGTAATATTTGTAGATGCCGTTCAATAAGCATGCATATTTATTAAAGTTCCGGTAGAGAAACCCAAAACGTATTCCTTAATTCATATGCAACAACGAGACATAATCATCTTTCTCCCCCCCCCCTCCCCGAACAGCTCCGTCATTCGAAACATCAATTGAATACTAGTAAATCTGATTTATATTGACGTTTATCATTCGTACCACCTGTCTGGATGATTTTAGAGTCTTCCGCGAGTTCTGGGTGGTTTTTGTGCGTGATTAATCTTGAAGTTCAACCTCTTTACAAACCTTTATATGTGTTAAATACATATCCGATCCCCCTGCTCTCTATCGCCTTTCCGCATGGCTTCGTATAAATCAAGTGATTATAAACTCACCTGAAAACAGATTTGTCAGTATTTCTTCTTGACGGTTTCCATGTGGTGCGATTCCTTGTCTAACTTCATGTTGGAAGCAAGTACAGATAAAGAGATTATAACGACTGGCACTATCAAAAAAAAAATATATATATATATATATATATATATATATATATATATATATGCGCTACAAAAAAATAGCTGTCATTTTGTGCCTATTAAGGCTATTCACAATGACCTTTTATATAATTTAGATAATTTGAATGTTTTCATTTTGAGATTCTAGTTTTATTCACAATGATTAATCAATATAAATTACACTTATGATTTATACATGAAAGATGGTTTTAATAAAGAAAGTAGAGCAGTAGGCCTACATACACGTATATTATTAAAGACTGAATGAATTGACGTACAGGTGCAAGTAAATTAGCGTCGAATATAATCTAAGCGAAACGACGAACCAACAGGAGGTAATTAAAATATCTGAATATATTTAATGTTGATGGAAGTCGTTCTTCTGCTCTAACTAACATCAATACCGACCCATACATTTCCTTCCAATCCCACCTCTTCTCTCTCTCTCTCTCTCTCTCTCTCTCTCTCTCTCTCTCTCTCTCTCTCTCTCTCTCTCTCTCTCTCTCTCTCTCTCTTTGACAGTTCATGTTAGTGTACGAGAAGCTAAAAGTGTTTGTAGTGCACTACCTTCTGTTACTTGCTTAGGCTCGAATAAGCAGCAGCATAGAAAGAAGTGAAAATAACAAGCTTGTAAAATTTAAGAAACAATTTATTGAGTGCAAATATTTTCATAAAAGAAAATATTTAAACTTACGGTTTTAGAGAATCAAGTCCAAAATTTAATCCAAAAAGAATTCACAATATAATCCACTAATGGAATTGCAAGAGTCCTGATAATAAAATGTCCTAATAGTTCCCGGTTCGAATCTTGACGATGTAATCCAATATGAACGACGATGTCACGTGATGAAGTCAGTTTTTGTTTTATAATAATACAAATGAAAATCTATGAGCACACATTCTTTTCCAGATAACTAATAAAATAATTTCTCTTGCTCCAAACGAATTGATACAATTTCCAGTACGCGGTAATTAAAAATAACTCAAAAAGAAGACACAACTTAATATTATAAAAGCCAAACCTCTACTGAACTGTTCTCTCCCAAACAATAATTTAAATACCTGTTTTTACGTAAACAGGAAAGGGGTCACGACCTTCCAGAATCTCTCAGAACAATCTCACGTTCAAGAAATCACGCAAACATCGTATGACCCAACTAAATTAGAAAGATGTTTATACTTTACTCCATGTTGTCCTTGGAATCAACCAATCATTTTAAAATAAAGCTCTAATGTCCTTGGAATCAACCAATCATTTTAGAACCTTGTTTACACTCTGAAGCAAGGTCAGAAAATGAGGTTAACATCTGTTGTTTACTTGTAAAGTATATAGGTCATCCATTTCTAGAAAATCTCGCCCAACTAGCGAATTTTAAACCCAAAATGTCAAATTTGAATCTGACAAACAAAATTAAATGATTTAAATCAAATATACGTAACACTTCTTATATTGATTTAATGAATGTGAATACAACTTGAAACTCAGAAAGAAAACAATCAACGTGTCAATTTGTATAAGTAATTGTAAACAAGAAAACTCGAGAAGTATTTTTGTAGTGTGATTAGTAAATTCACTCGATCAATACACATTTACCCAGAGCATATCGTAACTACATTCAAAGTGCAAATATGTGTATTTGTTTGTGATATAAATATAATATGTACATAGTACGCACGCTGTATCAATGATATACCATTCTTTGTATAAATTTTGCATCAAAATAAACTCTTCAAGCCTCGTTTCTTTTTAATTCAAAAATGATACTTCTCGTGGTATATCATTGATACAACATATATATGTATATATGAACAGTGTCTTGGGATCTTAGAGGGTTTCTTTTGGTATACACCTTGTACAAAATAAGTCATATCTATAGCCAACTGTGTATGTCTTTAAACTTTAAACTGATACATCGTCAAACCACTCACGTAGTCACGCTCATGCATGGTACAGGTCGTAGTTTTTTCTTCTTTATTTTCTTGTGTCAGATAGAATCTAATTTCGAAAATGTCAGCATTTTATATTATAGATGAATCGTAAAATCTTTTCACGTCGTTTTTTTTTAATGCTGACTGGCTACTGTTCTATTATTGAGATATTTAAATTTTGCATAGAGCATCAATATCACCAATATGTAACATTAATTTCCAAAATAGCAACTTATTAATATAGGACAAATTCCTATTATCCTTTCAATTAAAAAGGTCCATTAAAATTAAACCTATACGTTGTGTCACCGATTCTGTTAAGTCAGCACGTTTAAGGATGATGACGGCCAATGTCTGACTGTCTGTCTGTCTGTCTGTCTGTCTGTCTGTCTGTCTGTCTGTCTGTATGTATGTATGTATGTATGTATGTATGTATGTATGTATGTATGTATGTATGTATGTATGTATGTATGTATGCATGCATGCATGTATGTATGTATGTATGTATGTATGTCAAAAGATATGAGATTAAAAAATTAGAAGATAATGTTGCAAACACTTAAATTGTTTCTAAAAAGAAGCCTGGAAATTTGTTAGTATAGTCAATAATAATTAGTATTGCATAGTTTGGCAAACCGTCTCTTAATCCTATCTATGTTGCGAGGAATTCGACACCTGTAAATTACTAGAATTGTTTTATTGTAATTAGCATCTTAATGCCTGTATTGTTCGACAAGAGTTCTAGAAAATCTGATAAATTATTGTCTGTCTAAAAGACATTACATCCGTTTGAAATGCTCTCACACAAGATGATTATCAGCTAATTAATCGAAGTTTATTTAAATTGATACAATTCCAACGTGTAAACCATAACCACTTGATAAACTTACTCATCTTGCAGATATACGCGTTTTTGACGAAGCTTTCCAGAAGGATCTTTTAAATTACATTTGGCAGATAAGATTGGAAATTAGCCTCGTGCTGAAAAACCATGAAAAATCACATGATATCAAACTGTACATCCTTTGGAGTTTTCAGTACATAAAGCTGTTCCTACAGAGGCAAGTAGGCACACTGCTGTGCTTTGCATGTTTCATGTGGTATACATTTCAAACGCCTACTGATTATATTTGGGAAGATGAACAATGATGAGAGAAAAAGTGCAGTGATACATTCAGTTCGCTTTTTAAACAATTTATATTTCCTTTCGATCTTATGTTGAGGTGTTTATTACATCAAGAGTTGTTGTGGTCCTTCCAAGCGACTTCTACATAAAAAATATATTCAAAACACACACACAAACACACACACACACACACACACACACACACAAGTCGCTTGAGTAACATCATTGTTGGTGATGTGGACTTAGCCGTGATTAAATATGGATTCATGTGTGTAGGCAAGGCAAGATGTGCCGTTTACCCACGCACCTGGGTTCGAATATCCGTAGAGTACGAATTAAAAATTCTGTAACCTGTATGAAGGTATTAAATATTAATAAAGCCTACTATTATCAAGCATTCTTCTATAGAATCCAGGATTGCACTTTCTATTACACACACACACACACACACACACACACACACACACACTCTATCCACTAGGCCACTAGAGTGGTTAATACTATAAGACAGCCTATACATGCAAACCTAAATACTGCTATAGTTTATTTCGACTTGATTATTTAACGAGCAACAGTTTATTACTCCCGTGAAATATTTGTTTCCAACAACACTTTATATATCTCTGATGCCATTATTAATTATTTGCTTGCAACGATCAACATAAATAATCGTATAAAAACAATATATATTTTTTAACTTTTTACAATCCACTTTTTCGGAGTGTATAAAGTAATTTCAAGAGCATCTTGAAACAATATGTGACCTATACTAATACATATTATCATACCTACCTTCTGGGAGGAAAGACAACATTTGGTTTTCATTTTGGAACCACTGTTGTTCATGCATAGTAACATATCAACACATTTCTCAAACATATTTCTTATCTGCTCTACTTATCGAATATGAGGTATATTTATGAATATTACTAGGGCTGTTTCTTGACGCCTTCCATTAGAAACCACTCGTTGATTCGCCTCTGAAGCCATTAACTTTTCATCCCCAGATAAAAATAGACATGACATATTACACATGTACTTAATATCAGATGTATGATGTATCTATCAATAATTCATTTCTTAGATTTGTATACACTTACACGAATCATCGTTAGTATTTAAATGTCAATTTGAATATTCACCCTATTGCAAGTATAAGGAGTTCTAACTTTAGGAATGACAGAGAAAAACAAACGTATTTGACGCAACTAAAATGCAGATTTGTAAATTATTAAAAACCCTAGTATGTTCTTTCAGACAATAACAAGAAGAGTGTGAAGACAACAAGCTTTATCAAATTTAATCAATAATTTATTTCTTTAGACAAACAAGGTAAAAATGAGAAAAAGAACTTACGGTTTTACAAATAACATCCAAAAATAATCCAAGAATAATCCAAGAAATAAATTTAGAAGTTCTAGTAGTAAAACATTCTAATGAAACTGAGGTCGAATCCATATGAATTCCAAAATGGTAGGCAATGACGTATGCATGGTCAGCGGTGTACTGATGTGTCAACTGTTCTTTGTTAAATCACAGAAAATACTCCAGTGTTTGAATTCTGTCTAAATGTCGCTAACTGTCCTTGTCTAAGAATTAATTTAGAGCACATATTTCTAGGAAAAAATAATATCTTAATTTGAAGAAGAAAAAAAAAATTAGCCCCAAAACTGGTCACAACACAAAATACTTTATAACCTCTCACGTGTTAAGGCAAGTAATAATAATAATAATAATAATAATAATAATAATAATAATAATAATAATAATAATAATAATAATAATAAATATGATGATGATGATGATATTGATGATGATGATGATGATGACTTTGTATAGCGCCTAATCTTTAGAAGTTCTAAGCTCTTTTCAACATCTATAATGATATGACTACACAACAGAAGAAAAAAAAATAAACAAAAACCATGAAATTGGAAAACATAAAAAAACATGCTGAAAACATATAAGATACAAAACATTTTTAGGTCTCTAAGTTTGTTCCTGCAGTCGACAAAGGTGAGTTTTAAGAGCACTCTTAAAAGGGACCACTGTGTCTTTGTGTCTAATTTCAATGGGAAATTCATTCCACATCGTCGGGCCCTGGTATGATGGTATTAAAGTAATCACTATTCTTTCTCAAAACACCAATAATAAATCTAGCTATGACGCAAAATATATACCCGGATGTGGTTCAATCTACTGGAAAAACCTAATTGAAAGATGGCCGGACCGGAAAGATGGCCGCCATCGCTTAACTGCTCGAGAAAGGCTCTTCCGATTTTGTGCTATTTTCATGATATTTCTGCTTGTTGTCTATCTTCGCCTACATTACTGTGTTTCATCATGCATTGGCTGTTCCGTTCGTATGTGTTAATTCATCTCCTTGTTTTGAAAACGAGAACAATTACAATTTTCTCAACTGTTTTTTCCACTGTTAAGTCTCATTTGTTTTTTAATAAACCGCTGTCACGTGATCGCCTGTCAACCCGCTTATAATATGACGGACCCTCATTAATTGCATTAAATGACCACAAGTTGGTTCTAGATACTACATTGTGCTCAAGACTGAAAGAACTGGGACTACATTCATCATTACTTAAATGTAAATGGAAGAGAAAAAAGCAACGTTGTTTCAAAGCTGGCCGGCGTAGAACAGGAAGAAGACTTGCAGTTATCTCCCTTTCGTCCATAATAGATAAACAATTTCAAAATTAGGTCGTTAATTTTAATAACCTGGTTCAAATTCCTCTTAAATCGTCAACCGTTGTGTCAACTGTCCCATGGATACCACTAAGTATTGCATTATTCAACGCTCAGTCAGTAGTATCACCGGAAAAGCGCACATAAATAGTTAATTTTATCAAAGACCAGAATATCGACGTCTTCTTCCTGACAAAAACATGGTTACGATCGTCAGGCGATGAACCTAAATGTGCGGATTTAACACCCAGCGATTACTCCATCAAGTCGGTCCCCCGCAACTCTCGCGGAGGTGGAATTGCTGTAATTACAAAGAATTCCAGGATCAAATGCCTTAAGTACAACACAACCTTCAATTTCTGCCAAACATCGTTTGAACTGGTCCGAACAACGCTCATACTAGAACAAAGGTCAGTCCGTTGTTTTTGTTTCTACCGCCCTCCTCCTAGTAGATAAAACAAGCTGACTGAATCTCTCTTTTTGGAGCAGTTTCCAAATCTTCTGGAGTATGGAAATTCGATAGGTGGTAACCTAATTATTCTTGGAGATTTCAACATTCACTTTGACTGTCCTGGAAAACCATACACGTCAAAACTCCTAGATTCCATTCATCTTAAACAGTCAGTTAATCAACCCACCCATAAACTAGGTCACATTTTAGACTGGTTTCTTTATAGACCTGATGATAATATTCTGCAGTCCACCCTTGTATCCCACGAACTTGCATCGGTTCACCTCTGCATTGTATGCCATCTCGACGTATCAGTCCCTAACACTCCACCTCTATTTGCTACTAAGAGAAACCTCCGTATGATAAATAGAACCAAAATCATGCATGACATCACAAGAAAACCTAACAACTTTCTTGCATCCAACAGTGGAACAATTTGATAACTGCCTGCTTTCAATGCTTGAAAAACATGCCCAGCCACCAAATGCAGAATATCAATAAAAAAAAGTGTTCTCCATGGTACCACTACAGTACTAAGATCACGGAGAGTTCCAGCTGCAAAGAGCTCTTCGATATAACTAACAAACTAATGTCCAGGAACAAATGCAATCCACTTCCAAGAACCTTCTCTCCACTAGAACTTTCGGACCAATTTGCAAATTTCTTCCATGACAAAGTACAAACCATTAGAGATTCGCTTGACAGCACAATTTCAACTGAATTGTCACCATACAGTTATGATGCAGAATTTCGGCGACAACCATTAGGAGCATTTGAACCTGTTTCTATTGATTTAGTACAGACAATCATGATGAAAAATGCACCAAAGTCTTGTGAACTTGATCCAATTCCGACATCACTGCTGCTTGAGTGCTTAGACCCAATATTGCTTTCACTAACTGATGTTATTAACATCTCTCTCATCGGGTGAATTCCCATCATTTTTCAAACCTGCCATCGTAAAGTCACTGCTGAAGAAACCAACACTTGACCAAAACGATTTAAAGAACTACCGCCCAGTTTCTAATCTCCCATTCATATAAAAAATCTTAGAAAAGGTTGTTCTAACCCAACTTGTATCTCATTTGAATTCAAACAGTCTTTTTAGCAATGTACAGTCTGCATATCGCCCTTGCCACAGTAAGAAAACTACTCTTCTGAAAGTATTTAATGACACTCTCTCTGCTTTGGATAGTGGAAAGATTACAGTCCTCATTCTCCTGGATTTATCTGCAGCATTTGACACAAAAGACCATGATATATTACTTCACCGTCTCCAGCATGTATGTGTCATTCAGAATATAGCCGTACAGTGGTTCAAGTACTACTTAGTCAACAGGACACATTTTTTATATCTGCAAATGGAATACATTCCAGCCCAGTTGACCTATGTTGTGGTGTTTCACAAGGATCTGTTGTTGGACCTGTTTTCTTCATTCGGTACACTCAGCCGCTCTCAAGTGTCATAGATGATCACCCAGTGTCGCACCAATTGTATGCTGATGACACCCAAATATACAAGTCTAGCCACCCCAACTGAAGTTGATGATGCCATCCATATAGTAGAGAGGTGCATTTCTGATGTGAAATCATGTATGACATATAACAAGCTGCAGATGAATGATGATAAAACTGAGCTAATCTGATCACAACACAAAGACTTTCTCATTCACATCCTTTACCTCAGACAATAAATATCAGCAACATTAAAGTCTCACAGTCAGTACGAAACCTAGGCGTTACTCTCGACAGTACTCTCACATTGCACCAACATGTCATGAACATATGCAAGGCTGCATATTTGAACTGAGTCGCGTCAGTTCCATTCGTAAATATCTTTTAGTTGATGCCACTAAAACATTTGTGTGTTCATTAGTACTTTCAAGACTGAACTATTGTAACTCAATTCTGTCTGGTTCGTCACAATATTTACTCCAGAAACTTCAAAAAGTTCAAAACACAGCTGCACGGATCATCGTTAGAGTACCTCGATCAGAGCACACCTCAACACTGCTCTGTACCCTACACTGGCTATCTATTCGATACAGAATCAAACGCAAAATATGTTCTCTGTGCTATGTTTTAATGACAGACTCCAGTCCAACATAGTTATGCAGACTCACCCATGTATACACACCAGCTAGATCCTTGCGCTCTTCTTCTGATAATCGTATGCTCATTGTTCCCACGGTGAAAACAAAGTCATATGGACA
Source organism: Unio delphinus (assembly GCA_029339505.1). Lineage (NCBI taxonomy): Eukaryota > Metazoa > Mollusca > Bivalvia > Unionida > Unionidae > Unio > Unio delphinus. Next base: position 12,743,692 of record JAQISU010000076.1, read on the forward strand.
ACGTTCGTTTGCATACCAGGGCCCGGCGACGTGGAACGAATTGCCCATTGAAATTAGACACAAAGACACAGTGGTCCCTTTTAAGAGTGCTCTTTAAACTCACCTGTTTCGACTGCAGGGACAAACTTAGAGACCTAATCGTATTTTGTATTTTATATGTTTTCAGCATGCATTTATGTTTTCCAATTTCATTGTTTTTATCATTTGTTTTTCTATAGTGTAGTCATATAATTATTGATGGTGTAAAGCGCTTAGAGCTTCGAAAGATTAGGCGCTATACAAAGTCCTCATTATTATTATTATTATTATTATTATTATTATTATTATTATTATTATTATTATTATTATTAATAGTAGTAGTAGTAGTAGTATTGATACATACTATTTGCCACTTTCTCTAATGATGGCCTCGATTTCACTTATTATCTTAGTCTGAGAAAGAATTATAAAAATATGAAAACGTTGTTCACTTAAACTTTTACTGGTTCTGAATCAAGATCAGGAACTAGGTCATCGTTATAAACAAACTATATATTGTTAGCTGATTACAAAAAACAAGTAAATCAAAAAGAACGGAACTGAATTTATGTCAAATTTCGTAAATAAAGTTACATTACAATAGAATGTAATGGATTAATCTTTTTTAGTTTACAAACTAACAATTCAATTAAATCAAATATACACGTGATGGATTTGGCAGCTGTTTTTCATGTACTAAAAATGAATCGAAGCTCAGAGTGGGTTTCTCAAAAATTGGTCTCGCATTTATTTACGTTTGATCCAAATGGGACTTGTGTTGAAATCGTCAGACAACTACTCTCTAAATATGAAAAGAGTGGCAATAAACGTTTCAATCAGATTTAACAGGTGATGAAAAGCGGAATTACTATGTTGAATTTGACTCTCGCGAGAAAATTCAAGTTTAAATGGGAGTAAACGAACAGAGAGCAGATATTGCGCGACGTAGTCCGACTGTGAAGAGAACACTATCTTTTGATTGCTCTTATAACATTTACCAAGAATTTGATATTTTCTATCCATGGTAATATGACACCCAAGCTGGATGGTCCTTTATTATAAACATGACTGTGAGGATGATAGATTCTTGCTGGCTGGTATTAATTACTGTATACTCCGGTTAGCAATCCACATAATGACCTTCTGACACATGATTGATGCGGGCAGGCATCTGTGACCTAATAATGGTTGATGTTTTGTATGCATAAGAAAGTAGCTACAAAGGACTTTCGACTTCATGTATTTTCCAGCCACAAATAAAGATTTTGAATGGTTTTCTTAACAGTCCATACAAATGTTGTTTTCTCCTACGAGATTTAAATTTGTTTGACTCGTATAATGATCTACCTATAATTGATTGTAATTTCAAAGGATTTACATTTCAAAACCAAAAGAATATGTGACAATATGTGTAACTCTGGCATAGACGACGCATAAAATTGTGAAAACAAAATGTTTTTCTATGCCATCATATTTACAGCTGTCATAACGGTAGACCTGTAGATTAAAGCTGGTGTATCATTTAGTGCAGACGTAACTAATAATTGAAAATTTAAAAATCTTGACAGTTGTCTTCCTGAATATGATGTAAATTTAAATAATTGTCCAAATTATTATAAACAGTAGATTTCGTATTTAATGAAATCCAAATCACACGCAAATTAAGTTCATTACATACAGATACGCACATATTCTTGTAAAACCTACAAAACGGGGATATATAATTTTAACATCAAAACTGTGAAATCTTTTTTTTAAAACATTTTCTAGCTATAACAATCTGTTTTACAATACCTTTTGCAATTAATCTGTGGTTGATTTTCCAGGAAACAATGTATCAAAATTCTTACCATAAGAACGGGGATTTAAAAAATGTACAGAAAATGTCACAAATTATTCAATGAAAATGTACAGAAAAATGTCACAAATTATTCAATGAAAATGTACAGAAAATATCACAAATTACTCAATGAAACTGTACAGAAAATGTCACAAATTATTCAATGAAAATGTACAGAAAATGTCACAAATTATTCAATGAAAATGTACAGAAAATGTCACAAATTATTCAATGAAAATGTACAGAAAATGTCACAAATTATTCAATGAAACTGTACAGAAAATGTCACAAATTATTCAATGAAATGGAACATTCCATGAGCACACTGTGTAGTTTGAATCTAAATAACTATCAAATTAATCCAGATGCTGCACCAATTTCAACACTTTGAAAATATTTATAATTCATATTAACAAAATAAATTTAAATATGTTTTAACCATATATAAGTAAAACTGAATCTTCGGAATTATGTGAAAATACAGAGAATATGTTTTATTTTTCTTCGGAAAAAATAATTTTATAAAAAGATCTGCATGATAATCTTCAGTCAGCAGCCTTGGAGTGTCACCTGTAATAACATTTGTATTTTATAAAGACCATAGGCTACATGTATGATATAGTCAAATTTTGTTCTGACAGACAATATTCATAATTAGTATGAATACTATTACAACTTTGCATATTCTTTATATGGAACATCTGTGAAGGGATATAATAACTAAACATGAACATGGTAGTATAATGAACAACTGACCTGTGACAATATATTTTATGAGACCACTGTATGTTGATTTGCTCAGTTCTGACTCTAAATAGCAATATAAGGAGTTCACTTCCGAGGTGTAGAAATCATCTAATGATCGACACGTGAGGATGTCTTGATTTCTTACTGTTTGTTTAAAACACGCTGGAATATTAAAGATTAGGCACTGTTCTCTCGTTGTTTTAAAGTGATTCGCAGATAAAGGGTCAACATGCAATTTATTTCCTTTCTGGAAATATTGAAAGCAAAAGGAGCAATGAATTGTGCATTCCTCTGGAAGATGTTGTTCAACCAGACAAGACAAAAAGGACACATCCTGGGGTACGAGTTGTCCAGATGTCACATAATTTCTTGCAAGGTAATGCCCACTAGGCAGATTACAGCCTTTAGGAAACAAAACGTATTGGTTTAGAATTTTTATATAAAAAAAGATTTTCACAGGATTTCTTGACTGGTTATACTGGCAAAAGTTGGCCAGTATCATCAAGCAGCTGTACGCCAAGGCTACCAGTGCAGTAATTGCTCAAGGTTTTGTGCGGGACTGGTTCAAGACAACAGTTGGAGTACGTAAAGTCTGTCTTCTGTCACTCACGCTTTTCAATATCTACTTAGAGGGCATCATGAACCGCTGTGGGACAGTCAGCATTGGAGGGCGGAACATCACCAACCTACGCTTTGCAGACGACATTGCTGACATGGAGATAAGCGCCGAGAAGACAACGCTGATTACAAATAGTGCCAAACAAATCTCAGCCAAGATTAAAGTCAGAGGACAGGAACTGGAAACAGTGAACCAATTTAAAATGTCTTGGTTCAGTAATCACCGAAGAGGGATCGTGAGCAGTACTTTTTTCACGAGCATCACGGACAATATATATTCATGAAGATCAAAGGCTACTTCAGCTGATGAAGGAGATACAATACAGACAGAAATATAAGCGACAAAAGATAGTTGGGCCATTTTATCAATTGCTTCAACTTGTGCGAATATTGTTTGCACAAGGCGTGTATCAACTTTTGTCAAATGTTTTATAAGAAATGTTTCTTTTATAAACGTCCATATTAATGTTCATTTTAAAGTATATATTCGTATGACCATTGTCTCTATTAACGTTACTTCTATTATGAATTTAGCTTTATATTACACTTTACTGTTCATACACTTTAAATATACCCAAATATATCATCATTTCTTAAGGACTTCATTTATATATTTTGACCAAGAAACGAATAACATGTGATAAATAAAATGATATACACAATGGGTCTCTTTGCTGAAGCGTTTGAAACTGACAGAATTGAATATTTGGAAAGAGCACTGTTCATGGTTGGTATTGAATTGTCATTAGCAAACAGAAGTTACCATGAAATAAATGCGCGCGCGCGTGCGTGCGTGTGTGAATATATAATGTATTTTGACTGTATTCTTTTTGGTATATGTTAAAATCATGTTATGCATTCGTTATAGCAGACACCTCAGTTTAGATGTAGTTAATAGAGATGCAATGGACGCTGATGAACTTTCTTCATTTTTCACATGGTGCACATGCAACAACCACAACGATATTCAAGTGGAAAGGTTATTCCCGGATACCTTTATATTAAACTGTTTGTATTATATGGACATTTTAACTGTTATTCCCGATACCTTTATATTAAACTGTTTGTATTATATGGACATTTTAACTGTTTAAAATAACTCCAATGGCAGCACAAATGGCTGTTTAATAGTTAAAGGTGACGTCATAAGCATGTGCCTATGACGTTATATGAAATAATTTTTAAAACTCAATTGAAATTAAAAAAATTGAATTGTTGATAAATGTTGTACCATGATACTATCAGATCAAGAAATATGTTTGAATTGTTTTAATTTTGTGGGCCATAAAAAGAGGCTATATATGACCTGGCCCTTTTAAATACTTTCATGCTGGTAGCTCTGTTTTCCTTGTCTTGCCTGTTAAGGAGAACTCATGTTTCGTAATTGCTAATGATGTTAATATTTGATATTTGTATGTTCGGAACTCACATAATCTCAATATCTGTTGTTGTAGTCAGCGAAAACGTTTATAAACTATTTAGGTCTGAAGTTTATAAGCTGATAACGCGAGAACTCCTATCATGCCAGTCTTACATACTTAGTATTGACAATAATGTTAGCGTTTGAAGTGAAAGTCAGAAATAAAAGTTATACTGACAAATATATAGACGAAGGTTAGACATCTATCCACTTTAGCAGAAAGCATAACTTATGCACAGTGTAAAAGTTCAGTTTTACAGTAATTTGCAAATTATGGATGTGAACATATAGTTTATATTATAAACTGCATACGCCTAAGTTTATAATGGCTCACACATTTAGACCCTTAGTGAAGGCAGCGGCATAATTTATTCACTGAAAATGTAATGTATTATGAAGTTAATCTGTATAGCCTTGTAGACTAAACTTATTCAGAATCAAAGATATCTGCGCATTAGTCTGGGTGGAGAAAGTTTGCAACATCTGCAATAGATCTGTATTGTTAGGAGAATTGACATTGTTTTGTGTCAGAACTAATGTTGAATTAATCCATGTATATCGAGAACTTGATATATTCGAGTTTGCTCAGTGGTGATTTGGCATTATTTTGTACGCTGTTGCCATATCAACGGGATTAATATAATTACAAGAACTAATACGGCCTTTAAGATGACTAATAACTACATTATTTGTTCCATTATTTTATTTAGCAGCATTCATGGATGATATCGTTTTTGGGACAATAGTCGTATATACGTGAGGGGCTGATACTAGTACATGTAACCACTACAGTCAATGCCTGTAATTGGTCAGAATATTTGATTGAAACTGTTTTTGATTTCCTAGTCTTTGGAATCAGATGAAACCCACGTGAAGATTGTGCCATTTAGTACACCAAAACTCTGCTTGCAAAAAAAAATGTTTGTCTCTTATCATCTTTTTATTACAGACACACTGCTGATTTCTTTATTGTATTAGCGAGGATTAATTTTGCGTACAGAGCGTGCAGTTTGATAGATAATAATCTCACTACGGTGCACCTCAACTGTGAGGGGAGTATCGCCCTTAGGGCATCAACGTGATTAACTTGAGTGTACAACATTTACTGTAAGTGCACGGTACGGCCTCGATTGGTGTCTTTTAATTGATGACCAGTCTGCATAAAGGCTTTTTTTTGCAAGCTACTCTATGCTGGATGTAAAATAATAAAGGAAAAAGAATGTCGCATTGAACAGCCATACTGCTGTATGTTGTTTATTTTAGGGAAAGTAGATAATGCAACGCGAGTACTAACACTGTTGCTCATATGGTTAGGGTCACTATTATAATTGATTGTAATATTGGTAGGTTAAGTTATTTATGATATTTTCGACCTTAGCTACATCTCTGAAAATAAATTTAAAGCTTGGTCATTTCTTCCACAATGATTATTTTAACAACTGTTACGTAATAAGTGCTCTCTCCGGACTTTGTAGTATCACATGTTGACTACTTATACGATACCTGTTAACTCTCATGTCAAGGGCTTAATGTGTTTTGACATAGTTTAATCCATGTTGCGCAGTTAGAAAAACTACACAACTAATACTTTTAGATGTTGTTGGCCTGTTTCTTTTTATGTTTTTTTTTGGATAAAAATTTTTGCATAAATGTTTTGACCGACTATCTCCATCTAGCAGGCAATCTCACGGTTGTCAAAAGTTTGTTAGGTAGGCGAATGTTGCTGCTCGAGGAAAAACGTGTAAAAAATAAAAGACTGAATTCAGAATTAATCATATTGAAAACTTTTGAGTAACAATGCACAATCATCGGTCAGAAATTTAGTTCCTTCCGTTTGCCCTGATTTGCGCACAAAAATAATGTTGTCTTGCAGCTGGTCTCAGGATCATCCATGGTTTGATTATGCGACTGACCAAGTAAATTGCAAATACACAAAGCAGATCTATAGTAATTTGTTTTACTGACTTACTGACAAAACACGATAAATAATTAATGCCTAACCACTGCACTAGTGCATTCAACTGCTGACACAATTGAGTTTAACTTAGACCATGCTAGAACAAGTTTGTTTTCTTTTTTGATGCTGCAAGCAAATTTAAAGAGAATATTTATATTCTCTGCTACTGCATCTTTCAAAACAATGTAATTTCAATTTGAACAATTATAAAAAAAATAAACAATTTGCATATATTTTGCAAATTTTGCACTAAATTGAAGATTAGAAGTTGTGCTCATAGCTATATCATGATTATTGACTATACATTTGTGATTTCAGATATATTATTTAGCATTTTACTGAAAAGTTACCAGTTGCTGTCAACGTGTTTAAGAATACCTAAACTTTGGATGTCATGGTAACCTGGCTTATTAATTAGTCACTAAGATAAACACAGTCTATACAACAATGTAACTTTGTTTTGTCACATTAGATTAAACTTTGTGACAAAATATGACAAAACCCCATAATCATTAAATTTTCCAAAATATAAAATAAAAAAACCCGCCCAAATAATATTAATCAAATAACGTGAAATAATTAAAAACAACCTACCGTGTGGTATCAATTTCTATATTACTTCCCAAATGAACTTACGATTTCACAATAATTCTGGAAAGATTCAACTTTTTATAAATAAAGGTTATATTGTGCTCATGTGCTAGCACCATCGAAGAAAGCACTGTTCAAATATCATAAGTTTTTATGTAAAGGTAAATCCAATGAAAGTGAATGTCATGAATAAGTTTGAATGTTTCACGGTATACCAACCAAATTAATAAGTATCCAAGTCAATGGATAATTCACAATAATCCAGCGAGGTTCTGTCTATTTAGGATAAATGGGTTTAACGTTCAATAAAAAAAATCTTGTTTCCTCACTGATTCTCAATAAATTAGGCAATACTCGTGAAACCTGTTGACAAATTATTCATGTGAAGGTAAAAGTGTGATTAGTTTATCTGCTTTGCATTTCACACGCTTTCTCGTCCTCCTCTACGACAACTCGCAAGTCTTTCGGTTCCAAACTTTCTGATACCTTTCACATATTCAGTAAATTTTATCTTTCTTCTGACGCATTATTAAGTAGAAAACGTCGGTACTTCTTCAGTTCAACAACTATGAAGACATTAAGATCTAAAATGTTGTCACATACATCATTTACAATATTGACACACGCCCTTTTTGCGATTTAGTGGATAGCTCCTCCCCGTCATATAGCAGAAGAAAACAAAAACATAACAGGCTGAAAAAGATTATGTGAAAGATCAATAGAGCTGGCTACATCTTTTATGAAATATGGAGCAATAAGATCCTAACGGTATCACGAAATGTAGGGCAATAAGATCCTAACGGTATCACGAAATCTAGGGCAATAAGATCTTAACGGTATCACGAAATCTAGGACAATAAGATCCTAACGGTATCACGAAATGTAGGGCAATAAGATCCTAACGGTATCACGAAATGTAGGGCAATAAGATCCTAACGGTATCAAGAAATCTAGGACAATAAGATCCTAACGGTACGAAATCTAGGGCAATAAGATCCTAACGGTATCACGAAATCTAGGGCAATAAGATCCTAACGGTATCAACAATTGATCCCTGCTGGCTTGGCAGCAGTACTTGATAGAATCATAGCCATTTGCATGCATCTTACATGTCGCTTGTCCAAATATTCAGAATGGTTATGATAATCTTAATTATTATATATTTCTTACATATTTTATAATGAGACTTTGAAATATATCAGCGGGAGAATAACGATATTTCCACAGTAAAAATTCCACTTATATTACCAAGTAGCGATATAAATTTGAAACTAATTTAATTTTACCTTTAGGAAATAGATATTCCCTAATGTAAGCTATTCAAATTTGTATTTCCATATTTAGGACGATTTCATTTTTTCTTATTCGTCATATGCTCCTTTCCAATCCTTTCTCCCCTTATCCGGACGATCAGACCTTATGTGACAATATTAGTATACATCAATCAATCAGTAATGATTCGACATCAAAATGTGTACAAACGACCTTCGAACAATAAAACGTAGGCTTCAAGTATTAAGCTTTCAAAGTTATGTTTTTTACAAAATTCATTCAAACTTTTAGTAATTGAACTTGCATGATCTATCGATATTCGATATTTCGTCAATTATAGAGTATGGTAATCTATGACTTTTATACCGTACAAGAAATGGACACATCTTTTTGGGTAGGGGAAGCTTTGTTACATATAATAACCAAATTGTTTAAGTAGGTTTTCTAACTTTTAACACTGCCATAATCATGCTTGCAAAATGATGGAGAAAATCGAGCATTGATGAGATTGATCACACTTAAATTAAGTGATAATCATAGTTCTGGTGCACAGCCGGTTACCGAACTAGACTGTAAGCTTGCCAAAGCCCCAAAGTCAGGTCTGAATCATTAAAATCTGTCAGATCTGTCAGATGTGTCTACCCTGTGTTGTTAATAAAGTACAGCCACTCCCAATAATGTTCACTGTATCAATCCGCATAGGTAATGGGTTCAAGAAAATCTTTTCATTTGAAAACAGCTATTATATTGCCAGAAAACAATCTGATGCAGTGTTTGTACAAGCTAGATTTATAAAATGTTGTTCTAAAATTATTGTACAATTAGGAACTTCTTTGTATGTTTGTAGAAAGAAAACCGTTAATTGCATTGGTTCAGAATAAAGAAAACTTCGATGAAAATCAACGGTTTTGCATTAAACAATATATAATCAAACATAAAATGTGTTTGATTAGTATCTAAAGGAAATATTTCACTCATAAAGTGGATACATTATGTATTTTCATTCGTGGCTTCACCCATCGTTGTGATACAATGTTTCTCACTTCACGTTTTGAATATTTCCTTTTATATATATATATATATATATATATATATATATATATATATATATATATATATATATATATATATATATATATATATATACTCAACAGATGTGGATATATCATCTATATGTTTGGCTTATCTAATCAGGACATACCCCTGCTACTTTAAATTACTTAACATGATTGATCTACTATAAACCTAATTGTGACATGCATATGTAAACTTGATCGATCAAGTAAATGACTGAAATATTACAATGCTACTAAAGATGACTAGATTTTGAATGTGTGATGAACGCTTGGAAAATGGAACAATACCTATTAGGACTATATTTTTCCAGTCAGAAACTTTTGAAGTTACATAGTTTAAGTAGCTATGTGCATTGTTGGATACTCTTCGAAAGTAAGTCTTCATGTACTCGAGCCACAGTTTGATTAATTAGGTCCAGAGTCTGTTCATAACAATGTGGAGCTGAGGACGTTCCAAGATTGGTATGTTGCTTTCAACAAAATGATAATGTTACTTTTTGCATTATTGTTGTATTTATATTTTAAGGTTTTATGGAAATATCTTCAATTTTTAGATGTTACATAAAAAGTCCACAGGAGCCAATTCTGGTGAATGTTGAGAAAATATTGTTGTTTATTGTTTAAACAAGATTTATGTGGTAGGGTCAAGAAACCTAGAAAAGCATCCAACGAAATTCGGGTAGAGGAGTTACCATTCTATGCCTCATCTACGATAATTTTACAACATAAATTTAGTGCTCAGAGTATTACCTTATTTACATATTTACAATGTTGTGTTAACTTTCAGGCGCTTCAAAGAACTTGCATTAGTAGTATAGAATGTCATATAGCTTCCAACGGTAATTCCATGTTAAACTGACCAAACATGTATAGCCTCGAACAATAGTTAGCATTATGAAATCATATTCAAATGTATATAGGGAAAAAGTGCGTGGCTCAGAAATTGTTCCTATATTTTTCCCTTTGATGATTTTGTCTGTTTGTAACAGTGTAGCAGGTAGATGTATTTGGCGGGAAATATGAGCTTGTCTGTCCTCTAACTGAAACTAATATTATGTCATAGAGCGACTTCACATCAGGAGTGACTATGATACAGACCAATGTATAATGTCAGGATGAAGTTTCATTCATCGGGCTTGATTGGAATTAATAAAAGACATCATAACTTTACAAAAACGCTGACCATTTATGAAAGTTGGTCAGTGCAAAAAGTGTTAAAGAGTGTAAAATATACGAGTACTATTTTGTATTAACTGACGCAGAGTGTTTGGGTCTAGATTGAAGGAAAAAAAAACAACGCACTGCAAAATATTATCACAGAGATTGTTATTCAAGTCTCCGCTCTTCATTTGAGCATGATTGCATGAGCAGGACTTATTAAAACAAATGTGCATCTACAGAAAATGGCGTTGAGTAGTTGTTTCAAAAAGTCATTAACATGTTTAATCTCTCTCTCTCTCTCTCTCTCTCTCTCTCTCTCTCTCTCTCTCTCTCTCTCTCTCTCTCTCAAAGTGTTTTACGCAAAGACTATTTGACCGACATATGAACATTTTATCATCTCTCTTGCTATCACACCATGAGTACTACTGCTATAAATAATAATAATAATAATAATAATAATAATAATAATAATAATAATAATAATAATTATCATTATGATTATTATTATTATTATTATTATTATTATTATTATTATTATTATTATTATTAGCTTGTTGAGCAAGGCCAGCCCGCTATCTCTATCTGCCTTATCCCGCGCTAGTATGCAGTGCAATATTCATTTTCAATGCCTGTAAAGAACCATCTAGCAGGCTTCTGATATTGTGTGGAAAGTGCTCAGCAACACTATTCACGGCCACCAAGTTATTTTCCTGCTGACTAAGTAGTGATTCTTTCATAAGACCTGATAATGGTGGCTATAATTTATATACCAACAGCTCGAAAGAGTGATGATTCGATGTTAATGCACCATCGTCAGTTGAAACGTTTTAGTTTCATCGAGTTAGGAATAGGAATTCACATTAAGTGTAAAAGCAATCAGTGAAGTCATGTACAATCCTGTTAATAAGTAATGTATAATCCTCTTAATAAATAACGTGCAATCCTCTTAATAAGTAATACACAATCCACTTAACAAAAAATGTACAATCCTCTTAATCAGTAATGTGTAATCATCTTAATAAGTAATGTACAATTAAGTAATGTGAGTAATAGGTAATGCACTATCCTGTTAGAAAGTAATATGCTATCCTCTTAATAAGTAATGTACAATCCTCTTAATAAGAAATGCATAATCCTATTATTAAGTAATGTACAATCCTATTAATAAGTAGCGTACAATTCTTTTTTTAAATGTAATGTACAATCCTCTTAATAAGAAATACACAATCCTTTTAAAAGGTAACGTACAATCAATCCTCTTGATAAGTAACATAATATCATATTAATAATCAATATAAGTAATATACGATATTCATTATAAGCAAACGTTTAATCCTCTTAATAACTTATGTACAATCCTCTTAATATATATTGTACATTATTAAGTAATGAACAATCCTCTTAATAAGTAATGAACAATCCTCTTAATAAGTAATGCACAATCCTCTTAATAAGTAATGAACAATCCTCTTAATAAGTAATGCACAATCCTCTTAATAAGTAACGTACAATCCTCACAATAAAATAGCACACAATCCTCTTAATAATTAACGTAAATCCTCTTATTAAGTAATTTATAAGCATATTAAAAAGTAATGTACAATCATGTAAATAAGTAACGTACAGTCCTCTTAATAAGTAATCTACAATCCTTTAAATATGCATTGTACTATCCTGTTAATAAGTAATGTACTATCATATTAATAAGTAATGTTTTTTGTTTCTTTGTTTGTTTGATTAAGATTTTTAACGTAGCTTTAACAATTTTTCACTCATATCACTACGATGTCTGCAATGAGGCAGTTTATAGTGATGTCTAGTACTGGGGCATCATGCCGCACACAAGTAGCATGATGCCTCACCCAGTCGCATGATCATGACACCAGGCCGACCAGTCCTTACACTAACCTCTTAATGCTGAGCGTCAAGAGAGGCAGCTGTTAATACCATTTTTGTAATTATTTGACATGACTCCGCCGGATATCGAACCCACGACCTCCCGCTTCCGCGGCGGACGCGCTAGCCAGTAGGCCACCAGAGCGGTTAATAAGTAATGTAGGATCATCTTAATAAGTGGCGTACAATCATCGTAATACGTGACGTATAATCCTCTTAATAAGTAACGTATTATCCTCTTGAAAAGTGATGTACCTCTTAATATGTAATCCTCTTAAGAAATGTGATAACGGTGTTATGGTTTCCAGTTTTAATAATTCACTTTTTTTTATAAAGAAGCTTAATTACAACGCTTTAAATGTTAAGGTCAGAAAATATGTTTTGGACAATGGATCTATAAATAATTTTAACAAGTTATCCTGTGCTAGATTGAATGGAATTTAGTACAAAAAAGATTGTTAAGTGAAGATTGTATTTGAAATCGAAAACCATTGCTATTTACATTTCTTGATAAAAGGAACAAATATTTGATTTTATGTCTAATAATATCTTATTGTAGTCAGTAGTTTACACAGTAAACATATATTTATCTGTTTACTTGTTCCTCTAAACATATGCTTATGTGTTAGGGTAACTGTATGTGTCTATAATGACAGGCTGAAGTGCCATTATCTTATTTTATCAATAACTAATAAAGCATCCTCTGCCTTGATATAGTTAATGACTTTATTCGCCGATGATTCTTATACTTAATAAATCTTAAAATGCACAAAATATGTCAATGTGCAAGATATATGGACATATCAAATACGTCCTTTTTCGAACAACTCATATAAATCAAGTGATAAAAAGATTACTCTCTCACTCTGAACACAGATTTGTCATTGTTTCGGCTTGAAAGATTCTGTCTTGAGCGAGGTGATACTGTACTGTTATATTAAGAAACAGGGATTGACATAAAAGATATTTCAAAAGAGACTCTTCCCTCTTGAAGAAGTCTAGACTTCTTTGGCCATTAGTAATAGCTTTCCCCTTGTCTATAGGTTAAGGTGATAGCCCAACAATGTCAATCTAGGCGAAACGACTAAAATAATTCGTCGATGTTATCTTGCTTCGAAAGCTCGACATCAATACATTCTTCTTTATCTCTGTTTACAATTATTCTCATTAAAGATTCTCCCATATTTATATTAAAGTCGTAATAATCATCATGATCTGATACGTTATTATTAGAGTAGAAATCAATATCAAGTTTCAAAATTCAAAATTAGTTGAATGTATTTGAATAACATTAAACCATTCCTCAAAGTTAATAAAGGCATCAAATCCATGCACATTTCTTCGTCAACTTTGAAGTTTATTGACCCGCATAATCCGTTTCCAGCCAAGTCATTTAAATCTAATTAAATTAGTTATTTTTTTTTATCTTCTAATATAGTACAAGGTCAAAAGTTCCTTTAGTGTTTAACATGGTCGGCAAAGGTCAGAAGCTCGATTACGTTTTCAGTTTTATGCAGGAACTATTTCAAAATTCTCTCTGGGAAGTGTTTTACTCACAATTGAAATAACACAGGGATGTCCTCAATTTAATTTAGTTAATTTGAATACGTCGATTACTGGCATTTGTCAACTGACATGTTTGACACGAGACTGACATTTCACCAACACTAATATGCCCATAGAAAACTCTTGGTCGGATTTTTGTAGAACTGAAACCCATGTACGTGTATTGACCACACCTTTTATTATACGATGCATATTGCAATACGTGTAAATGGTCTTGTGGGTTCTGAAAGGATTTTAATGTAATCTCTACAAGGAACAAATCAATGGAAATTAATCGCTAACTCATCAAAGTTTCCATTCGGTTTTGCATCTATGACGAAGTCCTAAGAATTGTTAAGTCAACGTCATAGAAAAATTAATCTTCGAAGAATAAGAGTCAATTATAATTGCTACTAATCATTTTTATTCCAATTAAGGATATAACATTTACCTATATAAATGATAGCATACACATGCTGGCATCTATTAATGATCCAACTGAGATGACAGAAAAGGATTTTTATCGCATATCACGGATAATTCGAAGATTTTACGTTGAACATATATGTGGATAAATTATGCCACTTCAAACTATATGGTGCCTCGTATATCAACTTTAGATTATTAACTGTAGGCGAGGTCAGTCAAAAAAGATCAAGGAATGCCCTGTGTCCCATCGTTGGCGGATATTTATTACGAAGCAAAATGACAAACTTCGAGATTACTGTGAACTAATTGTAGTAGAAAGCATCATCAGATTGATAAAAACTTCTTCGTGCCATATAATGTGAGTTTTATCGACTCACTGGGGTCTACCCACACTGACCGCTATCAAATTTGCATTTAAATAATCTTTGTACGGATATAGAGAGGATTACACTCAGGAAGGACATGTGGCGACTAGCTGAAACTGAAACTATTGATGAGCGACTCAGATTTGATCTTGATAGATCCGTTCCTACCGAAGTAACGCTTCCACGAAATTTTCCTGTTCATTTTTTAAAGATTGAATCAATACGTGAAGAACGTCGTTGAAGACAACACTGTGTTGTATTATCCAAAAATTCTTCCCCAGGCTTATAGAACGGCATTGACAAAATTTACTAGGAGAATGTATATCCCTGTGATCGCATAGTGTATGGTATTTATGTGATGAATGATCTTGATGCTGATATATGAATATGAATACAATGGTGTGTCAAAGTGCATAATCAAACGTGTTAATGAGCTTTAAACTAATAAGCGTCGAGGGCACGGACAACTGAATATCGACGTGAAAACAATCAGCAATAAGAGGAACATGTTCACCACGATCGCGCAAAACTCGTGGAAGCTGTTACGTTGAAAAGTGCATTCAAATAACCTATGGTTAATAGACAATAATGTGAAAGAGTATATATCATTATTTTAAAGACAAGCATGCAGGTACTATCAATGATCTAATTGAACTTAGAGCGCCTAATCAGACTCTCTCGCAGCTGCACAGCAAAAATATGATTGGAAAATTACTGCAAACGGTTTCGCAAAGATCTTCAACGATCCTGTGTAGAATACGGGAATGGTGGATTTTGAAACATTCAATATTGTGGCATTGCGTGAGGTAACGAATTTTGAATATGCAGTGAACCTCAAAGTTGAATGCACCGAAAATTAAGATTTTATCACATTCAGACCAGGCTAGTATTTGAACAGGGTCATTTGAACCTTTGTTTCTAATTATTTTATGTCAGTGTTAACACTTCAAAGAGGCCAGTGTTCTAATTCAATGAAATTGACCAAATTTTGGAAAGAGATAGCTGAACTTTCGATTCGTGTTAAATATTCATTAAATATTCATTAAAGGCAAAATTTATATAATATAGTTCAGAGATTCTGACTGCCGAAACACATGATTGTTTTAGGATTACTTTTGTTTGAAAATGAAGGCATATACCTTGGAAGTAATGGGTATTTAAAGCGACAACCTTGAATGAAATTCTTAAGTCGGAACTTTTCTGACAGAAATAGGGATGGCTCCGAGGAAGACTAGAAAAGAAATGCTTTCGTCGTTAAACGATAAAAGGACCAGGTGACTGTCGTGTGAGAAAAACATGGTTTAGTGTTGGTTGCACAAGTTCTAAGGCATTAAGGAAACATCTTTCCGAGGGAGAGGGGACTCGACAATCCGAAGACAGTGTCCGAAAAAACAGAGAAGTGGCGAGTTAAGTCCGGAAATGGAGAAGTGACGAGTAAAGAATAAAATCTAGGAAGTTCAAGAAGGACGAGTCGGTCGGAAACGGAAGACTAGAGTAAACAGGAAACGTTGGAGCACGGTTGAGAGGAAGGTGAAGCAAGCAGTCGTGGACATTGCGCTCTTTTCATACCTCGTTATGATGACGAAATAAATTCAAATTAATGTTATTTTTCTTGTCTAAAGAATGCATTTTATTTCTTTCCAATAAATCTTGCCCAATTCTGTTTTGATATTTTATCTATCACTCACAATGGGTCATTATATTGAGGGAGCTCAATAACTGAATAACATAGCTAAATCCAATTAACTACCCGTTTTACTAAGAGGGCCGGCTTTCGTCCGGGATAAATTTGACAAGTGTGATTGACAGAGGCTGAATAAGATATGGAACAAATATTAGGGTATCTATAGAAGTGATAAATTTGGTCATTGTTAAACAGGGAATTACGAAAGTGAATAGAGTCAATATCTATGCATTCTTTAGTTAGTGCATGCCATTGTTAAATATTTCTTTAATGTATGTTTTGGTATTGTAAGAAATGAAAATTCCGTACCTGAATTGCTTTCATGGGTGGTTGTTGTTTGACATCAAGTAATGGATAAAGAAATATTGCCTTTAGTTACTCTTGGGAGAAGAGATAAATAAAGAAATCCCTTAGGGAGTAAATGCACATTGTTGGTGGAGGCAATGAAAATTCGGACATAAATTCGGAATTTTGTCCTGCCAAACGCTGTTAGGATTTATTTGAGGGATTAAAGGTAGTCCGTAGGACAGGACTATCGGAATAGAAAACGGGTAAGTATGCTTCAGGAAGCTTTTCTCTAGACGACAGTAAGAGTAAGTAAATACCTAGGCTAAGTAAATTAGTTGGGGATACAATTCCGTAGACTAGAATGACAACTGATAGGCAGTTGGTCAAAGAGTTTAAGTCTATTGGTAAAGACAAATTAGGTTATGAAGGGACACAATTAGCGGAATTTGTAGAGCGGAGTCTCATGGAATACAGAGAACAACAGGAGGCAGAGAAAGAGAGAATTAAGCAAGCCAAGAAGAAAGAATTAGACAAGCCGAGAAAAAAGAGAGAATTAGACAAGACGAGGAAAGAGACAGAATCAGACAAACCGAAGAAACAGACAGATAAAGATAAATCAAGTTAGCCAGATTGCAGGTCGAAGAAAGAGCCAGGAAGATAGAACATGCGTATCGTCCAGATAACAATGCCGGTGCGCTTTTCAATAAATGGATTAAAATGACAGGCACCGCGCTCACGTACGAAGGCATACGGGAAGAGAGTTTGAAAGAACATGTTCTCAGTACGTATCGGAAAGACCTGATCGTATTTATAGAGGAGCGTGCTTTCGCGATCTTAGAATAAATCAGTGCGATGGCTGAACGATATGAGAGTGCATACTCTCATCCAACCACCTGGGGTGGCAGGGATCGACCCAGAGTCACTGACTTTAGAAAGGCTAACGGGTTGGCACCTAGTAGTCGGAATGGTCAAATTGTGGGAAGCTAGGGGCTAATAATTGCAGCCGTGATCAGATCCGTCGCACAGGAATGACCCAAGGGGTAGATTAGGGTACCACAGGTAAGAAATCTGAAGTTGAATTCTACAAACCTGGCCGTATTCTCAAAGACTGCACGAAACATCGTCGAACGATAAATGCAATGATCTCAGGCACTGGTAGAATATTTAATCCAGTACGATGGTCAAATACAGCAACATCTACGGTAAATGGAGAGAAGGAACCAGTGCTGTATGACACCAGTTTATAGTTACCTGGCACTGGTGGATAGCAAATTTGTCCAATTCGCTAATATGACTCAACATTCCACGACTGCTCAACTGTCTTGACAGAATGACCAGCCATGACGAACTTGGAGTCCAGTTTAAAGTTGCTGGATGAAACTCATGTGAAACTGAAACCCTTTCCACTACCTCATGCGAAGTTAGAAACTGTACGGGACGAAATTAGAATTATGCTTGACTTAGGAGTCATTTAAACAGCTAAACATGCATATAGTTTACCGGTTGTTTTATTTTTATTCAGAAGAAGGATGGTGATCACCGCTTTTTTGTCGCCTATATGAAATTAAACTGGATCACAGAATTTCAAGTCTAAGTGTTACCGGCTCCTAAGTCCATATTTGCCGTAGTAAACAACGCCAAATATTTGTCTAAAATAGACTTGTCCAAGGGATATTGCCAAATTGCAGTTCGTAAGTAAGACCGTCAAGAACTTCCCTTTGCAACACCAGATGGAACATACCAATGGGTAGTCATGCCCTTCGTGGTCCAGAATGCACCCAGCATTTTAACTAGAATGATGAGGAAACTACTAGAAATCTTTAAGAGGGACAGGAGGTTAAACTTTCACGGACGATTTGTTTTTGGCGATACCTACTTTTCGGGAAAACAAAGTTCTGGAACGACTTAGACAGCCTCGGCTCACCAACCGATCCTAAATATGTCACACAGGATTTCGGAGACTGACGTATCTAGGACGAACATTCAGTGAATGTACATCAACCCCAGACAGTGCTAAAGTCGACCAACTACGAAACGCCGCACGTCCAACTACAAAAACAGAAATGCGATCATTTTTAGGACTTGCAAGTTATATAGCAGGTATTTTGCAAACTTCAGCGCTATTACTGTTCCGTTGACTGACTTTACAAAGGAAGAAGAGAACATTTCAGACGTTGAAGGATATGTTGACGTCAGATGCCGTAGTTAGAATACGGGACGTGACCACGAACTTTGTCTTACGTATCGACACTTCTGACTAAGGTCTTGGTACATCTTTACTGCAGAAGCATGATTGGAACTTATTCCCGGATACTTGTGGTAGTAGGAAGTTTTTGCTGCAGCGCTATCTGGATTTGCGAAAGTTTAGTCTTCAAACTGACCACCAGCCACTTGCTTATCTGGCCCAAGCTAAATTGACAAATGGTCGTTTAATGAGATAGTCATTAATTATTCAGTAATATCAAGTTAAATTGCGTTACATTAAGGGAAGCGCCAATGCAGGATGAAACTTGAATGCAGTTTCAAAATTTGGAGAGCAGAATCCCAGATTTGTCTAAAAAAATGAAGCCTATGTGAAGTATCGAATTCTGAATAAGCAATGACCCTTACAGTTGAATTCGCCGAGAATTAAAATGTTATCATATTTAGACAAGGGTAGTCTTTGCCAAGGGTCATTTCTAGCTTTTTTTTTCTCGTAATTTCTTTAATTTCACTGTTATAACTTAAAAAGGGCCAGGGTTCCGATTCAATGAAATTGACCTTATATCTTAAAACGGGTTTGAGCAAGAGATAGCTGAACTCCTTCAAAAAAAAATGTTTTATAACGTAGTTCAGATATTCTGACTCAAGAAAGAAATGACTGTATTTGGACATTTTATTAGAAACCACTGATTCTGATTGGTCGAATCAAGTTAAGGCGTGCACCTTGAAAGTAAATGGTATTTACAACCTTACTCTAAATTATTTAGTCCGAAATATTCTGAGAAAAAGGAAGCCTATAAAAGAATAGTGCTTTCTCGTTAAATGAGAAAGGGATCAGCTGATTTTCTTGTGAGAATGACACAGTTGAGTGCTGGTTCCACAAGATCTAAAATTAACACTATTAAGGAAACAGTTTTCCGAGGGAGAGGATACTCGACAGTTCGAAGTCTGAAAAAAGAGAAGTAACAAGTGAAGTCCAGAATGGGAGAAGTGATCAGTAAAGAGTAAAATATATGTAGTCCAAGAAGGATAAGGCAGTTGGAAAAGGACGATCGAGGAAATAGAAAACGTTGTGACACGGTCAAGAGGAAGGTAATGCGATCATTCGGGGACATTGAATTCGTTTCACTAATAGTTATGATGATGAAATAAATCCGAATTATTCATTGCTAGTAAATCACTTTAGTATCGTTTCAATTGAAATAAAATTATCAATATTAATTTGGTTGATTAAAGTTGTTATTTTCTTGTCTAAGGTGGCTCCTATTAAACTATTTCTTCCTAATAATCTTGTCAAGTTCTGTGTTAATATTCTACCTTTCACTCACACCGGATCATAATATCGAGGGAGGTCAACCCCTAGATAACGTAGCTAAATCCAGTTAAGTACCCCTATTACTAAGAGGAAGACTTACACGTTAACGTTTATAGTGTCGCCTGTTCTTCTGCCAGTTTCCTCTGACGTTTACCCAAAGCTGGCTTGCGAAATTAGCCTCTCATGGGAAAGGCTAAGAGAGTAAACTCTAACAGAACATTCTGAGATTGAGTCCCTAAGGCGACTTGGCATTGTTTGCAGTGTCATCTCTGGAACTCACGCGACGCCACTGGTGCCATAACGAATACGCTTGTCCTATCCCTTGAAATACATCAGCTGCGTAGTGAGAGGGACTCCTCAGCTACATGGTCAATAACTGATTCTCCATATCTCCCTGCCCAGGTTTGCGCCTTGGAGAGGACATTCCAGCTTCGATTCAAAGCGTCGACACAACAGCAGAAGCAGAAGTTTTCCGGTTTTAGATCATACCTTGATTAGCGTTGAGTCAGACACCGGGGATTGCTTCTGATAGTGGGGGAGACCAACATAACTCACTTGACACTTACCGCCCGCCTCCAGCTAAACAGCCCCCCAGACAATAAGGTGCCGTCCCGCCACAGTTCGTCTGCTTTACTAGTTGCGCAGGGTGCAAGGTACGCGAGAACCTGACAAAGTGGTCTGCAACGATTTCACTAAGAAATAACAAACAAATATCAACAAGGAAACCTCCAATCCTCAGGCTAGGTACCTGGAATATCATAATTATGCTGACTGGACGCTCAGATGATCGCTAGGAAATCAGCTATGTTCGAAAGACTTCAGTCATCAACGAGGAACTTGCAAGTCTGTCCATAGCTAAAGCCCAAATGAAGGATGCCATCGCTGCAGACGTCATCAAGTACGGCTGCATCATGCTTCTTACACACCTGCACTACCGTCTCTGCCATTGCTGGGATGAGGATGCAGTTCCGCAGGACATGAGAGATGCCAACATCGTAACCCTGTACAAGAATAAAGGGAACAGAAGCGACTGCAACAACTACTGGGGATATCCCTTCTCGCCCTAGTGGGTAAAGGCTTCGCACGCGTCATCCTATACAGACTTTACACACTTGCTGTACAGTGTATCCAGAGTCGTTGTGCTGGCTCATCGCTGAGAGTTCCACAATTGACAGGCAGCTGCAGGAAAAATACAGAGAACAACACAAACCGCTCTTTCTGGTCGATCTGGTCAGCAAAGACGGACTCTTCACGTCCTGAAGAAGATTGCATGTCCTCAAAAGCTGCAAAGCATGATCCAGTCCTTCCACGATGGCATTAAAGCGACATTGCAGTACGATGGGTCAGCGTCCGACCCCTTCAACAACAGTAGCAGAGTGAACAACAGTATGCTGACCATAAACACTAAATCCGCGTATCGTGCCTGCTTGCTAATCACCATCCTGTATGCCAGTGAAATCTGGAACCTGGACGCCCCACAAAGACTGATCGCCTTTGTCCAAAGCATACCCAGGATCACTTGGAGTCATCGAGTAACAAACATTGAGGTCCCTGAACGTGCCAAGATATCCACCATGATCACACGTCTTTGACAACGTCGCATCAGATGGCTGGGCTATGTACATCTAATAGATGACGCACGGATCCCCAAAGACATTCTGTATGTATTCAGAACTTGCCGGTGGTAAACAGGTCGCTCAAGCGGCCACGTCTCCGCTTCAAAGATGTCTGCAAGCGAGACATGAAAGCCCTTGACATCGATGTCAACACCTGGGAAGAGCTTGCTCTAGATAGCGATAACTCGGTTTGTAATCCGGCGATGACAAGCTACGCTTGCTAGCTGATGACAAGCGATCTCGGAGAAAGAAGTACAGCAAGGACTACCACTCCCGTGTAAAGCTACATAGCCACTATAGACGCTGCACAACCACCAACCGTGACATCTCTAATGGGCACACGTCTATCATCTCTTGAGACTAAGGGATGCCAAGCGTTATTACATGTCCCTTCATATGCATTTAAATGAATATTGGATTGCTAAGTTAATCAAAGAAGTCCTTTCAGAGTTGCACTTTTGATGTTAATACGATATTATTAATAACCTAATTACACAGAGGATACTTATTCACAGAAAAGAACCAGTAGATAAAAGTAACCGCACGGGCTGAAAAAGCAAACAATACACCCTCCCCTACTCACATCCTGCCACCATAAACATGAATGCATATTATTGATCAGATCATCAAGATAAGGTGGATTTATTTTTATGTTAACGTTTGACTATTGTGGAGGTGGGGTTGCGGAGACTTTTATCCAGTAAATTGTATTTCTTCCTTGAGAATCAAACTGTACGCAAACATCTATCGTTCTTAGCGTTTGTACCATTCAACACACGCATGCTGACGAGTCATTTGGTGACAGGTTTAATGCAAAGTTGCGATCGTTCATAGGACTCTTCTAAGGTAGAAAATTACTGGTAGTTTTATCAGCGGATCTGGATATTTTATAAGTCGTAGATTTCATCAGGTATATAGTTATATTTTAACTGTTTCTGTTTATCACAACTACACCCATTAATTTCCATGATGAAGTTCATGTACATAATTTCGTCAGACAATGAATATAATATGCATGTAATTTTATATTTAATTCTAATTGTTTCTGCAAAGAGACACTCACAAGCTGCTAAGCATATTTATGCAAAGCAGCTTAAAAGCCCATACAACAAATTCTATCGAAAGTAGTCAGGAGCGCCAAGCCGGAGTTGCATAATTTACAATAGAGAATAATGAGGTACACAGCGACAGAAAATGAGGGGTGGGGATCATCTAACGTGCTTCTCAAGTGTTGCAAGATTAACACATTTTTCGGAATTCTGACTGACTGATATGTTAAGGCATTGTTTACTTCGATATGGCGTCTATTTAACATTCAGTACATCTTAGATAGTGACATCAAAACATGGTGTTAGCGAGAAGTGCGTCTAAACACTGGAGTCGAGTTTTACGTAAATACTTCGTTTGTTGTTATTATCATAACATAAGTTAGAACACGACACAGGCTCACCGGATTCATCAGTTGATAAACACATTTCAAGAGTAAGCAACATTTTCCTTGACCGTTTTGAGACTTAGTATTGACAATACATTAAAATCGATTTTTATTTGTGTATATAAATACCCACAAGCTGATGAACGGATCTCGCGGTAGAACATGGTGAACGTGTCGCTAGTGATATGGTCAACATTAAGCTAGACAAAATCAAAACATTCGCTTATAAATTAATTGACCTTGAAGCACAACAATAACGGAACAGTCTGATATTTTGGGAGTTAGGTAAAGTTATACACGAGCACTGTTTGCAAGTAATGGATTACTTTCTTAGCAACAAACTAGGAGCAGACCCAGACATTATATGCATACACATAGATCACTGCAATAGAAAACAGCAGTGGAAAATGACGTCATGGCGTCATATTATGATGTCACCACTAACATGTATTGAGTGTTAAATAGACGCCATATCAAAGCAACCACAGCCTTTAAGTATCAGTCAGTCAGACTAAGACACCAACATAATTACCATCAGCCGTTCTGCTAAAGTGAGACACATGACAATTATACCAGCTTTGCATGATTAACAGATGATAAGTCGAGTCGATATTATCAAATGCTTTCAAACCAAAGGACATAACATTTGGCATTAGTCGCCATTTGTTAGCACAAAATAGGCTATACATGGCAGCCAGTATCAATGGTGAAGAAATAACCCGGACAAATCACGGAAAGAACCATCGACCCACGAGAAGCTACTGGCAAGCTTTCGTACGTACCCACATTGGAGAACCTATAGAACTTGCAGAAACACCGCCAGATAAAGAACCTTCTTATAAACCACCAGAGAATCTGGACGGTGACTACGACCATTGTGCATCGATCACCATTTTAGGAGTACACGGGTGTTCAAAGGGCAATCGTAGTGATGATTGCACAGCAATGCTAAATAGAACTCAAAACTTGGGTATACCGAGTCTAAAAATCAACACAAAACAAACAAATATGGCATGTGTTGATTGGTACGGTTTTAGACGTAAACCTTTTACCCTGATTTCAGTGAACTCATCCAAAAATATGATATTGTGTTTGTGGAACAAATCTATAGTATAACTCCCTTTTTTCTTGTACCCTTTGTCCTATTTAAATAAAGGAAAACTTTAATATATTAAAAGTGCTCAGAACTAAGTCATTTCATTTATTGACAAATAATTTCTAACCTGAATGTAACCAGACTGACCCTAACACAAACGTCCTCCACACATTTCATGGTTAACGGACTTTCTATACTAACAAGTCGCCTTATTTTTTTCCACTACGGGCGAGACTCTTTTCTTCATACAACATTGTGACGTAGTTCATCGCATTTGGTAACTGCTGTATAATTCCATAAATTATCATAATGTTGAGAGATTAAAGTTATATCCTTTTCACACATGTAAATAGAAAATAAATCGCTTGTTAAATGCTCGTGAAAGACAAATTTACAATTGTCATTCTTTTCCTTTGCGTCATTCGAAATTGTAATTATCGAAATCAGACGACATATTATTTACCTTTTATGTTCATTCATGTGTAGTTTTACTTACACCCCTTCGCTGAAAATGCGAACCACCTGGACCAAACAAATTTCAAGGAAGTAATCAAAAACTAGGAAAGGAAGACAGAATGGGAGAGCAGAATTCAAAACATGAGAAAATAATGATATATATCAAGCATAACTTTATAAGCCAACGGATGTAAGACAAATAAGATAAGATAAGAAGATAAGAATTCTTTATTTCAGACTACAAAGTCCATACCTCTAAATTAAAAAAATAAAGTTTTATAAAAAAAAATAAAACAACCCAAACATTTTAAACATAGAAGTACACACACACACACACATATCTTCATTATCCGACCGATTGGATTTAAAAATATGACCCAAATACGTATAAGTGTTGACATAGATAAGAGCATTGCCGTTAAGATATACAAGGGGAGGAGATGGTAATTTGAAAGAAGCTGTCTGAAAGACCATGCATACTGATTATTTTGCATTATATCATTCTCAAACACGTATTGTTCACATAGCTTTAATAATTTCCTTAAACCTGCTATAGAAGGACTTATCAATGACATATCATCAGCAAAACTGAAATTGTTAAGAAATAACACATATTGAATATATATATATATATATATATATATATATATATATATATATATATATATATATATATATTATTGTTATTTCTTAACAATTCCAGTTTTGCTGATGATATGTCATTGAATAACACCCCATTGGTTACATTAAAAGCGCTGGATATTACACTTCCACATCGCACACAATACAATTGTTTCCCATACCAGTTTACTAAAGTATGAACTATGTAGACAGGTATTTTAATATCAATCAACTTTTTAAAGTGTGTCCAACTTTTTAAATACATTTCCATGTAAAATAAAACACCATAGGCTATAATTCATAATTAGTGTTTGTTTTTTGTTAAATACATTACTCATTCAGCAATCGTACACTTAAGCTTAAAAAGATATATGTTGTTAAAATCTACAGACTAAACATTATTATTTAATTAATAACTTAGGAATACATTGTTAATGGTGTTTTGACATTATTTACTGGATACATCTGTGTCAGTACAATACAATTAGAAGTGTGTATTAATATCACTTTCGTTTAATGTCTATTACACGGGGCGATAAAACGGACATTAATTAGATATGATTAACGTTAATAATATTCAATATGTAAATAAAGGAGCACATCCTATTTATTTTAGATGAATGCATTTTTATATAGCGTTTCAATCACACCATTTTACTCAAATACGGGAGATTAGATGATGAATTAGCCACTTGTTGAGAAATAAACGGAACCTTGCATGATATCAGACGGTTCTTGTGTTACAGATTCCTTTACATCAAGTGCTTGCTTATGTGCTATGTTTGAAGTACTTTGTCTTTATGCTAAATGTTGGACGACTATAAAAATGAACTAACGATAATAGATTAAGTTCATTATTTATACTCGATTAACTCAATAAAAAGGATTTTTCTTTCTTTTCGATTACAACGATCTCTGCAAACACCAAAGGTTTTTCCAAAAAGGATGTGTCATTGATTCTGACATTCGAGCTCTGCAATCTAAAAATCATTACCATTTGTTCAATTAAAGCTGCTGATTAAATTGCCAATTCCAATCAATGGAATTCTCAATTCTTCTCTTCCAAAACAAGTTTCTAAAATTAGACTAGTGTACTCAAACTTCCTAATAAATAAATTAAAAAATTTTGAATTGTGTTTTTCAAGATTCAATGCTTTGCTCGAGTCTGATATTTTTTGTTCCAAAGATACTTTGGCATTTTTTAAAAAAATGTTATCACCTAGACGTATCTTAAGATACGAAAGCCACAATGTCTGTATCATCCTCCACATTTCAATAATTAGCAAGGTATGAACACCTCAGCAATTAAAATATACAACTAATCATGATACAAAAGCCACAATGTCTGTTTCATCCTCCATATTTCAATAATCAGCAAGGTATGAACACCTCAGCAATTAAAATATACCACTAATCATGATACGAAAGCCACAATGTCTGTTTCATCCTCCACATTTCAATAATTAGCAAGGTATGAACACCTCAGCAATTAAAATATACAACTAATCATGATACGAAAGCCACAATGTCTGTTTCATCCTCCACATTTCAATAATTAGCAAGGTATGAACACCTCAGCAATTACAATATACAACTAATCATGATACGAAAACCACAATGTCTGTTTCATCCTCCATATTTCAATAATTAGCAAGGTATGAACACCTCAGCAATTAAAATATACAACTAATCATGATACAAAAGCCACAATGTCTGTTTCATCCTCCACATTTCAATAATTAGCAAGGTATGAACACCTCAGCAATTAAAATATACAACTAATCATGATACGAAAGCCACAATGTCTGTTTCATACTCCACATTTCAATAATTAGCAAGGTATGAACACCTCAGCAATTAAAATATACAACTAATCATGATACGAAAGCCACAATGTCTGTTTCATCCTCCATATTTCAATAATTAGCAAGGTATGAACACCTCAGCAATTAAAATATACAACTAATCATGATACAAAAGCCACAATGTCTGTTTCATCCTCCATATTTCAATAATTAGCAAGGTATGAACACCTCAGCAATTAAAATATACAACTAATCATGATACAAAAACCACAATGTCTGTTTCATCCTCCATATTTCAATAATTAGCAAGGTATGAACACCTCAGCAATTAAAATATACAACTAATCATGATACGAAAGCCACAATGTCTGTTTCATCCTCCACATTTCAATAATTAGCAAGGTATGAACACCTCAGCAACTAAAATATACAACTAATCATGATACGAAAGCCACAATGTCTGTTTCATAATCCACATTTCAATAATTAGCAAGGTATGAACACCTCAGCAATTAAAATATACAACTAATCATGAT
Organism: Unio delphinus; assembly: GCA_029339505.1. Classification (NCBI taxonomy): domain Eukaryota; kingdom Metazoa; phylum Mollusca; class Bivalvia; order Unionida; family Unionidae; genus Unio; species Unio delphinus. The sequence continues at coordinate 12,771,681 of JAQISU010000076.1, forward strand.
ACGAAAGCCACAATGTCTGTTTCATCCTCCACATTTCAATAATTAGCAAGGTATGAACACCTCAGCAATTAAAATATACAACTAATCATGATACAAAAGCCACAATGTCTGTTTCATCCTCCACATTTCAATAATTAGCAAGGTATGAACACCTCAGCAATTAAAATATACAACTAATCATGATACGAAAGCCACAATGTCTGTTTCATAATCCACATTTCAATAATTAGCAAGGTATGAACACCTCAGCAATTAAAATATACAACAAATCATGATACAAAAGCCACAATGTCTGTTTCATCCTCCATATTTCAATAATTAGCAAGGTATGAACACCTCAGCAATTAAAATATACAACTAATCATGATACGAAAGCCACAATGTCTGTTTCATCCTCCACATTTCAATAATTAGCAAGGTATGAACACCTCAGCAATTAAAATATACAACTAATCATGATACGAAAGCCACAATGTCTGTTTCATCCTCCACATTTCAATAATTAGCAAGGTATGAACACCTCAGCAATTAAAATATACAACTAATCATGATACGAAAGCCACAATGTCTGTTTCATCCTCCACATTTCAATAATTAGCAAGGTATGAACACCTCAGCAATTAAAATATACAACTAATCATGATACGAAAGCCACAATGTCTGTTTCATCCTCCACATTTCAATAATTAGCAAGGTATGAATACCTCAGCAATTAAAATATACAACTAATCATGATACGAAAGCCACAATGTCTGTTTCATCCTCCACATTTCAATAATTAGCAAGGTATGAACACCTCAGCAATTAAAATAGTCAGCACTGCATGATTTAAAGCAGAATTGTAACGTATAACCGAACATTGTTGCGAATATTACGAATATAAATTTGTTATTCAAATATTGGCTTGGTTGCCAAGAGAGTTTGGCCTTTATTTTAAAGACATAATGAAAAGTAAATTACCCAATGTTGAATTAGTTCACATGAGAAGATTTTTAAATCAGCTGAATCACCTGAAATTGAAACTCCAACTCACAAGGTAATCATCCTGTCAAAATTCTGTAGTCCTCGTAATATAGCTATTTACATTCATTATATTCTTGAACGATAACATGTAATACAGCAAGTTGATGACGAACATTCTATAGCATATGGGTCATATTAAAGCCAATATGGTCAGTAACAGTTGTTGTCAATCCTGCAAAATGCTATCACTTTCTACCTCCTGAATATCCTGCATCAAACAATATTTCGTCTTTTAAGCAAAAGCCATTACAAAGCTAGCGAATGGTTATATATGGCTAAAGCTAAATACGATTCGTTCTTTATTTTCTTTAAGATCAGTAGGGTAAAGCGTACTACTCTCTATTTTGCTGTGCCTTAGTACAGTCATATATGTCATATGTATGTGTGTTCCAGTTTGTGAAGGGAGTATGTTTTGACTCGATATTTTTAAACTAAGTAACTGGAGAGGAAAACAAAACCACAAAGTGGATTAAAATTAAAATACAAAATGAACATTGACATGGAACTTACAGTATTGTGATTTAAATCCCAAGTAATTCTAAAAGTTATAACAAGACCAGCAATACATAGTATTCCGAATGTTTTGTGATGGTGTGCTAGTAGCCTTAAATGTGTAGATATGTTATGTATAATTAATTTGCATTGTTTATTGTTTTGTACTCATATTATGCTATGGATAATTGGGACTTGACCTTGTCCAAAATCAAGTTTAATTTCTACCTAACCTGAATCGTTGATGTTGGTTTTGTAACCTACATGCTTCTCTCAACCTGAATACAGAACATGCGATACCAATGATTGGCTGAACCAAAGATATTAGTCTGATTTCATGTCATTTGTTAAATACTCACTTTGTGCGATAGGAACATCTAAACAGACTGAATTTTTAGCAGGGTTATCTCTCAACATACTTGTTTAACATACTTATATGGCAAAATTGTTTATGTTTTCGCCTCCCATGATTGATACTTGTATAATTAATTTAAGTCACTTACTTTCTTTCAACTGTAGATGTTGAGATATTTGAGAGATATCTGCAGAACTCTATCTTAAGACATAAAATTTGACCCTTACTCAGATTGGATAGATATGGAAGGCCAAAAAGTGTCTAAAAATACTTCATCAAAGCTTTGACTTTGGTTTGACATCAAAATATTTCTCCTAGAAATCTTTAGGAAGAACACATTATTATCATTAGGAACTTCTATGTAAAGAGGAGGTGCTTTCTGCTTGCAAGTTCTAAATCATTTCACTTGAATTAATTGCATTTGTCTTTCGTCTTTGCAGCTCTAGTTCAATATTATCTTTATCTCTTTGAATTTGCATTCATATTTGTATCTCGTCTCTCCTTTTCTTTTTTCTGCAATTTTATTTCTCTTCTTTTGTATTTGCATTTCACTTTTTTTATCTTTCTCTTTCCTAGATTTGGATGTTGCTATAATTTTAAATCTGAATGTTTCTTAAATGTAATTTCATCTGGTTTTGAGATTTTGATTTTTTAATTTCATATAAGAGTCAAATAGCGACTTACTAATGAAACACAAAGCTCATTTATTCAAAATAGTCATTCCAGCAAGTATTAGACCATTTGTTTTTACTTCTTGCTTCTTTAAAGCTGTCATGGTTTCTAAACGACAATATTGTCTGGCAAGCTGAATCACTTCGTTCATATTTAAGGACACTAACCCTTCCTTGTCGGGATTTAAAATAAAGTTCACTACTATTAGATGAATTGTAAAAGTTTGCCCTTAAGATTTCTCAAGTAAAAAAATAAAAATAGCAGGAAGTAAATAAATTAAGAAACAAAATGGCATTACGTTTCCAAAACAAACTAAAGTTTTCTGAAAGGTTTAAAAGAAACAAATATCTCGGACAATGGTCCCCAATTTTGTGTTATGGCTCAAGTGTAAATTTGAAAAGAATTTACAGTATAGAGAGTTAAATAAATTATCACTTTTAAATAAATCCGTATATTCTTATATAATTTAATGTAATTTAGTTTTGCTCTATTTCCTCAGAAACTATTATGTCTTTAAAGTTTGTCATCAATGATATATTAGCAAGTTGCTTTAGGGAATTACAATAACTATCTGAAGTTCGTTTTTCGTTATAATGAAAACAACCTTTGCAGTCTTTTTCAACTATAAATAATTTATAATTGTCGTTATAATGTTGTGATATTGGTACTTTTACTATACGGATTGTTATTTTTTAAATATTAGTGATCAGACGAGAATCGCATCTAGAGAAATTAATACTAATATATACCATGTAGATAAATGAATCTGATCGTTTCGTACATTATTCTGAGCTGAATCGATTAATGTGGGACTAAAATTTTACCAAACCTATATCTCTAATTTGGTATTTAGTATTTTCTCTAAGTATCGTTCATATCATTTTTCTGGATGTATTTAAACATGTCTCTTAAACGAGTCTCATAGCTTTGTTGCAACAATTCTATTATATATATATATATATATATATATATATATATATATATATATATATATATATATATATATATATATATATATATATATATATATATATATATCTTATAGGTTGAATTAATATAAGCTTTAGTGCTTTAGTTTCCTTCTTTCAGATGTTCAGATATCGCTATTTTTATGAAACAAACTTTCGCCGTTTATATTTATAGTATCTTCAGTAAAATTGACAGAAAATTCGTTCTGCTTTCAAAGTAATATTTTGCAGTTACAAAGAAGTGAGAAAACTATATATATGTTTGATTCAACATTTAGCTTCTTTCTAGAGCTTTTCCGCATACACAATGTTTTGATTTGTATTTTCTAAATTTGACATTTCTTCTACTGTAGCACCAGTTGATTTTGTATTATATAATTATATGTATTGTTTGTAGTGTGCATTTTCATGTTGCGAGTAAAATCCATTTGTATAATGTAAATTATTCTATATATGAAACAGAAGATATTCATGGATTCAGTCAGAATAGCATGTTAGTGACACATTATTTTCTTCTAGCCCCCAACCATTCACAGATTTATTTAATCTTTTCATTTACCTATTGTAGAATCATTGGAGAAAGTGGAACTAGTAGTGATGCTTAGGACATTAGAACTGGAAATATAGCAGCAGTACATTAGAACATGGAAATATAGCAGTAGTACATTAGACATGGAAATATAGCAGCAGTGCATTAGACATGGAAATATAGCAGCAGTACATTAGACATGGAAATATAGCAGCAGTACATTAGACATGGAAATATAGCATCAGTACATTAGACATGGAAATATAGCATCAGTACATTAGACATGGAAATATAGCAGCAGTACATTAGACATGGAAATATAGCAGCAGTACATTAGACATGGAAATATAGCATCAGTACATTAGACTTGGAAATATAGCAGTAGTACATTAGAACATGGAAATATAGCAGTAGTACATTAGACTTGGAAATATAGCAGTAGTACATTAGAACATGGAAATATAGCAGTAGTATATTAGACATAGAAGTGCGTAGCAGTTTAGATAAAACTTCTGAATTTATACACTGTATAGTCTGAGAAAATGAAAATGAATTCGATTATGAGGGTATAACATTCAAATAACTAAAGACAAAAAAGTTACTCAAGCATGAAACTTGGTCATTTGCTCTAATTAGAAACTGCTAGAAAACATCCAAACATACCAACAATGTTTGCTTCTATTACTCCTGCCTGTGCAACTAATGCAGCCTTTACTCATCTACTTCCTATACTTATCGTTTAATGCAATCGTCACTGATTATATTATTATCTATATCTATTTTATGCGCTTCAATTTGTCAGCGATTCAGACAAAAGTTTAAAAAGATATTCACTAAAATTTGAGTTCAAGGCCTAATCATATTACGAGGATAGCATATTAGAAAACGGGACTTGTTGACAGATGAAAATTTTCATTAGAAGTTACTTACATCTGGGAATTCCAGGACAATATATTGAGTAGTAAGGTAAGTAAGTATATAAAGTTGATTTGGTTGACAAAATTCATTCATATTAATCTTTGGGAATCTATGGTCCTTGTTTCAAGTTATGTTTAGATATCATTTTAAAAGAATTATTTGTTCTAATTATTAACTGGAGTTACAAAGTGCTCACTGAAGTTTTGGACTAAAACAAAACCTTGTTATCATTGATACTGTGTGACACTTAAGGACATTCAAGATTATTGGAGTTTATTCGGAACATTCTATAATTTTGAAAACGTTCAGGGAATTAATTTATAATAGTGTAAGTATCTCTTAACTCATTACTTCTCACATTGAAGCTTAGAGAAATAATGTATTAGTTGATTAACTTCTCATATTGAAGGTTAGAGAAATAATTTATTAGTTGATTTTACTAAACTTATTGGGGTCGCTATTATTGTGTAACATAACTTATTATCTAGAGCCGTAACACTATTTCTTGAAATTGTACTCGCTTCATTGCTACTAGTGATAGTACTACTAAGACGGTACTATACTATAATACTATTAATTCATTGATACACTATTAATTCCTTGATAGCACTATTAATTCCTTGTTAATTCCTTGATAGCACTATTAATTCCTTGATCGCACTATTGATTACTATTAATTCCTTGATACACTATTAATTCCTTGATACACTATTAATTCCTTGATAGCACTATTAATTCCTTGATAGCATTATTAATTCCTTGATACTCTATTCATTCCTTGATAACATTATTAATTCCTTGACACACTATTCATTCCTTGATAGCATTATTAATTCCTTGATACACTATTAATTTCTTGATAGCATTATTAATTCCTTGATACACTATTAATTCCTTGATAGCATTATTAATTCATTGATACACTATTAATTCCTTGATAGCACTATTAATTCCTTGATACACTATTAATTCCTTTATAGCACTATTAATTCCTTGATAGGACTATTAATTCCTTTATAACACTATTAATTCCTTCATAGCATTATTAATTCCTTGATAGCACTATTAATTCCTTTATAGCACTATTAATTCCTTGATAGCACTATTAATTATTTGATAGCACTATTAATTCCTTGATAGCACTATTAATTCCTTGATAGCACTATTAATTTCTTGATAGCATTATTAATTCCTTGATACACTATTAATTCCTTGATAGCACTATTAATTCCTTGATAGCACTATTAATTCCTTGATAGCACTATTAATTCCTTGATACACTATTAATCTCTTTATAGAACTATTAATTCCTTGATAGCACTATTAATTCCTTGATAGCACTATTAATTCCTTGATAGCATTATTAATTCCTTGATAGCATTATTAATTCCTTGATAGCACTATTAATTCCTTGATAGCACTATTAATTCCTTGATAGCATTATTAATTCCTTGATAGCATTATTAATTCATTGATAGCACTATTAATTTCTTTATAGCACTATTAATTCCTTTATAGCACTATTAATTCCTTGATAGCACTATTAATTTCTTGATAGCACTATAAATTCCTTGATAAGACTATTCATTCCTTTATAGCACTATTAATTCCTTGATAGCACTATTAATTTCTTGATACACTATTAATTCCTTGATAGCACTATTAAATCCTTGATACACTATTAATTCCTTGATAGCACTATTAATTCCTTGATACACTATTAATTCCTTGATACACTATTAATTCCTTGATAGCATTATTAATTCCTTGATAGCATTATTAATTCCTTGATACACTATTAATTCCTTGATACACTATTAATTCCTTGATAGCACTATTAATTCCTTGATACACTATTTATTCCCTGATAGCATTATTAATTCCTTGATAGCACTATTAATTTCTTTATAGCACTATTAATTCCTTGATAGCACTATTAATTCCTTGATACACTATTCATTCCCTGATAGCACTATTAATTCCTTGATAGCACTATTAATTCCTTGATAGCACTATTAATTCCTTGATAGCATTATTAATTCCTTGATAGCACTATTAATTTCTTTATAGCACTATTAATTCCTTGATAGCACTATTAATTCCTTTATAGCACTATTAATTCCTTGATAGCACTATTAATTTCTTGATAGCACTATTAATTCCTTGTTAGCACTATTAATTCCTTGATACACGATTAATTTCTGATAGCACTATTAATTCCTTGATACACTATTAATTCCTTGATAGCACTATTAATTCCTTGATACACTATTAATTCCTTTATAGCACTATTAATTCCTTGATACACTATTAATTCCTTGATACACTATTAATTCCTTGATAGCATTATTAATTCCTTGATAGCATTATTAATTCCTTGATACACTATTAATTCCTTGATAGCACTATTAATTCCTTGATAGCACTTCTAATTCCTTGATACACTATTAATTCCTTGATAGCACTATTAATTCCTTGATACACTATTAATTCCCTGATAGCACTATTAATTCCTTGATACACTATTAATTCCTTGATAGCACTAATAATTCCTTGATAGCACTATTAATTCCTTGATATCACTATTAATTCCTTGATAGCATTATTAATTCCTTTATAACATTATTAATTCCATGATAGCACTATTAATTCCTTGATATCACTATTAATGTCTTTATAGCACTATTAATTCCTTGATAGCACTATTAATTCCTTGATAGCACTATTAATTCCTTGATAGCATTATTATTTCCTTGATAGCACTATTAATTCCTTGATATCACTATTAATTTCTTTATAGCACTATTAATTCCTTGATAGCACTATCAATTCCTTTATAGCACTATTAATTCCTTGATAGCACTATTAATTGCTTGATAGCACTATTAATTCCTTGAAAAGACTATTTATTCCTTTATAGCACTATTAATTCCTTGATACACTATTGATTCCTTGATAGCATTATTAATTCCTTGATACACTATTAATTCCTTGATAGCACTATTAATTCCTTGATAGCACTATTAATTCCTTGATAGCATTATTAATTCCTTGATAGCATTATTAATTCCTTGATACACTATTAATTCCTTGATAGCACTATTAATTCCTTGATAGCACTATTAATTCCTTGATACACTATTAATTCCTTGATAGCACTATTAATTCCTTGATACACTATTAATTCCCTGATAGCACTATTAATTCCTTGATACACTATTAATTCCTTGATAGCACTAATAATTCCTTGATAGCACTATTAATTCCTTGATATCACTATTAATTCCTTGATAGCATTATTAATTCCTTTATAACATTATTAATTCCATGATAGCACTATTAATTCCTTGATATCACTATTAATGTCTTTATAGCACTATTAATTCCTTGATAGCACTATTAATTCCTTGATAGCACTATTAATTCCTTGATAGCATTATTATTTCCTTGATAGCACTATTAATTCCTTGATATCACTATTAATTTCTTTATAGCACTATTAATTCCTTGATAGCACTATCAATTCCTTTATAGCACTATTAATTCCTTGATAGCACTATTAATTGCTTGATAGCACTATTAATTCCTTGAAAAGACTATTTATTCCTTTATAGCACTATTAATTCCTTGATACACTATTGATTCCTTGATAGCATTATTAATTCCTTGATACACTATTAATTCCTTGATAGCACTATTAATTCCTTGATAGCACTATTAATTCCTTGATAGCACTATTAATTCCTTGATAGCACTATTAATTTCTTGATAGCACTATTAATTCCTTGATAGGACTATTCATTCCTTTATAGCACTATTAATTCCTTGATAGCACTATTAATTTCTTGATACACTATTAATTCCTTGATAGCACTATTAAATCCTTGATACACTATTAATTCCTTGATAGCACTATTAATTCCTTGATACACTATTAATTCCTTGATACACTATTAATTCCTTGATAGCATTATTAATTCCTTGATAGCATTATTAATTCCTTGATACACTATTAATTCCTTGATACACTATTAATTCCTTGATAGCACTATTAATTCCTTGATACACTATTAATTCCCTGATAGCACTATTAATTCCTTGATACACTATTAATTCCTTGATAGCACTATTAATTCTTTGATAGCACTATTAATACCTTGATACACTATTAATTCCTTGATATCATTATTAATTCCTTTATAGCACTATTAATTCCTTGATAGCACTATTAATTCCTTTATAGCACTATTAATTCCTTGATAGCACTATTAATTTCTTGATAGCACTATTAATTCCTTGATAGGACTATTCATTCCTTTAAAGCAATATTAATTCCTTGATAGCACTATTAATTCCTTGATAGCACTATTAATTCCTTGATAGCACTATTAATTCCTTGATAGCACTATTAATTCCTTGATACACGATTAATTTCTGATAGCACTATTAATTCCTTGATACACTATTAATTCCTTGATAGCACTATTAATTCCTTGATACACTATTAATTCCTTGAGAGCACTATTAATTCCTTGATACACTATTAATTCCTTGATACACTATTAATTCCTTGATAGCATTATTAATTCCTTGATAGCATTATTCATTCCTTGATACACTATTAATTCCTTGATAGCACTATTAATTCCTTGATACACTATTAATTCCTTGATAGCACTATTAATTCCTTGATACACTATTAATTCCCTGATAGCACTATTAATTCCTTGATACACTATTAATTCCTTGATAGCACTATTAATTCCTTGATAGCACTATTAATTCCTTGATATCACTATCAATTCCTTGATAGCATTATTAATTCCTTTATAGCATTATTAATTCCTTGATAGCACTATTAATTCCTTGATATCACTATTAATTTCTTTATAGCACTATTAATTCCTTGATAGCACTATTAATTCCTTGATAGCACTATTAATTCCTTGATAGCACTATTGATTCCTTGATAGCACTATTAATTCCTTGATAAGACTATTTATTCCTTTATAGCACTATTAATTCCTTGATAGCACTATTAATTCCTTGATAGCACTATTAATTCCTTGATACACTATTGATTCCTTGATAGCACTATTAATTCCTTGATACACTATTAATTCCTTGATAGCACTATTAATTCCTTGATACACTATTAATTCCTTGATAGCATTATTAATTCCTTGATACACTATTAATTCCTTGATAGCACTATTAATTCCTTGATAGCATTATTAATTCCTTGATAGCACTATTAATTCCTTGATACACTATTAATTCCTTGATACACTGTTAATTCCTTTATAGCATTATTAATTCCTTGATAGCACTATTAATTCCTTGATAGCACTATTAATTCCTTGATAGCATTATTAATTCCTTGATAGCATTATTAATTCCTTGATAGCACACATTTTCCTGCTACTGTTACAGCAACTACTAATGCTATATGTCCATGTTGTAATGTTTTAAGCATCACTATAATTTCCACTGTCTCTGATGATTCTACTATAGGTAATTGTGTGTCAACCGTTTTATTTTTCAATGGCCATTAAATAGGATTTAAAAATACAATAGGAAATATTTGCATCAAAAAGATTCATGCATTTAATGACAGTAATTATATTCTTTTATAAATTAAAGACTTTTAGTTATCAGTGCAGAAAGCTGTTTTCAAAATTTTGAGAAACTGATTTTCAAAAATGTTAGCAAACATGACCACATATTAACAGGACACTACTGTATCCTTCGGAGGCTATATTTGTTCGATTTTATTAAGAGTCAGTCATTCAGTCATACATACATACATACATACATACATACATACATACATACATACATACATACATACATACATACATACATACATACATACATACATGATGTTGTAGGGTTTAACGCCATTTGTCAGCACAAGACAGTTACGTGTGCACGTACGTACATTATATATATATATATATATATATATATATATATATATATATATATATATATATATATATATATATATATATATATATATATATATATATATATATATATATATATATAATAATAAGATCACAATAATGGTCAACAAATAGACCTTATTGATATAAATAGAAAGCAGTAGCGACAAGGTTAAAGAAAAATATTCACACGTTCAAAAATGATAAGGTTGAGAATATGTGCCATCTCTTTTGGCATTCATCTCGTAAATGGAAATTGATCTATTGCTATCTATTGTGGGTGAAGTGAAAATGACTAAATTTAATTTAGTATAGTGTTCTAGCATAGATACTTATCGTATCATTAAGACTATAGTGTTCTAACATAGACACTTATTGTATCATTAAGACTATAGTGTTCTAACATAGATACTTATTGTATCATTAAGACTATAGTGTTCTAACATAGACACTTATTGTATCATTAAGACTATAGTGTTCTAACATAGACACTTATTGTATCATTAAGAAATGAATGACTCTTGTGCCAAACTACTCTGAATAAGACAGTTACACGCCAGCATTTGAAAAATAAAATAAACAAATTCCTTTATCTCAGAAATATTGACCACTCAGTTTTATTCAATATTTTCAAAATACATCACATTGTGTTCCTTACATGTAAATCTCTAATTCTCATGGTACTTAGTACATCTAGATTTGTATTTATTTCTGCACCCCCTTGCATATCCTACATCTACTTCTGCCACATACAGTTACCAGGCCACACGCTTGCCATCGATATGCATAATCCCTATATTAGAGAAAGGGCTGATATCATGGCTGTGAGAACTTGTAGCTTGACCAATATTGGCTATACATATGACAACAAAATTTGTTTACCAAAAACTTTAATTAAATTAAGATTTTAGTTAAATATAGGAAACATGTTCAAGCTGTCTATTTTATTGTTTAATATATAAAAGTGAATAAATAAAACATCCAGTAAAAATGACTGTAAATCTTTGCACCTTTTTCATGTCACTCACTAAATTTGTATTATTTCATGTCAATAAATAATATCGTAACTTGGTTGTTTATGTTTTAGCTTTATGTGTCTGCTTACACTCAAAGTTTATTGTTAAGTAGAGTCTGAAAAACAAAAGAAAACAAAATATCTCATGAGCATGACTTGCTTTCCTCTTTCTTGCAAGGTATATATAGATAATTCAGTTACATTATTACCAGATATAGATCGTTCAGTTACATTATTACCAGATAGAGATCAGATATAGATCATTTAGTTACATTATTACCTGATAGAGATCAGATATAGATCATTTAGTTACATTATTATTAGATAGAGATCATTGAATTACATTATTGCTAGATAGACTCATTAAATTACATTATTACTAGATATAATCATTAAATTACATTATTACTAGAGATCATTCAGGAGGATGTTACATGATTACTAGATAGTATGTCACAGGGTCTAGCAAGGAATTGTGAATGTAACGGTTGAACTAAGAATCCTTCATGAGGCAGAATTTGTATATGCTTGGTAAAACCAGTAAAAAAGAATCACAAACTGTACTTTTCTGCGATATGGTTACCAGTCACGAGTATATTTACCTTACAGAAATTCACAATGTATTTTGAAATTCGCATCGCGATAATGAAACACTCAACGTTTTGAAACTAAGCGCAGAAATTTATCAACGCGGAAATAATGGGTCCATCTAGGGTATATATATTCTGGAATTGTCACGGTTTACATTTCTGACTCCTGATTAACTTTAATGATGATCGCTTTTATGAATGGCAGTAATTCTGGTCAGCAAGTTTTGGATGCCTTCAATTCCGAAGGAAGTATGTCTATTCGTTCTTCGAGAATCGGATAATGCGATCATCACCCCTTGCTGGCGATAGCAATTAGAACGGAACACTTGAGAAAGTTGCAAATTACTTAAAAATATTTCAAGCTTGTACTCTAATGAGATGGAGGTCATTTGTCATTTACCGCTGATGTGGGATGTTGAATCCTGAAGAATGTGTAACGTGAAAGAGTTTACATACAAGGGGCAATGCAATGACGTACTTCAAGGCGTTATATTTTCCTTGCTATCAGCATATTTACAAAGTATACAAAAGGAGCAAATTGGACTTTGCAATGGAATAGGCGGAAACATATTTCATACTTCACATACTTCTCATACTTTTCATTTACTTTATCTAGGAAAAGATTTTGATAGCAAATTCGATTCTTAAAAAGCTCAAGACATTTGTTAAAAGTACACTTGTTCTTAAACATTTACAGTAAAATGAAATTTGTATTGTCTTGATATTAAATAGCATTGACTGTATACTGGTATTTGTCTCGCACTGAAGTTGAACACATTTTGTCATATATATTTTATAATTTTTTACAATAGCAATGACAATTATAATCGAAAAATAGTTCAGTAATATCATACCCATCAAGCTGATAATGCTATGTACAATTTCTGGCATTTGAAGCATCAGAACAAACAAGGCAAGGATGAAGTAGAAATCATAGGCACTGAATTCATAAGCAATGTATATGGTGTTTGTCTTGCTGGTAGAATAAGCTTTTAGCGGTAGAAACGTTTTAAAACAAATGTTACCGTCTCTTCTTTTGCACTATTTTAAAGATTCATCATATACCGATGAAGTATTAGTAACAAGACACCTTTGTCTTCCACAATCTTGATATAGAAAAAATGTGCTTATATTTAATTATTATTTTACATATAGCATGTAATATGTATGGCTTGCGATATAATAATAATAATAATAATAATAATAATAATAATAATAATAATAATAATAATAATAATAACAACAACAACAACAATGAGGACTTCTTATGAGCCTAATCTTTAGAGCTATAAGCGTTTTATAACAAATATTATGATATGACTAGCAAAACCCACCGTGAAATTAGAAATATGTAGCTTGTTACATGTCATCCATGATTTCACATCAGAAGTGCACCTCTTTACACCTTGGATGGTAGCATCAACATCATATGGGTTGCTAGATTTGTATATTTGGGTGTCATAAGCGTACAATTGGCGGTGCATTGGATGACGATCTATGACACTTGAAAGCAATTGAGTGTATAGAATGAAGGGAACAGGTCCAGGAACAGACACATGTGGAACACCACAAAAAAATAGATTACCTGGTCTGGAGTATATTCCATTTGCGGACACAATTTGTTGTCCTCTATAAAAAGTAGGACTTGAACCACAATAAGGCTCTATTGCGAATGCCAAATACATACTGGAGACGGTGAAGTTATATATCATGGTCTATTTTGTCAAATGCTGCAGACAAATCAAGGAGGGTTCATAATTTTTGTTTGTTTCAAAATTTGGCCTAGTAATATATTTTGTGCGTAACAGTCCCTAACCTAATGCCAATCATGTGGACTTTCTTAAAATGTAAGTTTTTGTTCTCTTGTTTTTTTGTGTACTCTGCTTTGACTTGTATTGTTCCGAAAATAAGAACCAATGATATCGCCAAAAATAGTTTACGTAGCCGATGAATTTCGTGATCTTTTAGGGCCAGTTTCCGCCTGAATATTACTTGGGGGGGGGGGGTGAGGAAGGGGGGAAGGGGTCGGAGTGAAAGCCCAATGCAGCGATTTTAACCATTGTTTATGACACAGTACAAATTGTTAAATTATGCCTAGTTATTTATGATCGGCCGTCCTTGCTCGTGATATGCGATTGTCACGATGCTTTAATTCACGTGCTTTGGAGTAAAGAAATTAAAGTAAATTTGAATTTCAGTACAAGGGTACGTGAAGCAGCGAAATATATATTCCAACTGGCAGACACGAATAGCCCTGTTCCATTGTTTAAGTTATTTTAATCGGGTGTGATGGGCATTTATAAGAGAATGTCAGAATATTAATTAGTCATTCTCATTTCCTCATTCGGTATTTGCAACTTGCGATGGTTGTGCACGTAAAAGGGGGCATTATATTGCAAGCATAATATCACCGATGAAGCCCCAACTTGTATTAGTTTTTAATGCGGCATTTCTTTTTCGGAGATCTTTGGTAAACTCTGTCTTCTGCACTCTTTGGATCGAAATACATTTCTTTTGGACGTTTTTGCAGTTCGGGTGTCTTTTAGCTCTCTGGCCATTCCTGTTATGAGTACCGATTGTATGCGTTCCACTAATAAATTCTCATTACGTGTACTACATATTGCCGGATGTGATAATTTTGGCTCTCGTGTTCTCAGCTAACCCCAGGAAATATACTTAATAACATTTTCAAGGCGGCTGACCTTCCTCTTATCTTTCATTGCATGTTTCCGTTCTACTAGTTCTTCTCTGATGTTGTTCTCCCCCACTTCCTCTTTCCTTCTCGTGAACTATAGATGCATATTGTGATTGGCAGTCTGGGTCGTTTTTTTTGTTCGAGTTCTTTCCTCTGCATTTCCCGGTCAGTGCTTAACGTCAGTGTTGCTGAGGGGCAGGGGCCAGTTTTAATACACAAATTTAATGCCGCAATCTCCGGCCTAATATTTAAAAAAAAATCATTTAAGATAAAATACACGAGTGAGGTCAAAAAGTTCCATATCTTTTAGATACCTATATTAAACAAAATCATAAGAATGTTATCATATTGACCAGAGAATTCAATGGCAGTTCATGGCAGAAGACGTTTATTCACCCCAACCAGAAATTTATTCTGCAATTTTCACGTCGGAAAGTCATTTTGGACACCATGTGATGCTCACAATGTAAACACAGCCCCTTTACCTATATGAGAAAACAGTGTGTATTAAACAGGCTGATGTAGTTGAAAATAGTTGTCATACAAGCCGATTTTTAGATATTCTGCTTGCCAAAAACCCTTTGGTTACAGCTATGGGAGGCTAGCTCTTCTTCCGAGCTGACAATTAGTAGTTCACTGCCTATATACTGCATATTATTATGGAAGGTGTACATCACTGTCATCAAATCCAAGAACAATCCCGAAATATCTAGTTCACAAATATATCAATATTTATCATTAGTAAACAATCAGTGCTGAAAACGTCACACCATAGCTGTAAGTTAAGATATATGTATGTAATTTACGAAACTACAACCTGCAAGCTTAAGTGTAAGAGGACTCCGTTATGATAATTCCAGTTGATGACGGAAGGTGCGAATCGGCAATGTGTCCTGTTTTACTTTACAGTACGATATATGTTGTGCCTTTTTCATTCCCCTTCGCTCTTTTCAAGTTTTGCTCATCATAGCCGATTCGTTCATTGAAGGGGGGGGGAGGTGACCTGTACTTTTACAGAGTAAACACCAGGTGTTGACCTCATTTCTGACCTGGCTTCAGAGTTGTAAACAAGCTTTTAAAATGATTGGTTGGTTCCAAGAACAAAATGAAGCTTTTGGATAAACATCTTTCTATTTTAGTTGGGTCATAAGATGTGTACGTGATTCTTTGAACGTAAAGTTGTTCTAATAGTTTCTAGAAGATCACATGACCACTTGTTTACGTAAAAAACAGAGATATAAACCATGTTTTGTGAGCGAGCTATTCACTAGAAGAATTTGGGCGTTTAGAATATTAAGTTGTGTCTTTTTGAGTTATTATAAATTACCTTGTACTGGAAATTGTATCAATTCGTTTGGATCAATATGAATTATTGTGTTATTTATCTGGAAAAGAATATGTGCTCATAGATTTTCATTAACAAGAACTGACTTCATCAAGAGACATCGTCTTCCAGATTATTTACATCGCTGGAATTCGAACTTAGAATTATTTGGACATTTTATTACCAGTACTTTTGCAATTTCTCTAGTGGATAATATTTTAAATTATTTTAGATTAATTTTGGAAATGATTCTTAAAGCCGTAAGTTTATTTTTATTATCTGAAAAATCTTTGCATTCAATAAATTGTTTATTAAGTTTTACAAGCTTGTTATTTTCACTCTTTCTATGTTACTGTTTATTCGAGCCTAAGCACGTAACAAAAGGATAATACCGATTGACATCATACAATTTACCTGAGTGATCACTAAAATTACATGATGAAATACTAATCAAAACGTTAGATGCACCGGTCATGAATTATTTTGTAATATACTGTGAAGTTATAGTCAAATGAGCTGTTCTACAAAACCTGCACAGACACAAATCATTTGTGTTGTCCTTCATAAAACGTGTACCCATTTTACATTATTTTGCGGAAGTACCATTTTCCTTTGATTCTTCGTTTTTCTAAAGTCACAAAAATGTAACTATAACAAATGCATGCAATAATTATTATATATTATTTTTTTAGTTTACTTTAATGAATCAGAAATAACCGTCAGCTTTAAGATCTTGACCAGCCTACTTGGCTGAGCACAGCATAGCAAACAATTGTTTTTTCTTTTTCTTTTACAAATTCGACATGGGTCGTGTACGTATTTTTTTTTTTTTAGTTTCTAAATCTGTCTGTATGTCTAAGGAACCAACTCACAAACCTTTAAGATTGCACTATTTAACCATCATAATAAACACTGTTGTATTGACTTTGATGTGTAGACTTCAAGAGTATTGTCAATTAGTGCTCTTTATATTAATGGAGTCAAATGCTCTCCTGACCTTTTCATTTCTCAGCAATTTTTCAAATTCAGGAAAATAACGATCTACTTCTTTTTTAAAAAAATAAAAAGTGGTTACTAACCTAATATTTTAGTAACATCAAACACTAGACTTGTTTATGCAAGAGGTGCAGTGCTTTCACTTTTCGCATCATAGACGAGAGCTCCTTTTTGCTCTGTTACGATTTTTTTATCTTAAACTAAGTAACAAAAAAGCTAAAACCATCACATTTTATATAATTAAACAAACAATTTATTTTAATAGCACACAAAGTAAATATTTTAATAGAATTTATAGTATTGTGAATTAAATTGCAAATAATGATAAGAGTTCTATTGCAAGTCCAAATGTATAGAGTTCCAAATAAAATCCAGTGTTGTTCCAAATAAATTCCAATTTTGAATGTGATGATGTGCTGTAGCCTGGAATGTGATAATGTGCCACCAGGCTTTTAAGCTATCTAAATGATATTTTCCAAAATATCCCTCAATGAATTTTAATTCCAAATTAATGATTTAGTCCAATAAGTATTAATGAGCACTTTGTATTTCAAGTGAATAATTTAGATAAATAGATCCAACCAAAATCAAAAACTGAACACAAGAATATGACTGATCCCGCTTCATTTATGAAAGTAGGAAGTAAAGAACATTAATATTACTAATTAAGAAAGAATAATAAAGCCAGGATATAGATCAGTTTCCTTTCTAAAAAAAAACCTCTAAATTTTCAACAAGATTAGGAATTTCCTAGTGGAAAACTAATCCCTAGACTTGATTTAAGTGAACATAGTTACCTCCATTAATAATGATCTGACTATTTAACATATAATCATAGAAACATATTAGCTATATATTACGTTGTTTACAAATTAAATGTAACTAGTCAAGTAGACCATTAACTTGATTTTGGACAAAGGTCGGTTACAAAATACGAACATAAACAATATATAATTACTGAGAAATGCAGCAAACATACAAATTACATCTACATAATGTATATGTATTTATTTTTGTATGTTTAAACCTAATTGCGTTGTATATATATATATATATATATATATATATATATATATATATATATATATATATATATATATATATATATATATGTATGTATGTATGTATGTATGTATGTATGTATGTATGTATGTATGTATGTATGTATGTATGTATGTATGTATGTATGTATGTATGTATGCATGTGCGTTCTTACGTATGTATGTACGTACGTACGTATATGTTGTTGTTGTAGAGTTTAGTGCCATTTTTAGCACAAGATAGGCTATACATGGCGGCCAGGTTTAATGGTGGAGGAAGAACCCGGGAAAACCCCAGAACAGTATACTGGCAAGCTTTCTCATTACCCACATTGGCCGACTCCAACCCACGCAGAGGTGAGATGTCAGTGATCGGTAACGGAGAGCGCTTTAGACCACTCGGCCACTCAGGGCCCCTCATATTTATGTATGCATGTATCATTCTAGAAAGAAAATGTAACACAGAAAGCTCTTTGTGACAGAAAATTGTAATTTACGGAAAGTGATGCAAAATCAAGAAAATAAAAGATAAAATATATTTAAAATATACACAAAATTTGGCATGAACTATTTCACAAATTAAAAATGTAATCCATTTTAATAAGACCCTAATATGAAATGATCTATGCAAAATAAGTTGTCAAATTTGTGCTTCGATTCTTGAACCTTGCATAACCCGATGAAGAGATTCTTGGTAACA
This sequence comes from Unio delphinus, assembly GCA_029339505.1. Lineage (NCBI taxonomy): Eukaryota > Metazoa > Mollusca > Bivalvia > Unionida > Unionidae > Unio > Unio delphinus. The sequence goes on from JAQISU010000076.1 coordinate 12,790,946, forward strand.
CAATTCATCATTTCGATAGTATTAGTTTGAAAGTAAATAACACTATTCTTTCAACATTTTAATATTTTAAATGTAGAGAAGTAGGATTAATTGCATTTGAAACCAAAGACAGCATTTTGATGACTTCGGTTTTTTGAAACTTAAATGCAAGCATTAAGGAGAGTAAATTGGATTTTTAATGTGAATAAAATCCATATGAACTTGAGGATCGAACATTTGCAATGTAAACATTTATATCATTTGAGGATTTTCTTCAGAGACAACATTTGTCAGGAAATTATGTTTTGGTCATTTTGTTTTATAAAACTGTTTTGTAATTATGTGTTTTATGGCATTAATTGTATATTATGTGTATGCTGTGCTATTAGCGAAACGCGCAAACGACAGTTTTAAAGGGATAAAATTAAATATATGACTACTGAAAATAATATCTCCTTTTCCAGGACGATGACAAAGGATATCATATGGTAAAACTATATTTACGAAAAAAGAAACACAAAAACAGACATATCAGATATTTGCATTCTCATTACTTTCGCCGAACAAGCTCGAAAAAAACAACGCCACACGTTTCCTTTTTTTAAACCAAAGACCATACTTCTTGACGAAAAAAATAATATAAAAGAGTAAATTTGCTCTGTACCTCCAGAACGTGATTTTCGTAAGATTGGCATTAAACGATAACGAGAATTGTTGTCTTTATTTGAATGAAGCAGCTGATGTCTATCAAATGCGAGTTGACTTGGATGGAAAGCATATTTTTCTGACATCTACAGAATTTGATATGGCGAGATACTGTCAGATTTCTTCTATATTGCAATCAACCAAAAACAGTATTAACGCAATGTCAAGATCGTTCTTGTAAACTTCAGTTAGCGGAAATGATTTGCTGATCACTGAATGCCATATGAAGACTGTTTCCGGTAAATAGTTGTTTGTCTAATATCTAATTAACTGACAGTTGCGGGTATCACGTCTAAACTGGATCATTCTATAACGGCAAAAATTAACGTTATATATTGATATTTTAAGAGATTTTACTACCTTAGTTTAATTAATTGCGTGACATATTAGTGTCAAGGATGTAGCAGAATGATTGTACCAGATGTAATTCATGGGATGATCGTGGAATATTTGTGAATCTTTCCTGTTATTTTCAAGACAGATATTTATATATTTCTAATAATTTTGATAAGTAATAACGTATATTTGGAATGTTGTGCCATTTATTTTTTCTCGATTTTTGTAATATGATCTTAAAATATTGAACTACAGTCCTTCGTGAAAAAAAATAAACTAATAGGAAAACTGCAATGTCGATAAAATTAAAACACTTTTCATAAATTTGAAAATATTTATCAATGCTGAAATTTCCCATTGAATTAATCACTGAAGTAATCTCTCAAAGTAATAGCATTCACGTTTTCATTTCATTTTTAAAACAATGCTTCTAAAACATTAAAACGAAATATATTAAATTGTTCATGAGCACAGGCTATGATCATTAATATTCGGACAACGTTTGTATATTGTCAGACTTCAGATTTCTTACTTTGACAAATAGTGCTTCTTGAAATATTTTGGACTCTTTTCCCAAACCATCTGTGACATTATATTGGATATACCCTGATTAGAACATAATATTGAGCTTGAGACGAAAATAAATTTAGAACTGAATTGTTTCCAACACAGTCTTCCATTAATTCAATAGCATCGTGACATACTGAAACTAAAATGTGAACTGATCGTATTACCACGTGATTTTAAGCAAACATCATATTCTGTTTTTATGGGGGGAGGGGGGCAGCCCGCCCGCAATAAGATTTATTTTCCTCTTTCCGATTAAGGTATAGTGACAGTGCAAACGAGTCATTAAAAAACATTGAGTGAATGACACCAACTGTTTTATTTTTAAAAGACACACAATATGAATAGCTTTCCTTTCTACAACAATGATAATTTTAAACTTCTTAATAATAATATCAAAGTTAACTAAGAATATTTTAGGGTCACTGGTTTTACATGATAAACAAAACCTAAAATGTTGAAAATATCCTGTAATTTTTATTATTAGTGTAAGCAAAGTTTGAAAGTGTGTGTGTGTGTGTGTGTGTGTCTGTGTAAATGTGTGTGTACGTGTGTTATGGATTTTTAAAGTATCTTTTTAAAAAATTCAGCCATATCGCTATGTCTGCAGTGATACTGGATTATATTAACCGATCAAAGCTCAGAAAAGAACGTGTAAACATCGTTCGTACTGCATGTTACTGAAACAATCCTGTTCATAAAGCATCAAACGAATTTTTGGAGCGTCAACGCGCCGAAGTGGACCTCATCCATTATTTAATTTCGATCGGTCCTTTGTTTGGAGAAATTTATCTCCAGATAGATTGTCAGAGGACGCATGAAGGCACTGGAAAGGAAACTCTCCTTAGGTTTAAAGATCAGTTCATTAGCAAAGTACACTCCATAGCTGAAAACCACAATAATATGAACACAGATGATGAACTGGTACTATTGAGGGTGAGCGACCGTTGAAAGGTAAGCGCCAACGCGGAAATAATTACCCACAGCGTCGCCAGAGGGTGGCAGGGTAAACAAACTTTGTGGTAGATTTACCAACCTCCGCCAGTGTTTTGTGTGTGGTTTTGGGGATCTTTAACGTAGCTTTAACGATTTAGTCATATAGATACAATGTCTGCGGTGTGGCAGTTGTTCGTGATGTCTAGCACTGTGACATCATGTCACAGACTTGTTGCACCACGTGACACCCAGTAGCATTTATCCTGATAGTGAGGCAGCTGCTAGTACTATTTTTGAAATGACTCGCCTGGGCTTTGAACACGCGACCTCTCGCATCCGAGGCTAACGCTCCAACCACTAAGTCACCGGTGCGGTTCTGAAAGCTTCTTTCACCGAGAAGTAATCTGCAATGGCACAAATGTTGTAATATTTTCACAGTCATTTAATTGTTTTCTCTGATCTTTCGGTGTGGAAAACTTTGCATTTTAATTCATCTTTAAACAAGAAATCAATAGTTCAGGACCTGTTGAGTTGCTTAAAGAATTCACTCAATTGGAGGCTTGTGTCAGCATAAAGAATCTACAAAGACTACTACGGTAATCATAATCAAGAAAATATGTATTTTAGAGACAGTCATTGCCAGCAATATTAGTATCATTATTGTTTCTGCAGAGACTGAATGTCGGAATTTTATATAGGAAAAGTAGTTGGAAATTGAGCTATAGGAGATCACATGCCAATTTAACTTTTCGTATCGGTCTCGTGATACTAAACTCTGGCAGATTTATTTTGAAAATGTATATTTTCTATTAATCAATGACTCTTGATAAATGATGAATCGTTGTTAAAAATATTGAACACCTGCCATTTGGATGCGAATATTAGCCTGCTACCTTGAGATTCATTGCTAATATCATATAATATAGGGTTTTAATGCTGTTGACGATTTTATTCAGAAAACCATGTATTTTCCCCCTATTCTCTTCATAGGCCTATGAATTAATTCCACACATGTATCACTCTGTGAAGTTTACTGATGACCCTCTCTCTGTCTGTTTGCACCTGTCTTTGCCTCACGTATTAGGCTAATTGTATTTCATGTAGGGGAAGGACTGTAATTAAGGTCATTCATTAATTTCAGCAACAATGAGAATGATGATGAATTTAAATGCATGATTATACAACTTACAATACACAATTCTGCTATTTTAAAGATTATATCCGCTTAACACTTAAAAGAAAGAAAGACGGAACATGCGCACCCTAAATGAAATGGAATGATTTACATTGCAATTTTATAAGTCAATCAAAATGATTTCCTTGTTCGATTTTAATAAGAACACTATTGTGCATGCTAAACTGAATAATGATTACAAGAGAACATTGCCCTCCCTAATCTGAAAATGATACGATAAATCAAGATTTACCTTTTCAACAGTTGATTGGGACTTTTATCCGGGTGCATCCAGTACAGAAATATTGACTGTGACTTAACAAGTCCTTGGTGGCAGTTTGTACAATCTGGACATATACGTGTATTGGGGACTTAACATTGAAAATACCTACAAGCAGTACATCGTATCGTTATTCCAGAAATTCATGTAAACACATTAAATGGGATAATAATAGTTATTCGATCGCCAAAAGGATTTAACGACATGAAAGTACAACACAAGAAAGTAGCTACTGTATACACAGATCATTAAAAAATGTCCGAATGTTCGCTTACATTTCGATAATGATTACACTAAATGCAAATAAAAGATGATATGAAATTCTTGCAAAATCAATTTATAATACGCATTTATGAAATGAAGTATGCCAGAATTAATTAAAATCAACATATAGGTATTACATCAGATATCGTAAAAATGTACAATATACCATTACCTGAAAAGTTAGCTTTCTATCCAATCAATAACAGTATCGAGCTAAAGTAATAATAATAATAATAATAATAATATTAATAATAATAATAATAATAATAATAATAATAATAATAATAATAATAATAATAATTTTAATATTTCTTCCAACAATGACTTGAATGTATAAATGGAAAAATAAATATTTGATTGAATAATGGGCTTGAACAAATTAATGCTATATCTTGGGGCTTTGAAGAATGCAATTTAATTATGGAGCTGAAAAAAGTTGAATAATGGTGAAAATAATAAGCCTAATAAATGAATTAAAATATTCAAGTGGAAAACTTGATCGAATCGTTTGTTTCTTTTGTCTTTGTGCTGTCTACAAGATTTCAAGGATCCAACAGAGGAGGACAAGCTTAGAATAAATTAAAATATATGATTTTTGTATTTTAGTATCAAACTATTTTTTTCACCGTGAGTTTTCATTGAACAAGGCACTGTGAAAACATTTGGGTGAACAAGAATATGACACAGATGAAAGCATCGCCATATAATGTTAGCAAAATATTTTTGTCTAAGCCTTGCTCTTGGATGTAATAGTATATTTTTGTCCCCCAGCAATTAGTAGTATAATAAGTGACATTAATAATTTACAAAGTCATCAGATTCACTTAGTCTATGCTTATAATTCAAAATGATTGAGATCCAGGTGAAGATTGAATGCCCTTGATTGACCTCTTTATATTTCTATTTTGGCTACCTATATTTGCTTGAGCAGACTTATTTTGTAATGTACTGGTACTCCTTTTTCAGTTCAGACATCAGAAGCATCTCACATTATGTTAGCAATTGTAATTCTACTTATTTTGTAATGTGCTGGTACTCCTTTTTCAGTTCAGACATCAGAAGCATCTCACATTATGTTAGCAATTGTAATTCTACTTATTTTCAAACTTGCGTGATCGGGTAGTTCAGGTGAAATAAAACAATGTCCTGGATTTAGTTTATAATTAGTCATACATACTTTCAGAAATGTTACTTAAACTTCAAGTATTCCTCTTCACGTAGTAGCCATGTAAGTTGCCAAGTTTCAAGAAATCAATAGCATACTTATTATCCGCTTCTCCAATTTATGATCTATGTAAAAAAAATTGTCCGAAAATCTGAAGTGATTCTTATTTTATGACTATTTTAGAAGTAACACCAGTACACTTTCTTATACCAATAATAGAGTGATTTATAATCCTTTTTTCTCTTTTTATTACGTTTTCTACCCATTGTTTAGCATTACTCAAGTAATTGCAGTCGATAGTGAAAACTTTTTCAGTCTTCTAGCCTGACAGACATCCATGTGGAGTAATCTGACGATGCAATTACTCATTTGTATGTCGAGAGATATGGCGCCTACATCGACCGTCGCTGTTGGAAAATAACATAAAACACAATTCCAAAAATCCGTATTGTATATATATAACAAATAATGGTCGATATACTACACAGTGCAAAGTCTTCCATCTACGCCACAGATATGGGAAAGAAAAATTATGGGAAACAGCAGGAACATACATTGATAACATCATAAAACCGTGGCCTAGTTAACTTTCTTCCTCAATTGAATCACCTATTAACTTAAGATCTGAATATCTAAATTTAGCCTAAAAGGGCATAAGTCTTTCAGCACTTTTAACTATTTTAAATCAGGTTTAGGTAAGAAATTCTAAAGACCAATTCAGAAATATCTTTGTAAGTAAAATCTGCAAAATGATGGTCAATATGCGTACATGATTTGTGAACACATTGAAAAAGACTACCTACTATATTAACCAAAAATAGCCCTTGTACTACAGGAAATCTTTTTATATTATGGACTAAACAGACATCTTTTCACGCAGCTTGACCCAACCAACCGTCCTTCAGGACAAAACTATCTCGTAAAAGAGATAGAGATGTCAAAAAAACGACATAATATTAAGTTATGAGCTTTTTTAATAACGTGATTTAATGATAGCAATATGACAAAACAACTCAAACTACAGCGTCAACATGATTTCAAAAGATTTTAACAAATTGCCATTGATATTAGCATATTAAGGAAGACCATTCCGAATATTATCAATACAGTTGTGAATATTTGCAACACAAATGCGAACATCTGCTCTCAATGGTTTTGCACATAAAAGGATACAAGAATATTCGTGTTGCGATTGTTTCTCTCCATGTCACAAATTGGCACTAAACGAGTTTCTGTATATCATTGTAACAATAGTTTTGTATTTTATGTATGATGACAGCTGAATATGTGCGCCAAACAGCCATTTGATTAGAACGGAGTTGTACAGTTTACTACCATATTGAAAGAGGCGTCTCATTGGTCCATAATAGATAGTTACTCAGCTTAAGCAAATATAGGTCTTCATTACTGCATGCGACTCAATGGGGAAAAAATAATCTCTTTGATGCTGTACTGAGTGGTTGTTGAAAGCAGCTGCAGCTGTATGGAATATCTCGACAGCTACAAAACATGATGCTTTACACGAAAAGAACTTAATGTTTCAGATAGTTCAATGCAGCTTGTTACCCAATAAGACGTAAACAGGAAGACGATAGCTTAATTAAACCAAGTGCAGTATTTTCATGAATATCATATTTTTTGTGCCTCTAATGATATAACTTGTTTAGCTAATTCGTGTAAATAATCATTTCAATTAAACAAGAGAACGGCTCAAATAAATCAGTGGAAGATACATCGGACGCATGTAATTAAATCGTGTGTGTGTGTGTGTGTGTGTGTGTGTGTGTGTGTGTGTGTGTGATTTTAACGTAGCTTTAACAATGCTTCAGTCATATCGCTACGATGTCTGCACTGTAGCAGTTTATAGTGATGTCTAGCACTGGGACATAATGCCGCAGACATCTAGCATGATGTCCCATCCAGTCATATTATCCTGATTCCAGACCGACCATTCCAAACACTAACCTCTTAATGCTGATCGTCTAGCGAGGCAGCTGTTAGTACCATGTTAAGAAGTCTTTGGTATGACTCGGTCGGGGTTCGAACGAGGATCTCCTGCATCCGTGGTGGCCACCCTAACCACTAGGCCACCGACCACCAATTGCGACCTCCTGCACCCGAGGCTGACTCTCTAATCGTGTGGTTGTCATATTGATAATTATAACATCCAAGAAAGCTACGGAAGATAATGACACACTCATAGAGCAATTGTTATAGACGAAATTCAAGAATTGCACCTACAGTAATGTCAATGCCTATCCTGGTGATCAAAAAGTTGAAATTGTAAAATTACTACTCGCATAGTTGATGATTAATAGTTGACTCACAAAGTTTCATTTGTCGTTAAGTATTCCTCTCTGCAGAAGTTAAGGTAAAACGAAAACAACTCAGTCTCATACGAGTACTTCCAAATCTCACATCTGGTACAACAGTTTCATATCAAGAATTTAATGAGACTGAAATTAGCAATCCGTGTCTCGTCCTAAGTACACATATAGGTAGGATGATATAGCACGTCATTTATCATTGCTACAGACTGAAAATTAAGAATCAGAATAAAGATATACCTTTTTCAAATACTCTTTATTCAAAGAAGTCAAGATAATGGACTTGTATCGAAAGCAATGCATTGATTTGTCAAAGAACCCCGTCTGATTTTATTTAGGACACTTTTTTTAATCAATTTATGTCCAAAGGTTCTATATCCCTTACTGATGATTTTACCAAGCCTGTCCTTATATAACTATTATAGGACACAGGAAATTCTCAGTCTCTTGTTATGAGATACTTTGCTATTGTCTGAAAATTCTTCTAGTGACAGTGTTCTTATTCAGGAAGTATAGCTCGGGTTTGTTAACGTTCCTCTGCATCGTGTCAATTGGAAAAAGACTTATTCTCAGGAGAGGTGACTGTCGGAGCAGTATTTATTTACCTTATAAGGAGTGTCATCTAGCATTATCTAATGTTGTGGTATGAGATAAGGTTGTGATTAATCTAATGGTACCTGATCAGCATGGTTTCATGGTTTGGATAACACATTTGATCCGACAGGTAGTGAAATTCCTGATTTGTTACTAGACCTATGTTAAAACAACTCTTGGGAATGCTGTTGATCAAGAGGCTATTTCTTTAGCTGACACATTTATTGATCAGTATGTTGATTAGATCAGTTTTGCTCCTGGCATTAATCGCAGTGATCCTCTTTCTATCAATCATTCTCTCTGTTGTAATCAGGATGATAAAACACATGCACGCGTTATCCAGCAGAAAGAAGATCATGAGATCCCCTGTTTATAAAAAAGTGGACAATAGTTTTTTTTCACCAAAAAGTTAAAAGAAACAGAATAATTAAAGGATCTTAAGAGTTTATTGCTTTGAAATACTTCAAAGATTAGACGTACACAATTTGCGGATGTTTACCTTGTATACGAATGAACAGATTTCTCCCGATGTTCAATACATTCGTTTAAAGAGAATTTCTTTTAATTTCTCGGACCATTTATTATTAAAAACTGGACATTTATTCAATCCTAACAGGTCTTTCTTCTTTTTTTACTTAGAAATTGGATTGTTATTTTGATTGCGATGATACTGGAAAACATGATAAAATATTTTTCCTTGATATAGTGATGTCTAGCAGTGTGGCATCATGTCACAGACATTTAGCATGATGTCCCACCCAGTCACATTATCCTGACACCAGGTCGACCAGTTCTAACACTAACCTCGTAATGCTGAGTACCATGCGAGGCAGCTGTTAGTACCATTTTTGTAAGTCGTTGGTATGACTCGGCGGGGGATCTAACTCACGACCTCTCGCTTCCTAGGCGGACGCTCTAACTACTTGGCTACCGGAGCGGTATATATAGTTGAGGAAAAGACTTTTGAAAAGTTGTATATACACTAATTACGTTACCCATCATAAAATGCGTAAAGAGCTATTTAATTTTCTGGGGGAAATTATGCCTTCATAGCTACTTCTGGTATGTACGACCCGCACTAAATATATCTTTAGCGATCTCAGACTGTCGTTTGTTTTTATTTAGAATGAACTAAACATGGTTAAGAATGATATATCAACGCACTTAACAAAGCTACCAGCCATATTTATTAGCATTGGCAGATTTTTTTTTATCCACCATGATTATCAAATCTAAGGCAATATAAAGATAGGAACCCGACCGTTCCGTGACGCCTTCCATTGGAGACTATCTGTTGATATCTGCCACTGCAGCTAATCCAATGTTCATCGCCAGATAAGAAGTGACTTGACACATTCCACCTGTATCAAACGAGCCGTCTTACAACCATATCAATATGTGGATTGATTTATCGTATGATGTTACACTCTATTCGCTCACTCGCATTATGAATTGTTTTTGTGGGTTTTGTTTAATTTTCAAGTGTAACGATATAGTATGACATTCCATAAGCAATACTTTTTTTTTTAAGTATTTGTTTCCTGTAACTTTTGATCACGATTATGAAAGCGTTTACAATAAAGACGTCTTTCTTTTCCCCCTTCTTTTTGGAATTTCTTTCATTGTACTGTCTCTTATAAACTTTATAAGTTTTGTATTTATTTCTTTATTAAAAACGCACACGCCATTTTATTTATTCTGCATAATTTCATGAGGAACGTTGATGTCTCAATGGATTTTTTAAGGTTGTTACAATAAAGTGTTAAGAAGGCGCGTATCAATCAGTACTGTTAACATTATATATATATATATATATATATATATATATATATATATATATATATATATATAATGTTAACAGTACTGATTGATACGCGCCTTCAATCAATCAGTACTGTTAACATTATATATATATATATATATATATATATATATATATATATATATATATATATATATATATATATATATATATATATATATATATATATATATATATATATATACATTTGGTTTTCTCCTTTAAATGTCAGTCTACAAAACAAATCGACGATCTTAATGACAAATTGTACTGTGTATGTGTACAAATGAAGTAAGCAATCCATCAAACTAATTGAGCAATAGTCTCGTCAGACTGGGTATGATATAAACTTGTCCAAATTTTCATCTGATTTGCTTTATACCAATAGGTAGTCTACGACATTACGATATAATAAATGTAACAATTTATCTGCAAAATATACAAAAATCACACGAAATAGTGTTAATTACAATATTCTCCTTACTGGAGGACTCGGCCAGTAGGAGAGAAATGCAAGTTGATTCCACCTTTGGGAAGAAAGTAATGAAAAACTGAAATGTAAGAAATGGAAGAGAAAAATGTAAAGTAGTAAAAGAGACCAGTGTTTCCGAATCCGTAGCTTTGAGATGTGTTAATGCCTTACGTCATTTTCAAGAATAACACAAGCCCGAGACATGTAATTCGCAGATACATACACTTTTTAATTATTAAACAATAATAGTTGAAAACGCCACGTTCATAAAATTACGAAACTATCTCCTGTCACATAATGAAACAACATTAAAAAATGTAACACTAATGGCTACGGATCATGACATTATTTTGTCAAAATATTCAACCAGAAAGTTATGTCCCAGAACATTTTCTTAAAGAAATAATCTTGCATGAAATCTACAGTATTCTTTTCGTTACTTCGAAAAGGACTTTGTTTAGCTTGAAATGTTTTGCAGCTCGGTTTCCTTGTGCCATTTGTGAATGTTTGTCTGGCACGCTTTAATCTACGCGTCATCCCCAGTTCATTTTATACTGCCATTTTCTTTATCAGTTTTATTTAGCATACTAGTGGGGATCCTAAATATATCATTCAACAAAGAGATAACGAACCACACTCAAGTGAAGACGACTGCATTTATTGGATATGATAGGTGGTTATCCGGAGTGTAAATTTTCTTGCGACGAACATGATGAGTTTGGACAATGTAGAGATAACTCCGTAGCAAATTAGAACATAAATAAATCAGACTGATGGGTGAATATAACACGTGTTTGTCGAACATTAGCCTCAAGCAAAGGAAGCCGATACGGTGGCTCCGATTGGAAATATGTCTTTCCATGTTTAATGAAGTTTGTGCTCAGTATGTAAATTAACTAAAGACGGGAAAACATAAGTAAGTGAGCTTGCGCCGACGTGAGAAAATGAAACCTGCCTTTCTTTTTGTCAGCGTGCGTATCGATGCATGTAGGGACGTTTAAAGTTAATCTCTCTCTCTCTCTCTCTCTCTCTCTCTCTCTCTCTCTCTCTCTCTCTCTCTCAGCTTTGTAGTAGGCTTGCCGTATTTTCTAAACTATATATTCAAAAGAAATATAAAGATTCTATGATGATGTTTGAAAGGTGTTATACTTTGGTTGATAGATTTGAGATTTATTTATTATATTAGAATTATTATATTGTAATCACTTTGGAGTATGCGCATTTTGTTATAGAGCCCTGTTTTAAGGAATTCTTAGATTTTTGTAAGCACTTGTTTGATTATTGGAACTCTGTGCAGTGGAAGCATTCCTTAGTCCGAAATAATTAGACAGTAATAAGAGGAAACGTCACGGGATGAAGTGTTAGTGAGTTTCCATGATGCCGTGGTTTATGTTTGGTGAATTCGGGTCTGAACTGCATGAGTGTTCCTGTCGTTCCATAGTCCCTTTTAAAACATAATGTTATACATTGGTTATGTAACTCAAGGCGCAGTATTATTGGTTGGAGACTAATATATTACATAATGGAATAAATAAAAAGGGGGTTGTTCTTTTGTCGGCAGATTCCGTTTCTGTCACCATGGTGGCAAGTGTGATGTAGTTTTATAGCCGGAATGCTGCTCGAAACCATGAATTGGCGTAAGGTGGAATAGTTCTCTGTGTTGTATAATAAAGTTGTATAGTTTCTACGGCATGAACTGATGACGGTACGGAAAGTTGATGAAGAGAAACCATGCAGATGTGATGTTGGTAGACAATTGAAAAGTTGTCATTAATTAGAGTAAATCTTTTGAATAGAATGGACATGTTGGGCTTTCTAATTTACAACAATTTATTCATTATGTATTAATTGATATATCTGGAATTTGTTTATTATATCTTGGTTGCTAGATTGGAGTTTCATTTAGTATATACTGATTGATAGATTGGAGATATATTTATTATATCTTGATTTATATTGGAGATCTATTTATTTTATTTTGATTGACAGATTGGATATTTGTATTATATCTTGAGTGATAGGTTGGTGATTTATTTAGTTCATTTTGATTGACAGATCAGAGATTTATTTATGATATCTTAATTGATAGATTGGAGATTTGTTTATTTTATACTAGTTGAAAAATCGGAGATTTATTTATTATATTTTGATCGATATATTGGAGATTTCTTTAATTTATTTTCGTTGATACATTGGAGATTCATGTTTTATGACCTGGTTGATAGATTGGAGTTTCATTTATTGCAAATTGGTTCATTGGAGATATATTTATTATATTTTGGTTGATAAATTCGAGACTTATTTATTATTTTTTGATTGATAGATTGGAGATTTATTTATTGTATTGTTGGTTGATGTATTTGCGATGATTATTGATTAGAATGATAATGATATATAATGATATATAATGATATTCGGTTTAATAATTTTCTATGTTAATTTGGATGTTAATCAAAGCCTAATAATGCGATCACATTACATAATCAAAGGTTTTCGATAATTCATCGATTACGTTAACTTTAATGTTAATATTATACAAAGGTTCAGGTTAAATCTTCGACTGAGGTACCATATTTACTTATGATATAATTATTATCGGATGAAAACCAGGGCAGTAATTTTATCATAAAACATAACAAAACTACTTAAAAAACATGAACAGCAACATCAAAAGCGGAATAACAAATACATAATTCGTATTATTATTATTATTATTATTATTATTATTATTATTAAACTACTTCCACCGTGTAGGCTGTACAATCTGTTTCCATGAATTATAGAATCATGACAATTGTCCCTTCGCAATTTAAAGGTATAACAATTTATCATTACTAAATTTAAGGAAATATTGGAAAGGAGAGTGGACTAAAAGTCCTCCGATATATATTGCCCTGTTTCAATTGCTGGGTAGTATCCACTGAAATAGTAGCAGTAGTAGCCCCACCAGTCACATTATCCTGACACCAGACTGACAAGTCCTAACACTAACCTCTTAATGCTGAGCACCTAGTGAGACTGTTGTTAGTACCATTTTTTAAAAATGTGGTTTGAACCCGCTACATCCCACATCCTAGGCCAACACACTAACTATTTAAGCCACATCAGCTTTCTAATGGTCTAAATAATATCAACAATAATGCGAATATCCATTATAACAGTATCTGTTGATTTTGCAGTAACGACAGAATAAACGTTTATCGTCACCAAAATGTATTAACCTTGTTTCTAATTTTACCCAGAAAAGAAACTATTTTGCTGTGGGGAAAGTCCGTCTCAGAAGTCTCTCATGTCCTTTTAACGGCCCGTGCCCTTCATACATGGCAAATGAAAGGACTTCGATGACAGTCTTGGGTTCTTAATGTTCATAAGAACGCTATCATCTGTATGACACGTCTTCATTTGGTCGTGTCTCTACTTACGGTTTTATCGAGGTCTTCTATATCACCAAAGCTCTTAAACTTAATTTCAGAAGTTCCGATGGTTATATAGTAGTAGTAGTAGTAGTAGTAGTAGTAGTAGTAGTAGTAGTATGAGTAGTAGCAGTAATAGCAGTAATAGCAGTAGTAGTGGTGGTGGTGGTGGTGGTGGTGGTATCGGCAGTGGTAGTAATAGGAAAAGGAGTAGTTGCAGATCCTTCTGCAGTTTTAATTTCAGCAGTAAACGCCTCATCAAAACATTTCGTTAAAGACAATTTGACATGTTCTAAATATTTTTACTGTACCTACTAGATGGTTCGCCTGTGTCAGCATTTAGCAAGGTTTCCTTTTAAATAATATTTAACTATATGAAGAAAATTATAATCGTCACCGTATTGATGACATCTCAATTTTATAAACATCTGTGAGATTCAGTGTATAACTTTCTGGCATGTTTTGTAAAACTCATCTTGTATTACTCACTCAGACCATATATTAGCCATATTTGAAGGCCTCAAAAAGAGGATTGTTAAATATTACAACAAAAAACAAAACATTTTACCATGATCTTCCAAATGCCTCCACGGCTGACTGTGCCAAAGGCTTTGGTCAGGTCAATCAATATAGTATTCAGATTGGAGTTTTGTTCCTGGAATTTCTTTGGAGCTGACGAGCTGTAAACGCCATGTATATGGTCCCTAGTCCTTTTCTAAAGCCATGTTTATTTTAGTTCAGAAGTTGTTCTAATTGTTTGAATAACAGTGATGACAGTTATGGGGTGTAACACCAGGGATTGGAAGCTACAGAGGTGCAAAAAAGATGTCGCTATTGTCCATCCCAGTGATTGGTTGAGCAGTAAGATCAAATAAACGGCAGGAGTTAAATTGCCACATGCTATAAACAATGCCGCGTTAATCTAGCTGACAGATCGATGTTAACTGTAACTGTGGTGTTGTAAATAAATGTACGTTTTCTGCATATTCTATCTTAAATGAAGTTTCTCTACTTTGTTAATATCAGTACTAATTTAGACATTAACTTTTTCTTAACATTCTGAAATATGGTTGCAGTTAGATGATAGAGCGTGATCAAGATATTGTTGGTGAAATTATTTTTGAAGATTTATTTTTGCCACTATGTAGATAATCTTGATTTTCATTTTTAATTGATCAGAAGGGTTAAATGCAAATGAAATATGAAATACTAAGTTAATATTAGTAACAATGCACTTTTCAATGTGCTAGGAGTAATGAAAAGTACATTTAATCTTGTATAGAAATTGTGTACATTGATATACAAAATGACATGGTAGAAAATCATCGATATAGAAACTTCAACTTTTATATCTCATTTTCCAGAACGTATCCGTAAATATAAAAATAAATTACACCATTGCAATCGCACATATTATGCGTAGAAAAATATAACATTATGTAGTATGTTAATAATGAAATATATATATATATATATATATATATATATATATATATATATATATATATATATATATATATATATATATATATATATATATATATATATATATATATATATATTACTTTCTATGCTATTTGTTAGTCTTCTTATTGACAAAATTGCAAATTGAACCAAAACATATTTTATTCTATTTGGGGTCTTTGGTGGTTTATTTTTCTGCATAGTTTATTTTCTTTACTTTCTTTACGCATTGATTGATGTGTTTTCTCTCTGTCTTACCTTTTTAATATGCATTTGATTGATGTGTTTTCTCTCTGTCTTACCTTTTTAATATGCATTTGATTGATGTGTTTTCTCTCTGTCTTACCTTTTTAATATGCATTTGATTGGTATGCTTTCTCTCTGTATTACCCTTTTATATGCAAACTGATTGTTGTGCTTTATCTGTCTTACCTTTTCATATGCATTTGATTCATATGTTTTCTCTCTGTCTTACCTTTTTATATGTATTTGATTGATGTGCTTTCTCTCTGTCTTACCTTTTTAATATGTATTTGATTGATGTGTTTTCTCTCTGTCTTACCTTTTTAATATGCATTTGATTGATATGTTTTCTCTCTGTCTTACCTTTTTATATGTATTTGATTGATGTGTTTTCTCTCTGTCTTACCTTTTTAATATGTATTTGATTGATGTGTTTTCTCTCTGTCTTACCTTTTTAATATGCATTTGATTGGTATGCTTTCTCTCTGTATTACCCTTTTATATGCAAACTGATTGTTGTGCTTTATCTGTCTTACCTTTTCATATGCATTTGATTCATATGTTTTCTCTCTGTCTTACATGTTTATATGCATTTGATTGATATGCTTTATCTGTCTTACCTTGTATATGCATTTGATTGATATGCTTGCTGTCTTAACTTTTTTAAGCAATTGACTGATATGCTTTCGCTCTGTCTTACCTTTTTATATGGAATTGATTGATATGCTTTCTCTCTGTCTTACCCTTGTATATGCATTTGATTGATGTGCTTTCTCTCTGTCTACCTTTTTATATGCATTTGATTGATATGCTTTCGCTCTGTCTTACCTTTTTATATGGAATTGATTGATATGCTTTCTCTCTGTCTTACCCTTGTATATGCATTTGATTGATGTGCTTTCTCTCTGTCTTACCCTTTTATATACATTTGATTGATATGTTTTCTCTGTCTTATCGTTTTATATGCATTTGATTGATATGTTTTCTCTGTCTTATCGTTTTATATACATTTGATTGAAATGCTTGCTGCGCATACTAGGTCTCTTAAATTATAAGAAACTTAATGATGAAAGTCTTGTTCAGCTAGTCATAGCAGGATGTGACGACATCCATTTTTGCAGCTTAACCATACTTTGCGAACATTATTGAAATATTTGGTCAGAATAAGCCTCTAATATCAGTAAAAGCATCCTTTCTGAACTACATCTCTGTGGCAAAGGAACTGGTCTGGTTTTAAAACCATTTAAACACCAATAATTCACGAAAAGGTCACATTTTTCGGAAATGGGAGAATCTAAAGCAAAACTTTAAAAAATGTAGACAATAAAAATAGTGATTTTTTACTTTCAGACTTACATAGATGAAGCCTTGATACAACAAGAAAAGAGAGAAGAGGAAAGTAGCTTTTGTCATCCAGCAAATTCTGAAACTTCCTCATTGCATAATGTGTTTAGAATGGCTAAAGCCAAGATAAAAGATTTCAGACGTTACGGATCTGAGGTTTGGGAATTCCAGTAAAATTGAAGCAATGCAGAGTAATGTTTGTAAACCTTTTCTAATATGCAATTGTAAGTCGATAATTCCGCTGCTCTTTGAGAATGCCAGATTTCCATTGTGCTCGACTTATTAATGGGTATAAAGTATTGCATTGGTTGTAATTTGAATGAAATGTGATAGATTCACTTACTCGACTTATTAATGGGTATAAAGTATTGGATTGGTTGTAATTTGAATGAAATGTGATAGATTCACTTACTCGACTTATTAATGGGTATAAAGTATTGGATTGGTTGTAATTTGAATGAAATGTGATAGATTCACTTACTCGACTTATTAATGGGTATAAAGTATTGCATTGGTTGTAATTTGAATGAAATGTGATAGATTCACTTACTCGACTTATTAATGGGTATAAAGTATTGGATTGGTTGTAATTTGAATGAAATGTGATAGATTCACTTACTCGACTTATTAATGGGTATAAAGTATTGGATTGGTTGTAATTTGAATGAAATGTAATAGATTCACTTACTCGACTTATTAATGGGTATAAAGTATTACATTGGTTGTAATTTGAATGAAATGTGATAGATTCACTTACTCGACTTATTAATGGGTATAAAGTATTGGATTGGTTGTAATTTGAATGAAATGTGATAGATTCACTTACTCGACTTATTAATGGGTATAAAGTATTGCATTGGTTGTAATTTGAATGAAATGTGATAGATTCACTTACTCGACTTATTAATGGGTATAAAGTATTGGATTGGTTGTAATTTGAATGAAATGTGATAGATTCACTTACTCGACTTATTAATGGGTATAAAGTATTGCATTGGTTGTAATTTGAATGAAATGTGATAGATTCACTTACTCGACTTATTAATGGGTATAAAGTATTGCATTGGTTGTAATTTGAATGAAATGTGATAGATTCACTTACTCGACTTATTAATGGGTATAAAGTATTGCATTGGTTGTAATTTGAATGAAATGTGATAGCTTCATTTATCAGTGCTATATATATATATATTACTTTCTATGCTATTTGTTAGTCTTCTTATTGACAAAATTGCAAATTGAACCAAAACATATTTTATTCTATTTGGGGTCTTTGGTGGTTTATTTTTCTGCATAGTTTATTTTCTTTACTTTCTTTACGCATTGATTGATGTGTTTTCTCTCTGTCTTACCTTTTTAATATGCATTTGATTGATGTGTTTTCTCTCTGTCTTACCTTTTTAATATGCATTTGATTGATGTGTTTTCTCTCTGTCTTACCTTTTTAATATGCATTTGATTGGTATGCTTTCTCTCTGTATTACCCTTTTATATGCAAACTGATTGTTGTGCTTTATCTGTCTTACCTTTTCATATGCATTTGATTCATATGTTTTCTCTCTGTCTTACCTTTTTATATGTATTTGATTGATGTGCTTTCTCTCTGTCTTACCTTTTTAATATGTATTTGATTGATGTGTTTTCTCTCTGTCTTACCTTTTTAATATGCATTTGATTGATATGTTTTCTCTCTGTCTTACCTTTTTATATGTATTTGATTGATGTGTTTTCTCTCTGTCTTACCTTTTTAATATGTATTTGATTGATGTGTTTTCTCTCTGTCTTACCTTTTTAATATGCATTTGATTGGTATGCTTTCTCTCTGTATTACCCTTTTATATGCAAACTGATTGTTGTGCTTTATCTGTCTTACCTTTTCATATGCATTTGATTCATATGTTTTCTCTCTGTCTTACATGTTTATATGCATTTGATTGATATGCTTTATCTGTCTTACCTTGTATATGCATTTGATTGATATGCTTGCTGTCTTAACTTTTTTAAGCAATTGACTGATATGCTTTCGCTCTGTCTTACCTTTTTATATGGAATTGATTGATATGCTTTCTCTCTGTCTTACCCTTGTATATGCATTTGATTGATGTGCTTTCTCTCTGTCTACCTTTTTATATGCATTTGATTGATATGCTTTCGCTCTGTCTTACCTTTTTATATGGAATTGATTGATATGCTTTCTCTCTGTCTTACCCTTGTATATGCATTTGATTGATGTGCTTTCTCTCTGTCTTACCCTTTTATATACATTTGATTGATATGTTTTCTCTGTCTTATCGTTTTATATGCATTTGATTGATATGTTTTCTCTGTCTTATCGTTTTATATACATTTGATTGAAATGCTTGCTGCGCATACTAGGTCTCTTAAATTATAAGAAACTTAATGATGAAAGTCTTGTTCAGCTAGTCATAGCAGGATGTGACGACATCCATTTTTGCAGCTTAACCATACTTTGCGAACATTATTGAAATATTTGGTCAGAATAAGCCTCTAATATCAGTAAAAGCATCCTTTCTGAACTACATCTCTGTGGCAAAGGAACTGGTCTGGTTTTAAAACCATTTAAACACCAATAATTCACGAAAAGGTCACATTTTTCGGAAATGGGAGAATCTAAAGCAAAACTTTAAAAAATGTAGACAATAAAAATAGTGATTTTTTACTTTCAGACTTACATAGATGAAGCCTTGATACAACAAGAAAAGAGAGAAGAGGAAAGTAGCTTTTGTCATCCAGCAAATTCTGAAACTTCCTCATTGCATAATGTGTTTAGAATGGCTAAAGCCAAGATAAAAGATTTCAGACGTTACGGATCTGAGGTTTGGGAATTCCAGTAAAATTGAAGCAATGCAGAGTAATGTTTGTAAACCTTTTCTAATATGCAATTGTAAGTCGATAATTCCGCTGCTCTTTGAGAATGCCAGATTTCCATTGTGCTCGACTTATTAATGGGTATAAAGTATTGCATTGGTTGTAATTTGAATGAAATGTGATAGATTCACTTACTCGACTTATTAATGGGTATAAAGTATTGGATTGGTTGTAATTTGAATGAAATGTGATAGATTCACTTACTCGACTTATTAATGGGTATAAAGTATTGGATTGGTTGTAATTTGAATGAAATGTGATAGATTCACTTACTCGACTTATTAATGGGTATAAAGTATTGCATTGGTTGTAATTTGAATGAAATGTGATAGATTCACTTACTCGACTTATTAATGGGTATAAAGTATTGGATTGGTTGTAATTTGAATGAAATGTGATAGATTCACTTACTCGACTTATTAATGGGTATAAAGTATTGGATTGGTTGTAATTTGAATGAAATGTAATAGATTCACTTACTCGACTTATTAATGGGTATAAAGTATTACATTGGTTGTAATTTGAATGAAATGTGATAGATTCACTTACTCGACTTATTAATGGGTATAAAGTATTGGATTGGTTGTAATTTGAATGAAATGTGATAGATTCACTTACTCGACTTATTAATGGGTATAAAGTATTGCATTGGTTGTAATTTGAATGAAATGTGATAGATTCACTTACTCGACTTATTAATGGGTATAAAGTATTGGATTGGTTGTAATTTGAATGAAATGTGATAGATTCACTTACTCGACTTATTAATGGGTATAAAGTATTGCATTGGTTGTAATTTGAATGAAATGTGATAGATTCACTTACTCGACTTATTAATGGGTATAAAGTATTGCATTGGTTGTAATTTGAATGAAATGTGATAGATTCACTTACTCGACTTATTAATGGGTATAAAGTATTGCATTGGTTGTAATTTGAATGAAATGTGATAGCTTCATTTATCAGTGCTATATATATATATATATATATATATATATATATATATATATATATATATATATATATATATATTAAAATTGTTTATAAGAAATTTTTAAAACAGAGATACCTTGATTTGTAGAACTCATACAATGTTTAAGAAACGAAATTGATAACGGTGACTCTTACAATAAGAAAGATTTGTTATTTCAAGTTAAATCTCGGTTCGGTGATCTGTGAGTGAATTCGATGTTGTGATTCCAGTGTATGAAATAAGAGACAGAGTTTTCGATCATTATAAGCAAAATTGGATATCATCTATGACGTCATAAAAGAAGTTAGTATTATTACGAGTATCAAGACTATTAATGATTTGTAGCGTACATGGATGTGTTACACGAAGCCTCGTTTTAATATTGCATTTGGTAGATTTAGGTTAGTATCGCATGCGTACAATATAGGCATGGGTCGTTATGAGGGAATACCTTTGTATACTAATGGCTATGTAATAGTTGTAGGATAAGAGGAATGACAAGTTTTATGTCCATTTAATTAGACATTGTGAAGAAAACAACTACTGTGATACTAGTATTCATGGCCGAATATAAATTATGTAAAGCCATTTCAAAATAAGTCATATTTGCAGTTAATAAATGTTTATAATTTTCACAAAAAGGCCAGAAAAGCTAGTATATATTTAATTATGAGTATATTGTATAGAATACTTAAAACATAGTTTTAATGTACTCGGAACATTTTATGTGTATATAATGTTAATTATTTTCGCGAAATGAAATCACTATTATATGTTATGCTTGGAAGAAATATAATACCTATTATCTATAGTAATACATATTTATTCTCACGTCTGTTGCTATAAATTATTTCAGTATAAGGGACCAACAACATCAATATGGCTACATGTGATTCCCACCAAAATCATTTCCATTTTTCAATTTGAAGTATGTATGCTTTGTTGGTGACATATTGCTTTGGTACAACGATTTTAAGATTCTACTTTTATTAGAGAAATGGACTTCACTTAGAAATAAAACTAGAATATAAGTTACACAATTTATTGGACACAAACATACCTGTATTAACATACTTTATAATCTCTTATCACAATTTAAATGATCAAATCATAACTTAATGATCAAGACTGGAAAGTTTGTGGACTTGTCTGCACTGATAAAACTACCTTATGAAAATGTGAAACCTGTTCGTGAAGATGCAGTGTTTGAGGTATAAAATTATGAACATTCGAATTATTTTACAATGTCAGCAGTTAAAAAAATGTCCTAAATGTCTTAACTTTTTATGTGCAAACTTAGGCACAAATATGAATAAGGTGTCTCGAATTCGGTGCATATTAAACCAGATAATATTTTGACTACATATTGTCTTGACAAACACGAACCGTAGTCTTGAAATTAAGTAAGTGTTTAAAAATTTAATTTAAACATAGAACTGTATAGATATGTATGGCTTCATAAAGCTGGGAAAGAAGTATATACATTCTAAAAGCTTGGTCGATCACTTCTTTGTAAAATGAATGAAAACTGTACCGAAAATTAACATTCGTAGAAGGTGAAGTAATGATTTCTTTAATACAAACGGCAATGACCTATTTAAGTTGTCGAAATTCAAATAATAATGATAGATGTATATTTATTTGAAATTGAATATCACCTGACTGCAACGAAATATCTGCACACACCATATATGTTATATCATATGTTTTGATATGCTTATATGTTGTTTTATATACGTTTTGATATGCTTATATATTGTTTTATCTAAGTTTTGATCTAAACCAAGAATGCCCCGAGTAGCATGTGAATTTAGCAAAATTTGTTTTTTTTTATGTTTAAAGCTGTTATTATTGAAAGAATCATGTTGTAACAACTGTATAACTCGATTATCTTGAACGCTTTGTTTATCCAACTTTCTTTTTTAAAAGAAAATCTGCATATAATCAAGGCACAAATGATCAAAACTAGCATAATGTTTTAGTGTATTACTTTAGCAATGACATGGACATGGTTAAATGTATTTGTGATATTGCTAGACATGAACGACAACGATAAATCATAAATCATAAATTATAAATCATAAATCATAAATGACACATTAATTCCATGAACCTTTACATGAAAATATCATGATATACAAACTTAGGTCTAAAGTTGTTGTGCTGTGTTTCATGTAAACTATATATTGAACCTTTCCTAAAGGTCCATTCTTCTGCAGTCATACATGTTTTAAACTTATATATATATATATATATATATATATATATATATATATATATAACATCCCAGATAGTTAAGCTGTATTCGCATACCAAAACGTTTATACTCATATGTATTAAGCTGTATTATCATACCAAACGTTTCTACGCATATGTCTTAAGCTGTATGATCATACCAAACGTTTATACTCATATGTCTTAAGCTGTATTATCATACCAAACGTTTATACTCATATGTCTTAAGCTGTATTATCATACCAAACGTTTATACTCATATGTCTTAAGCTGTATTATCATACCAAACGTTTATACTCATATGTGTTAATTAAGAGGCTAAATCATATTAAGAGACTCATTAGACTTTTTAAATCAACACATCGTCTGACTCGATCGCCTTTGCGATGGTCAGACTTCACTGCACTATTTAAATCAACACATCGTCGGATGCGTTGCAAGACTCAGTCACTTTCACGAGGGTCAGACTTTATTGGACTACTTAAGTCAACACATCGTCGGATGAGATGCAAGAATCATTCACGTTTGCAAGGATCTGACATCATTAGAATATATTTAAAATGACACATTGTCTGATGAAATGCAAGACTAAGTCACTTTTGCGAGGGTCAGATATTATTGGTGAAAACAATACATTACTCTTAATGTGTCGCTAATTCAAATGGTTAAGAAAAAATAGAAACACTAGAATAAGAAAAACTGGCTTTCATTTTAAACTAAATAGAACCTTTTACAAAACATATAAAATTAATCCTAAACGTAAATCACACAAACCCCTTTCATTGGCAAGCTTAATAACTCGCATGTCTACATTGGGAATGGGTAAATCGGTCAATAGGTTTCAATTTTTAGGATTCCATTCTTATGTTTGACTTCAAAGTATGTCAAAGTTTGCTGTATCATTTCCCCATCTACATACCAATCTGCCTGTCATTTGAACTTACGGTCCATTAGTCTATCCATTTATTATACGCAGCCCTGGTCACATAAGCTTATATGATTTTGTTGTATATCTATAACTTTCAAATTAATCAGCGTTCACGTTTCTTCTTGTTTTCGATTAGTTTTACCTATTGTCCATTTTGCTCAGTAACATTTGCATTTGTAGGGAAAGGCTGTTTTGGTTTTCCAGTGACTAATATGATGTGTCAAATACAATTATTCATCAGTAAAACAAAGACGGAAGCCAGAACTATCCACTGAGTTCAAATTTGACAAACCACTTTCTACGCATTTGTTTACAATCTCCAGACTTTGTACTTAGCACATTTTCATCGTAATTAATAATGAAGGAGCAAGCAAAGATTAAGTCTCCCGTTATTTGCATGCCCACTGATGTTTAGTGAGCTACAAGCATATCTTAAATAATAGGATCTACAATATGAAGTACTCTAATACTCTAAAATGAACAGAAACATTTTCGATACCTGTTTAACAGTACTCATTGAGCTATTAATGCTTGATTATGCTGACTAGTGATATCGATGAGCGATGCTGTAGATAAAACACATCATGAAACAATTAATGGAGGCCTCATGCTTTTACCAATCGCATCGTTAATTAACGTCAAGTTACGAAAGGTGCCAGACTCAACATTCATCTTAATTTAGATTGCGATAAATGAGCAATTTTCAATTTGTCATTCATAATCTAAGTTCCAGCCAAATGTGATGTCTTCATAAATAAGCAAATGTTTGTTGATTGATATAAATTAAGTTGCCGTAATTATGGCTGTAAAGCTGTAATAAGATGGAAATTTGAATTACATGATATTAAAACCAGATAAAGAGTCTTGTCCATCATAAGAAAATTAAAATTTTATCAAATGACACCGCTAGAGTCCTCATAGTTTTAGTATCGCCATGTACAATAACAAAATCATTCAACACAGCTATATCTTATAAATATTACTTGAAAGTATGCCTAAATGTATTAGAAACATTTCATTATCCCACAGATATGTTATACAAGAATACTGTAGGATATTTAACTTATTGCTATATCTGTTTCTCTCTTCGTATAAAGTTTCATTTCTGGAGCAAAGTTGTATTATTGTTCCTCTTATTGCGACCAGACTTAACACATATTCGAGCAAGTTGTTTACAATTACATTTTGATTCTTGACGTTTTCGATATTTGTTAATAATACGATAGAAGCAAATTTGTTTGGTGCATATTAATTGACACCATAGGAAACCGATGGATATAATAATAATAATAATAATAATAATAATAATAATAATAATAATAATAATAATAATTAATGAAGACTTTTATAGCGTCTAATCTTTAGAAGCTCTAAGCGCTTTACAACATCTATAATGATATGAATACAAAAAACAAAAACAAAACAAAAAACAAAAAGCACTATGAAATTTGAAAATATAAAAAACTGAAAATATTTCAGGTAGGAAACATTATTAGGTCTTTAAGATTGTCCTTGCAGTCGAAAGAGGTGAGTTTTAAGAGTACTCTTGAAAAGGATCACTGTCTTTGTGTCTAATTTCAATGGGCAATTCGTTCCACGTTGCTGAGCCCTGGTATGCAAAAGAACGTTGTCCATATGACTTCGTTTTCATAGTGGAAATAATGAGTATACAATTGTCAGAATAGGAGCTTATTTATCTTGCCGGTGTCTACACATGGGTCATGTCAGATAGGTATGTTGAACTGGGGTCCGTCAATGAAACGTAGCACAGAGAACAAATAATTTTGTGTTTGATTCTGGATCGAATGTATAGCCAGTGCAGGTTACTGAGCAGCGGTGAGGTGTGCTCTGATCGTGGTACTCTAAAGAAGATCCAAGCAGCTGAGTTTTTAACTTTTTGAAGTTTCTAGAGTAGATATTGAGACGAACCAGACAAAATTAAGACACAATAGTCCAGTCTTGAAAATACTCATGAACACACAAGTGTTTTAGTGGCATCAACTGAAAGTTATATGCGAATGGAGCTGGTGTGTCTTAGCTCAAGATATGCACCCTTGCCTATGTTCATGACATGGTGGTGCAATGTGAGAGTACTCTATAACACCTAGGTGTGTGAATTTAATGTTGGAGTTGCTGATATTTGTTGTCTGAGGTAAAGGATGTGAATGAGAAAGTCTTTTTCTTTTGTGATCAGAATGGCCTCAATTTTATCATCATTCATCTGCAGCATGTTGCATGTCATCCATGAATTCACATCAGAAATACACATCGCTACTCCTTGGATGCTAGCTCCAACTTCAGTTGGTTGGCTAGATTTGTACATTTGGGTGTCATCAGCATACAATTGGTGAGACACTGGGTAATGACCTATGACACGTGTGAGCGGCTGAGTATATAGAATGACGGGAACCGGTCCAAGAACAAACCCTTGTGGAACAGCACAACATAGATCAACTGGGCTGGAATGAATTCCATTTGCAGATATAATTTGTGTCCTGTTGACTAAGTAGGAAATGAACCACAGTAAGGCTGTATTGTGAATATGACTTCAATATTTTACTCGTTCACTTAAGCTTAAACATTTTGACTGGCCTTAGTGTTAAAATGCCATTGTATGTCGGTTTAGTTTCTGTTTTTGTTTTACTTTTTCGGCCTATGTTTTATATGGCTCGGGGATATTGTTAACATTGTTTACAATAGTCTCCACGCGTGTGCAGCTTAACAGGACATCTCAACATATGGGCCTACAACAAATGTTGCTGCCGTCATTTTAGAATAACTAAAGCAATACGTTTTCAGTATGAATAATGATAAATGAGAAACTAATTGCACATAAATATTTATCGCATAATGTGCTCATAATGTTACTAAACATTTCATAAATTCAAAGTGTTATAGTCAATTTGAAGTCTGTTCAACAAGTAAAACAAAATGTATTAAAATTTATTTGTAGACCTTTTAATTTCCATAATTTTTTTTTTAGCATAAAAGCCAGCCGTATAAAATATTGCTAGTTTGTGTGTGTGTGTGTGGGGGGGGGGGGAAATATTGACATAATGTTATTAGGGGTCACTGAAATTTTGACAGTTTTTGACAAGGGGGGAGGGGTGTAAAAAATTGCCTAAAAATGTTGACATAATTAATGGACGTCCCCTTTCCCTTATCACTATAACCACTTTTGACCCAATACATATTTTTGAGGAGAAAAACTCTTTTTGAGGCTTAAAGTCCATTAATATCTTAAACCTAAAGAATATTCCATTTGGCTCTCAAATGCCACATTTGGGTCATCTCGAACACCCGTTCATACCCATTTAACTTAGGATATCTCGATTGGGTCCACAGTGTCATTTTGGGTCTTATTACCCACATATATGTACTACCAATAATTACAAATCTAATTAAAATATATTTAAACCTGTCTGATACAGGGCAAAGCAAACGTACGTTAATGACAACCGTTAGGAGGTATATTGTTATTAAATGATAGCGATAACGATATCGCATAACACTTGTTTTAATTGGAAAGTCTTGATAATGTCCAGATAGTGATGCTTTACCAAGTCACATTAAAGATGCATATAGTATGCAGAAAGTATTTTTTCTTAACCAAAAACCAATTTAGTTTCTTTTTATCTTTTATATATATATATATATATATATATATATATATATATATATATATATATATATATATATATATATATATATATATATATATATATATATATATATATTTATATATATATATAAACAACACTAGATATGTGTAATGCTGATTTTTCATTATTCATACAACAAGGTACATCATGAGACACAATTTTTTTTATAAATGATAATTTTACAGCTTTTATGTTATATTGAACAGCAGTTGTTTTTTAATATTAAGGACTTTAATTATTATAGATGACGGGTTTAATAAGTAGATCCGCTATACTAATACAACAATTCTTATTTAAGTGCACTGTATCAAGCAAAGATTCGCATCTGCCGGGACTCATTACAATAAAAGCAAGGGCAGTTCCACAGCAAGAGTTCTAGGCAAACATTGACTAAATTCTTCAGTGATGCATAAACTTTGCCAAAGAGAAAAGTCTTTGTGCTAGTTGCCAACCTCAATCCTACTCCCTGTCCCTGCCCACCTCACCGACTTGATAAATATCAGTTTTCTGAAGAATTCGACCATTAACATTAAGTTGAAGGTGAGATACTATGCAAGAAAGCTACTGACGACACTTATCTCTTCTGGCGATCCGGGGGCAATTACAAAACAGTCAAAACTCGTTTAAAGAAGTTTAGGCGCATTAGGTAATTTAGGTCTTTGTCAAAGGCATAACAGAGAAAGAAAGTAAACACAAAAGAAAGCGTTGACTTTAGATATGTGCGTGTTTGTATTTTAAAGTATTTTTTTAAAAAACAAATGAACACAGAATGTGTGTGATAATTTACCACTTACAATGTCTTATTTTCCCATTGTATGTATGTGTCACCCAATGAGACAAACACAATCATGATTATTTACTGACATTAGATATGACCTTATTAAGTCATATATTAAACCTAAACATCTGTATATTATATCATATTGTAATCATATATTAAACCTAAACATCTGTATATTATTGTAATCATATATTAAACCTAAACATCTGTATATTATATAATATTGTAATCATATATTAAACCTAAACATCTGTATATTATATCATATTGTAATCAAATATTAAACCTAAACATATGTATATTATATCATATTGTAATCATATATTAAACCTACCGCATGATGTATAGACATAATATCATGACCTGTATTACAAATAATAATAATAAGAATAATAAGAATAATATATGACACAAGTTTAATAATAATACTAATAATAAAATAAAAATTAAAATAGTAATAATCATAATAATTTATTATTATAATTATTATGATTCTTGTTGTTGTTGTTGATGTCATTCAAGTACATTTAAGAGGCTCATTATTACTGCATGCATTTTGTGACTGTGCAATTAGACAATTTAATATGTTCGTAACTCTCGCAAACCACTCTGCCTGTTAGTCTGTTGTTACATTCCTCATGCATACAACAATTACTGATATGAAAATTTGGAGGAAGTATTTGTTTCACGTCGTACGGTGCTATCCTTTATTTTCTATTCAAATTCCGTTATAAGTTGGAAACAGTACACGTATTTATTGACTGATTATTTTTATTTTCTATCTGAAGCCATACATAGATCACGCATTTTATTGTTTCAGATTTTTTAGACAATAATTGATATGGTTGCGACGTTTGTCATCCATTATTTGGATAGTGAATCCGACATATCATTCCTTCTAATTGTTTTTTTCAGAGCCGGACTGTTATCTTCACTGCGTAACAGCTTTATGATGGTGGTAAAAACAATTCTTACATGATAAAGACTCGATAATCATCCCCAGAAAGCATCCTTTTCGTCATGACTTATACGGAAACGTTAAAGTTTGACACCTCAGTGGCAAATTGTACTTGACCTTTCGTCATAAGGTCAAAACTGCTGAGATATCAATAAACTGCTATTTTGTATCCAAAGCCGAAAATGGACATTCTGTTTTCCGTCGCCACAGACAGTAGCAACGAATATCTTTAACATTATCTGCGATGAATTTTATAAACGTATAAATGATCCAGAACCTATTTTATAGGTTTTATGTTGACTAGTCTCTGGTAGAGCATGCCATTTTCAGGAATATGTTGCTATTTTGACAAATACAAAACAAATAATAAAAATAATATTATAAAATAATATAAAAAATAAATAAATAATAATAATAATATATGACAAAAGTTTAACGCATCCACTTAATAAGATTCATCATTTATAAATGTTTTATTTATATCAACCTCCACAGTACCATTTCTCATAGTTCTTAATCACAACATTTCAATGAACATATTCCTTTCTGTTCTTAGCCCTTCAGAATGCAAACATTAACATAACTGGATCAAAACTGCAGAAACAGCTAACCGATCAAGAGAAATTTACATCAAAGGAGACGAAATACATTGAATAATTGAAACGCATCTGCAAAAGGAGTTGATTCAAACTCAAGGACACGGAAATTAAAGATAACTGATGAACTGTTCAAAGCTTTTGTTAACGTGTTTATACATATTTCGGCGGTTGAAGGGTCATAACGTCAAACTTTCGTTCTAACGAACTTTGTCAGTTATAAGGACCATTAACATGGACTACTCCAATGATCAAAAGTGCTGTCAAATGTTTATAGATTAAGCGATGGAAATACCGAGCTGCTTTAAGTATTGCATTCATCACCTAAATGAATAACATGCCGAGAGAGAATCAACTGCTGCATATTTGATACAGCTATATACAGCATCTGTTAAAACAGAACCAAATTTACATTTCTCAGCGATGTCCTCTAACGGGCTATCTGTTGTGGTTCTTAATCAGTGAAATTATAGATATTAATAATATCAAGCGATACTGACTTTTGTGGGGTATATTATTGAATCTAAATTTAATATTTCACTGAAGCTATCCAACGTTTTCTTAAGGTAAAGGTCTTAAAAAGGAGACCAGAAAAATCCTTTTATGTATGTAATTCTCAACAAATTGTAATTAGACTGTAATGTTTCAAAATTCAATATCATAGGCGGGTAGTGATTATATTGCGCAGAAGATACCACGATTTCGTAAATTGCCGAATTTTTCTAAGTTTTGATGAGACAATATAGCACGTGGTCCCGTGACGCAATACTAGTCATTCCTCGAATACAAATAAAACATGGCAAGCAAGACAGACAGGATGAGACCAGATTTAGGTTGCACATTCAAAAGTTGAATCTGCTTCTGAGATATACTCATAACTATATACGTTAAAGTATGTTTTAACAATGAAAAGCGCAGCAGTAAGAAAAAGCTGATATGTCATATTTTGGAATTTAAAAAAGCAACACAATGTAATTTGAAAATAAATACTGATGCATTATGTGCTGTGCAAAAAATGTGATATTGATTAAGCGATGGTGCCCAATGCAAAAATTACATTTTTTTTGCCACAATGGAGTGCTAAAAGAAATGTTTTAAGCACAGCCCTGGGTTGATGACTTAAATAAACTCACTAGCCCTGACTGAAACTCCACAAACCCTAACAGTTCATATTTGTTAACTCTCAAGCCGGGATAAGAAAGAAAGATAACCGACCTTATTTTGGGGGTATTTCCTCACCTACCTCACTATCTCGTAATATCTCCTGATTTTTCGCAGAGAACTCCCGATTATTACAATATGTCTGTCAATGTTCATTTCTCAGAAGAAGAAAAGCCATACATTAATAGATATCAAGTGTGCAATCCACAGATGCCATATTCTATTTTATCATTTTTGAATATTGGAATGACAAAATAATTAATATCCCACGACAGTTTTTGTCTTCAGTAAATATTTAAAGATTAAACATTATTCACATACATTTCAGATTTTTAACCACTACAAAATTACTGTAGTTAAACAAATTTTCACAATTAGTTTAAAACCCATGAATGATCACAATGAATGCTGCGTAATTTTCTCTGCAAACGAAATCTCCATTTCCGCCAAAGAAACTCGGCCAGTTAACCCCTGATATTTCTCTACCATATATGTAAAATTTCATTACCGTGATTAAATTAAAAGAAGGAATACTACGAAATATACGATATAATATGTGCCCCCAAAGAACTAATTCAGAATAAATACTGTATTTAGTAAACAGTGTTACATATCTTAAGACTTAAACGAAAGTAAATAAGGTGGGATATAAAATGTGGAAAAACTATTGCCACATATATGTATAGCAACGTTTGACTGCATATTTGAACTGTTAAAATGAAGTCTTTGGCATCGAAGTTAGAATAAAATTGGTCATGGTTTATTTGCCAAACAATTGTTGGTGCTTACATACATACTCTGTAGCAAATGGTTTCTTCGAATTATGTCAGAGGGCCAGTCCGTTTCAAAGATAAGTGCAATGATAAGGATTAATTGATAATTTGTTACACTGTCATTATATTTGTGTACTTAATTATAACCTCTAGCTGTTATGAAGACCAGAATATGAAAAAGTGTCTTGTCCTGGGGGACAATAAGGCGATAATAAGACGTACCACATGGAGAAATGGCGTGTCCCATGGGCGCTTGCATATTGGGGCAAGTGGACAGGAACAATAGCCGCCTCCCCCGATTTTTATTGTCTGCCAGTTAATGTGAAACTTTGATTTTTAATATATGACCTCTTTTCTTTTAATCGTTGCTATTTAAACTGCCCAAGGGATAGTTTTATAGCAAGTCCAATCATTACAGATTACCGTTTATACCTTCTAGTAGTCGTGTAAAAAAAATTGAACTGTTAAAATGAACTGTTCAAAATTGTAAAAAAAATTAACATAACTGAAAATTGTGTTTTCTCGAAACACGACCGTGTTAAGAATCTTATTTTTAGCAAAGCTTCTATTTGATTAAAGTAAGATTTCAATTTCACATAGGACAGTGGTGACTTGATTTAGATTGTGATCTTGAAAATACATTTACTCATTTCATCAGCACGATCAGGCTGTCCTATTTTTATTAGCACTGATGGTGTAGATACAATATTTGTGAATTGATTGTTGCATTTTGTGGTCACTTACTCGGATTTCTGCTTATTTTTGTAACTCATACGTTTGACACTTTTCCCAGGATTTAAAATATCCAGTGTTATGTCTGGAACAGTCTCAACTTTTAGTCTAGGCCTAGCATTTGCGTATCCTAGAGCTGCTATTTCACAGGATCCCTCTCGTAACATTCCTTTAAGAAATGTAATGAGCAGAGAGTGCTGTAGGTATCACGGTACCAATTGTTTTTCCATAGACCTCAATGCTAATATTTGGAGAGATAAATATATTTTCTATCCTAATTTAGCATGTATCTCACACACTGTTATAGAGAACAATGTTAGATTGTCAATTTGACAATGACAAAACCAGGTACGCCATTGCATTTAAGAGAGATAACTCTGCTGGAACTAGACAGGGGTATGATATCTAGTCACAACATACCTATTTTCAGTCATGTCTATGACATTTTCAAAAAATCATAAAAAATACAAAATATGATCTGTATAGGAATTAACATAAATTCACATGTTGCCAAGAGGCTAAACTATTTTTTAAGCCTAACAGAAAGTACAACTCTTACATAATCCACCAATCAAAGCTTGTGTTGTTGTTTTTCTCTGATTGCAATGGACACCTTAAGCACCGCCCACATGGACTTGCGCAATTGGTACCGTTATACCTGTATCGTGTTGCATTGAAATAGACTAACTTGTAATAATGTATTCATACTTTCTTTATGCATTTATCGTTTGGAAAAGAGAAGAAAAAAATGTTGTCCACAGCCTATTCTTAATGTGTTATTTACACCCGTAAGCAATGCAAAACGGCCAATCGAGATGCTAGAGTCGAGACTATGATGTCACATCACTAGAGTAGGCGAATAGGTGCGGAAATATTGCAGACGATGTCAGGGAAATTCAGCTCCTAGTACATAGAACATAATATTGAAATGCTGGCATTGCGGTCATATATGATACTTCAGAATAAGGTTTTCTTATATAGTGTTGTTATTATTATTATTATTATTATTCTATATTTCCATTGGTTTCTGGTCTCCTTTAACTTATTATCATTCAAGTCATATTTATTATTTTCATTTTAATCGGTGCCTTAAAGCAAATATTCATGCTAAACACTTTACACGCATTTCCTATTACGACATTGTTAAATCATCGCTAGATACAAAAAAAAAAAAACGTACACGTAAAAGCAGTGACAAAATGCATAAGCTTTTGTCAAAGAAAACTAAGCAAAATATTACAGAGATAAATGAATTCTAATTAAGTTATTTCGATCCTTGACGGACTTACATAGGTTCCAGTGAATTTATTCGAACCAAAGAACCAGACCCGGTTTAACCCAAGAGACAAACTACCTAGTGGCCATATGGCATCAAGATTGTCAGGTGATTCATAAATTATCAATAAATTCGTAATGATGCAAAATTCTCTGTAATGAAATGTCAAAGTGTTTTCTTTTGTGGCCGATGTGACACATGAACATTAAAATAAGATTGATGTATTGGTTAAGATCGCTATCTCATGGCAAATTTTAATGATTAATCTGGTCTGTTTGAGGCATGAATTAAGTTTTAATTAGGGGTTTACTTGTTTATGAATTAAGTTTTAATTAGGGGCTCACTTGTTTAACGGTTCGAACAAGAAAATAGTGTAATGGTAATCAGAGGTCATAGTGGTAAATTGACAAGAAGAGAGACAAACCAGAGATGACTTTTAGGAAGTTGTTGTCCCATTGAAACGCGTGTCATAAAATTATATTTTAAAGTTTAGAATTCTGACGGGTAAAGTAGTAATTGTGTGAGGCTAAGTTAAACCAGGGAATGTGTTCCAGACGGAATTCAGGGATTTAAAAAAAACACTCCACCCCCTATAATAAATCAGTCTCCGTTTTGTGCCAAGGGGGAAAGTCGGAATACTCATGAGAAAATTATGAAGTAATTTCTCTCGTTCAATAAATTTTTGAAAGGACAAGGGGATCTGAAACTTTTCGAAAAGGACGGGATGAATCTTCTGATGAGTTCGTTCTTAAATGGATCATAACATGAAATTTGTTATACCATGAACAGAACGGCAAAAAGAATTTGGCCTAATTTTGTAACGCTCTTTCTGAGAGAAAGAGAATCACTCACCCGTAATTTTGTTTTTTTTTACATGATTAAATAGTTAGGCTCATGTTATTCTATTCTCTGCTCAGTTCTATGCTATCCCATCCCTTAATTTCATATTTATATTGTTAATTAATCTATCTGGGCAATAACACCGTGGTCGATTATCTACTAGATATGAATAACCAAAAACCTGTGGGAGTGGCAAATATCTCACATCATCCACCCACCCCACGCCACAAAGTGCTTGCTAGTCACACGATTTTCAACATTTTGTTTTCGAGAAAATATAATCTATTGCTAATACAGAATAGAACGTGATTTATCTAAAAGTGAAAATGTATGATTCATTTGTTAATATATACATCGATCTGAGTGACTCGAACCATTCCCTGTATAGTTTAAATGCTCAGTGTCTGCATTTAATTGCCATTTCTTTTGACGCTGTGTTGATTACATTGTAAGGAAACTGAGACGTACATTTGCTGCTATTCGTGATTGGGGGAGATAAGGACTAAATTTAGAAATTGTGAACTGGGGAGGGGGATATTATACTTGTATTTTGTTATAAGAGGATTTAATTACTGAAGGCTGTGATAAAACTTACACCTTGTTTGGTAGCTGAGTAGGCGTAAATGATTCATTTTATGGAATTAAAGTAACATTCGTCAATGGTCAACAAATCTCCATGAAAAATCAGATTAAATTGTTCAGTTAGAAAGAAACAATACTATAACCCTTTGGCTTACCAACGGTCAGCACAAATTCAATCGATTTCGGGTTATAGAGGTTCATGCTACAAAGTCGTCTAAGGTTAATATTTTTGATTTGGCTGGAGCCTTTTCATATCTAAAACTGCAGACGTCAGAAAACCGTCAGATCATACTTACACCCGCTCTATTTTTCTAATTAAAATGTATCTAAATATTTGAAGAGCAGAACAAAAGTTAAGCAAAAAAAAAGCTGAGTTGATCAAATGAAAAGGTTGAAAAGTTGCAAATGTTACAGATTTAATAAGTTATTAAGTTGAAGAAAAACAACAATAACTAAAGCCTTAACAACCCTATGCCGACATCTCAGAATTAGTATATATGATCCTTCTCCCAGGGCGAATTCTCTACGGGGCAAGTTCTCCATAATTCATTATCAACAACGTAACTAGTAAGAATGAAAGGTAATTTGTTTTAGAAAATGAACCATATACAAATAGCAAATTATCTATAAAGTTTTACCGAAATATTAATTTGTGTTCCAAGCAAAGCGTGAGTTGTTGACCTTGGAAGATATTAGCATGATGGCCAAACGTTACCCGAATGCGCACTCGCGTCCAACCACCTACAGGTGGAAGGGACCAACCTGGAATCAGTGAACCAATGAAGGCACCCGAGGGGGCACCCCAATAACAAAATGGTCAAAACCTTGAGAGCCCGACCCAATGGCCTGTACACAGGTGCACGTGGGGTATCTTGAGACGAGGTTTATGAAACGTAAGTTAGGGTCGAAACTGTTGAGACCCACGACTTATCCATAGACTGTTTGTTACTTGGCGAACTGGAAAACGTCAAAACGAAGATTTATCTTTCAACAAGGGATACGCAAAAGAGGGTCCATGCGGAAATCGTCAGCCGGCGAAATTAATGTTATGTTTAAATGGGTTATCTTGTAGCGGTACACCCGGAAATGGTCAAATATGTTTAAACGGGTTATCGTGCTTAGATCTGAGAGAGGAGAAGTGCCAAGGCTGGCCATTGAAGGTCATCTTTGAAGCCACATGGGCATGGCGACGTGAGATAAGCTAGTGAGGGAGTTTTATTGGCCATGTGTGTATAGGAATGTGCCACCACTAAGAACAACCCCATTGATCGACGAGTCATTCTTTAGAGTGGTGATGCATGTGATTGGTCGGATAAAGGAAGCGTCGGAGACTGGAAATCGGTGTGTACTCGTAGTCCGTTGGGTTTAAAACGTTGACTTAGTTATGGTGGTTGAGACATTTTGAGTGTGATCGCGAGTTGGTGTTCCTGAAGGAATGCTAACAGGCCAGGGGATGCAGGTTGTGAGCCAGGTGATGATGTAAACTGCTTACTATCCATTAGACACCTGACTACCACCTCGTACCACCCGCAGGACAATGGCGCTTTTTAAAAAAATCAGAATCTGAAGTAAACTTCTCAATTATTTTCTAATGGTCGACCCAGGGATTGGGATCGATACCTCACTGTAATACTTTTTGCGTACCGCGAACTACCACATGCTATTTTAGGATTTTCACCTTTCCAATCTTTTATGGGAGGGTAGTAGGGGAAATTATGGCTGTAAGGATACAGTGGATACAAAGTATTGCTCTAGTTACTGCTGGATCATAACAAACTTCAGGTCTTTTGGAGGGGACAGTTTGTTGTAACCGAAAAGTGGGTTTGACAGAATTACCGTATCCGGGTAGTGTATAAAGAGAAACTCTATATCGTCAACGTAATTAAGCGTTATTGTGTTAGAAAAACGCCCCGAGTTCGCGGTTGCTACAGTTTTGATTGAAGAAGCCGATGACAATAGATGAGTGGAGGAAGTACTTCCTAGTTGTGCTGTGGCGAAGGAGGAAACCTACGTAGATGTTGTCCTTGACGAGAACAACGTAAGTATGTGGAGTCTATACTCCAAAATTACTCGACGGATTTGGAAGGGTTTGATGCTACTGAATAAGCCATTGCAACTGAGACCGTGTCCACTACCATACTCACTATATTCAAACTATGATTGACTTGTGAGTCATACAGCCAGCTGAATCAGAGTATAGCTCTTCCGTTGCTTTTGTGCAGAAAAAGGACGGCACTTATAAATACGGAATTCCATATTCGCCGGAGTGACATCAAATTCCAGTCCGAAGTGAAGTCAGAAGCAACTCCAGATGAAATTTACCAATATGTGGTCATGACATTCTTGTTCCAGAATGCGCAAGTGTCTTCACCCTTATGACGAAAAGAGTAATTGAACCGTTATGGACAACTTCAAGGACGATTTACTACTAGCGACAACTACTCGAAACGATATCATATTGATTTACATCACTTTAGCACGCAATGCATTTGGACAGGTTTATTTTCGCGGAAGCAAGGTATTTGATTGATCGCACGGCTTTATGCATATATGTATGCTTTTTAATTACAGTTATCCTCTAAAGCCATAGGCCTGCAACGACTGTAAATAATCGGTTGGACTTGAACCAGCAATCACTCATTAAAAAATTGACTTTATGCGTGTCAGACGTCATGTCTGAAAATAGATCCATATGACGTCACTTCAGGTCACCTGCTTGGTAGACGAATGTGGTCAGATCTAGAAAATGTAGAGAAGTGGATTAGTTGGAGGCTCCAAACGTCGACCTGTACGCTGTAACTGAAACGCCAGGCGTACTAATACCATATTATGCCCATTCACAAATTCGGTCTTTTTCTCTATTACCAATTCTGAATCAGCCACAATTCTAATGATAGTCACGCTTAAAAAACTCCAATTTTTCCATGATATAATTTAAAAATTTTACGTACATGAAAAAATCTAACTATTCTTTTACAAACCAAACTAGTTAATGCGACTATCCCTTTTGTTGCCCTAATCAATTTTCTTAGACAAAATTTGAAACGGTACTTAAAGGGTCACATTTTATATTTTTGGTTTTATCATTTTCGGGTTTCAAGCCAAATTTGAAACCCTTTAATAATGAGGCATTTGGTTAGTGATTAGTTCTGAGGAAAGCTTTTAGTTCGGCAGTTGGAAGATTTGGCGAAGGTCTTCTGCTTTAATCTCCGCTGCGCTACGTAGTTCTACATAGCACTACTGCAAAAATGTATCAGACCTATATAGTTATGTTAGCTGTACTGCAGCAACGACTAGGGTATACAGGTGCCAATGCCATTACACATTTTCATAATGAAAAGTGAGGATACGCACCCCGAACTGACACTTGTGTGGTCTTGATCTCCTTCGTTTTTATATGCCTCCAAGCCAAATACTTCACCGGACTGAAAAGTGTCAGGCTTTCTTGGAGCCAAACAGTGTTTTCTCTTTTGCAAGATCCGAAAGTCGCAGCCGGACGTAGTCAACATCGTCTTCTTCATCTGTGGACTTTCTTTCTTATCTTCATCCTCTTCTATATCTATTTCTGGATCACGCAATGTTTTCGGTTCAAGTATTGTTCTTTAGACGGGGGGTATGTAAAGGATCAAATCAGTTTGCAAAGAGAAATTATCAAAAGAGGTTTTCAAAATCCAAAACGAAAACCCCACATATTTCGGCTATAAAAGTAATTGTTGTAATTCGTTTTTCTTTCTTCTCTGCTACTAAAGTACCGGCATTATCCGGAAGTTTGGCTATTGGGTGGTGGTGGGTGGTGGTGGCCTATGGTTGGGCTTTAACCACGGCATAATTCTTGATTTGGGACCCTATTGAACCAATCTGTTCTGTTGAACACCGCTACCTTGTGTAGCCAGGTATGACGGTCTTGTGTTTTGACCGACTTGTGATAATTAATTGGGGTATCGCTTTCTTAGGTGGTTTTATGTAATCTCATTTATTGGCACCTGCCATGTCTGGATTTAGTGAGTTCGGGACAATTATAGTAAGTACGAGTTTTATTCTTGCTATACTTCCAGATCACAAATGAGAAT
The DNA here is from genome assembly GCA_029339505.1 of Unio delphinus. Taxonomy (NCBI): domain Eukaryota; kingdom Metazoa; phylum Mollusca; class Bivalvia; order Unionida; family Unionidae; genus Unio; species Unio delphinus. Next base: position 12,830,466 of record JAQISU010000076.1, read on the forward strand.
AGAGCTAACTAGAAGGAATTATGATATTGATGATCATGTTTATTCAGCTAATATATTTTTGACCTTCTTACTATATACATTTCCTTTGATATTTGATCTCTGTCTAATGCTGTTTATTATATTGCTTCTTTATTGTATATTAATAATTATCTCCTGTCCTATTATTGTTTACTTTGCTTTTGTCGTGATCTGACCGTTGTACGTATGGTTCATACAGCAGTTTTAAATTGCTTTTATGACCTGTTATTAATTATATTGCCTTACGTGTATGCTAGACGTGAGGTCACCTAAGTACGTGTGTGACATAATGTTGGGAGCCTCCGTAATAGGCTGTCTACATGAAATGGTAATGGGAATTGGGATATACTTATTTATAGTTTCCCCTATATTCCTTATCTGAAACGAAGTTCAGTAGATTGAGATAAGTAAGATCCTTATTTGCAAATGATGGTATACAAATTCCAGGGATGTACTCGGTGCTTCTATCTTCATCTGCTTATCTTGGAGTTTTTTCTTTGCGTTGAGTAATGCAGACATTCGTTGAATACATGCTTCAGGTCATCTAATTTCTAGCAATGTGGGCAGTTAGTTCCCATTTCGATGTTAATTTATAGATATTTTCCAAAGCTGTTTGCCAGGAATATTTTTTTTTCTTCTTCTTCTTCTAAATCATGAGTGTTCTTCAGCTTTGGGCTTGTGATGCTTATTAGTTGTTGAATTGAATAGACAATTTTTAATTTGTAATTGCAACTCCAGCTTGCGTGCCATATGGCATCAAATTTTCGTTTAATTATGTTATATATCTCTTCTTGTTGGTCTTGTTCTAATAATTTTATTATGCGATTGTTATCTGATAGAAAAGTTGATCTTTGTTGGAGTTCCAGTGATCTTAGTACCATCAGAGAGTCGCTGAGTATGGCTGTTGATATTTGGGAGTTTTTTGGGGGTGGGTTGCTTTTTTGTCACGTATCCATTTGATGGCGTTGGTGATTGCCCAGAATTCTTCAGATTATATGGAACAGTTGTGTGAAAGTCAACTTCCTACAACAATGTTCTCTTTTTGGATAAATATGTCACCTGCTGTTCTATTTAGTTCTGTCAACTTTGATCCCACTGTAAATATTTTCATATATCCGATTTATTTATTGTCAATTTCCGATAGGATTTTAACTTTTAGCTTCAAAGGTTTTACCGATTTGTTACGATATGATGTTGCGTTGAAGTTGATTTTTGTGGTTTTACATAACCACGGGGCTTGATCAATATATTTAATCTGTTTTGATAGGATATTGTCTATTCCCAATTTCTTTATTAGTTCGTGGATCATTTTAACCTCCAGTGTTTGGAGAACAAGTCTCCGGATAAATGACACGTTGCATCTGTTCATGATCTTCGTGATTGTATGTGTCTTGTCTTGGCTGGAAATTCTTGTTGCGTATCTAAGGATTGATTCCTCTTTCAGAGTTTTTCCATTGATGTATTTCTTCATGCCCTGTGCATGTTACGCGCACCTTGTTTTGCAAGCTATCTAGTTTCCTAAGGAGGTTATCGATTCTTACGTACACACTTGACATCCGTAGTCTAATTTCGATCTAATTAATGATCGGCACAGAGTCATTAGTGTATCCTGGTCTGCAGCTTGTTTATCTCATGTTATTGAGGATAGTTAAGTCCCCGTCGCATCATTAGGTTAGGTTTTATATCATGTTTCCATGTAAAATGTTCGTCCAAGCACATACGCAGGAATATGTCCACCTTTTCAAAGCATAATTGGGTATTATGTATAATATTGCGGAAGTATTGTCGCATTCTGTATACAAGGTGAGGTTCACCATTCATTTCAGAGAATCTTTAAAACGAAATTCCACACGAGGTTGGCCGGACTTTATATGTTGGAAATGGCCCTAGTCGCCGCCTTCATCAGGATTTAAATCAAAAGCCAACAAATTCTAACCTCCGGCATAATTGTCGTACGAAATGCCGTGAATGCTGGTGCTACATAACTGTCCCATGGCTACATACAGGGTCAAGCTAGATCTCAAGTAATTCGTCTTGGCAATATGATCGAAGGGGCTCTGGTACTCAGTCTCGTTCACTAACGTTTCTCTTGGAGACACTGAAGTGCTTATACTAGAAAGGATTTTCAATGACGGATCCGTTGATGGCCGCATTGCTGATGATGTCAGTGATTAAACGTTTGGGTAACTCTCCTAGGTAACTATGACCTTCGATCTTGGATTGAATTCAACAGGCAAAGGTGATGGTTTTTACTTCCACTCGTCATATTGAATACTTGGTGGCCGTTCGCTCGAAGTGTGGCTGATGTCGATGTCGTTTCCCACTTTAGTTAACACTTCTACATGGTGCACGTAGAGTACGATTTCTTGGATGATATTTTGAGCTCGTTAGCATCAATAAACACGTGAAAGGCGGTGCGGCTACGATTCATTCTTAGACATCCACCCCATTCAGTAAATACTTACCTTGCATCCACATGTCCAAACGCAAAACGATCCATCAGTTCTAAACAAAGAATTTCTTTGATTTTCATTTGAACGTCTTTGAATCCCACATGTTCGTAACACTTTTCATTCAACTTACACGGCATGTCAGGTTTCGATACCACGCAAGCATCCATACCTGTGTTCCTTGCCTCCTTTTCTTCTCTGTATTCCCGTAGTAGTTATCTAATCTGCTGCTGGGCACTGTATGGTTTTGTCGTCTCTTTCGGCCTTGTTCTCGCTGTGGCGTGAATCAGGAAATAATTCCTTGGTCAGCCGTGTTCAGCGCATTTATGAGAGTCTCTCACCGAGCCAAAAGGTCTTTACCGGTTTGAAGCAATACAATTTTGATTACTCTTTGGAAGAATTCCTTTAGTTTATGCTTGTTTATGATAAACATTTTAGAGAAATTCTTATTTTTTCAAAGAGTGCAATCGGGTCAACATCATTTTCAAGACATGATCAAGCGAAAGAAACGCAGATTTCGACATATCTTCTAAAACATGTCCTCGTTTTCAGTCGATTCCTCTTTACATGGCTTATAAGCCGCTAGAAAACCTTTTCGAAAATATAGTTTCACTGTGACGTTTTCAGAATGGAATATTTTGTCCTTTAATACCACTGTCGAAATTCGACTTACAGACAGGCAAACAGTGAGGAAAGATGTACAAATGCACGATGAACTTGAGTGTTTCCACCCTCATCATAAACAGCGACGGCTGAATCTGCTTTGATATAAAGGTTTGTTTCCTACCACGTTATACTCTACCATATCCTGTACACTAAAGTCAGTTTCAACTCTTTATTGTATTCCACTGGGTAACGAAATTACAAGAGACTTGTAAAATCGATTGTTGTTAACCTCTGTGGAAATCGTGCAAACAAAGACTTCTGAGATTGTACTAGCAGATCCATCGCTTGGTGCTCGGCATTCAGATGTTAGTGTTAGGACGACTCGGCCTGATGCTAGGATAATGTGACTGGGTGGGACATGAAGGTACGCGTCTGCGGCATGATGCCCTATTGCTAGACATGACTTCGAGCGCCACACTGCAGACATTGTAACGAAATTACTGGAAAACCCAAACCACACACACACACACACACACACACACCGTTTCGTCAGGATTGCAATATTTCATTTAACTAGTTTTACACGGAGATGATCTCTCTCTCTCTCTCTCTCTCTCTCTCTCTCTCTCTCTCTCTCTCTCTCTCTCTCTCTCTCTCGCTCTCTCTCTCTCTCTCTCTCTCTCTCTCTCTCTATATATATATATATATATATATTATATATATATATATATATATATATATATATATATATATATATATATATATATATATATACACACACACAGATGGGTACTGTCTTAGAGGCAGAGTAATGATGAAGCGCTAAAACAGTCAAGATAAAAGAGAGAGAGAGAGAGAGAGAGAGAGAGAGAGAGAGAGAGAGAGAGAGAGAGAGAGAGGGAGGGAGGGAGGGAGGTTGTTTCCACAGTTCTCAAGCATCAATTTGTTAAAAACAGGAAGGACCAGGTAATGGTATCATGCTTACAACCTCAGTTAGATCTTATCACTCCATGGAATGGTGAACTTTGTTCTATCAGTATCAGAAAGGCCAAATGAATTTTGTAATTTTTTCAACTCTATTTCTGAGAGAAAGCTTATCATGCTTATGTCATTTTGTTAATGTAATTGATTAAATTGTTATTCTAATCTATATCTTTGTTCATCTGCATTCCACTCCTAATTACATATTTTATGATATTAATTACTCGATCCGGTCAATCATATCCTAGATAACGATAACCCAAAAATACCTAAAGGAATGGGTACAATCTCACATCATCCATGGACTAAATATTGAAATTAATGAAGGATCAAGCCGAACGCATATTAAAACTAATGAACCGTTTATAGTAAGCGATACCCCCAGGGGAGGGCGTAAGGTGGAAGGTTGGCCTAGATTGTCAGTTACCACCCCTGGACCGACCCTGCATCGAACGTCCGTTTACCCAGTCCAAATAGTAAATTTTCCCCAGAAAAAATACACACTGAAATATGTCCATCTAACCTCGATAGAAACGATCCAATAAATGGAACTGTTCGTGAAATTTACTTCTTGTTGTTTATGCTATCTTTGTGGACAGTAATACCTTTATAATGGTGGATAAGATTGAACAAAACCAGTTCACCTATAAAATGTTAAAATAAAACTAATGTCTTTTCTTCAAAATGTGTATTCCATGCATATGCATGCCAATATGTTATAGGTTTTTGACGTTATTTTGTATGTATTTGTACTGACAGATTACATAACTGTAAAAGTGAGAAATTTGAAGTCGTACACAGTCTTCCCACAAGGTGCGGCAAATACTGGTCTGAGCGGTGTGGAAACACAAAATTTCATCTTCTTCACTCTCAAAACGCTATGTAAATATTGCAAGATTTATTAACTTGATTAATATAATGAATATCTTACTAGATTGCTTTTATGAAATTTTATGGCAACGTTTTATAGAGTTCCTCATAAAATTTAGTCGTCTCACGAAGATTTTAATTTTTAACTTGTACAGTACATATTATGTAATGTAAAGCATTTCTAAATAAATAGATCTTTAGCTGGAACGACTTGAGTTTATAATATAATGCAAATAAAAATTAATGATGGATTCAAAGTTGAACAGAAACAGTTAAGAGATATGTAAAATATGCAAATTAAGGCAATGTTTTTTTTCTTTACATTGTATGATACAGTCCTAGCTGCTCTTCAGAATTACTATTGCAACATATACAATCTCCACATCACTCATTTATCAGAATGTCTTTGAATCTCATCGCAAAGCAAAGATGTTTATAAGTATATTTGAAACCCTTTGAAATGTTCGCCACATTCTTGCAAAATAGGAACGACATCAAACGTGGCAATATTTATTCTCCAATATCTGATGGGTATATAGCCAACACTGTATTCCACGCTTCAATCCCCATCATTGTGACGTGCTGGTAGTATAAGCACATAATCATAGCTGTTTCAGCTTCAAACAAAACTACTCAATACCTGAATCTTTCGAACTTTGTTGTAACGGGCTCATAAAAACACCAATAAAACTGTTTATGAATGACACCCAAAGGACAACACTATATTGTCTCTGTGACAATAACGAGACAGATATGAAGGTGACATTAATCAATGATATCATGGATGCTGTCCTTTATTGGAATGTGTTCTTTTTAAGAGATTTGAGAGTCCAGTTGGAACTGATTTTTTAAAAATATAATTGTGGATTATATCTATCTATCTATCTATCTATCTATCTATCTATCTATCTATCTCTCTATAAGAATATATATAAGATAATTTTGAATAATTTTATAAATAAGGATATCTACTCCTATAACTCCAGCATAGTTCTTTATAATGAGGATATATCCACAGAATAAACAATTTTGAGAGCTGTTATGATTTCATTACCTTAAACGAAGGAATAGAAAGATGCAAAAGCAGCAAGTTCTGTAAAATACAACATACGCTCTATTTCCCTAAATACAAAGCGAAAATTCAGAAAAACTTTAAATAAATTGTGAATTAAATCCCTAATACAATCCTAAATGTTCTATCACAAGTCCAAAAGTATAGATTGATCTGAATGAATTCTAACAATCTTGAATGTGTTGATGTTCCAACAGTTTGGATGTATCGCAATGATGAGTGTATTTCAGTGAGTCCACAATAAATACCAAAGTAGTGTTTTAGGGCAAAATGTCACTAAGCACTTTCTAATTGCAATGAATAATTTCAATAAATGTGTGATATCAAATTAAATCTGAATACAACTAAAAGTGATTCCAATTAAAAATAAAAAAAAATTCGTTTACCACAAACTAATATTAAAACCTATGACACAATACATTGAATGTTTAGACCAAAACACTACCTTTAATTATTGTGAACTCAAGAACATCATAGATTATATCATTCTGGTACAATCAGGACATTCAAGACTATTTTTATTCATTCTGAACATTCTATATTTTTTCATTTGCATTCTCGAGCATGTATTTGACATTCACCAGCATGTATTTGGCATTCACAATACAGCTTTACAGTGGTTCAAGTCCTACTTAGTCAACAAGACACAAATTGTACCTGCAAATGTAATACAAGCCAGACCAGTTGATCAATGTTGTGGTGTTCTACAGGGGTCTGTTCTTGGACCTGTTCCCTTCATTCTATACGCTCAGCCGCTCTCAATCGTCATATATCATTATCCAGTGTCTCACCAATTGTACGCTCATGATACCCAAATATGTAAGTCTAGCCACCCAAATGAAGTTGATGCTACCATCCATGTAATAGAGAGGTGCATTTCTAATGTGAATTCATGGATGACATGTAACATGCTGCAGATGAATGATGATAAAACTGAGGCCTGATCACAACACAAAGACTTTCTCATTCACATCTTTTACCACAGACAATAAATATCAGCAACACCAACATTAAATTCACACAGTCAGAACGAAAACTAGGTGTTAGAGTACTCTCACATTGCACCAACATATCATTAACATATGCAAGGCTGCATATCTTGAACTGAGACGCCTCAGCTCCATTCGCAAATATCTTTCAGTTGATGCCACTGAAACATTTGTGTGTTCATTAATACTTTCAAGACTGGACTATTGTAACTCAATTCTGTCTTGTTTGTCACAATATCTGTTCAAGAAACTTCAAAATGTTCAAAACACAGATGCTCGTATCATCTTTAGAGTACCTCGATCAGAGCACACCTCACCACTGCTCTGTATCTTACACTGACTATCCATTCGATACAGAACCAAACACAAAATTTGACAGACTCCAGTCCAACATAACTATCCGGCCTCACCCATGTCTTTACACCAGCAAGATACTTACGCTCCTTTCTGACAATCGTATACTCATTGTTCCCACTTTGAAAACGAAGCCATATGGACAACTTTCTTTTGCATACCAGGGCCCAGCGATGTTGAACGAATTGCCCATTGAAATTAGACACAAAGACACAGTGGCCTCTTTTAAGAGTGGTCTTAAAACTCCCCTTTTTCGACTGCAGGAACAAACTTAGAGAACTAATAATGTTTTGTACCTTATATGTTTTCAGCATGTTTTTATGTTTTCCAATTTCATGATTTCTGTTTTTTGTTTTTCTTTAGTTTTGTCATATCATTATAGATGTTGTAAAGCGCTTAGAGCTTCTAAAGATTAGGCGCTATACAAAGTCCTCATTATTATTATTATTATTATTATTATTATTATTATTATTATTATTATTTGCGACTGGACATGTAAAATTAAATTTTCATCTTGCATTCGATGAAAATACATAATTTCTTGATTGCACTTAAATCGTTTGTTTCACTTCCTTTTTGTCACGTTTTGGAGACGAAATTATCCATAAGGTTTTAACCTTTTGTTGTTAGAGACTAGCAATTCGATATAAAATATAACAAGTACATTGAAAATTATATACTTTATATTTATTTTATGCTTGTTTCTTAATTAGCTTTCCGCCATATATAATTATGTTTCATGTCTCAGAAAAGATTCAAGCAGTGAAATTATACTCAGTGCTGAGGATTTTTACTAAAGAGAAAAACTCACGAAGAAATCGGAATGATGCGTTTCTCTGGTATTTCATTTTATTTTATTGTATTTCTTATGACGCAACATTTTGCCAATTTTTGCCACTTGGGTATGAGTGTTTTTGAATAGTTCAGCCCAACATTGGTTGAGAAGGGTCTTCGTTAGGTATGTCTTAATTATGTGTGTCGCTTCTACTAATGACATTCACCACAGGCAAAAGAAATAGCAATACAGTTGTTGGATATTCATCTTAAGGGCAGATTACTATGTGCGGATATTTTACAAACTTACAGATGATGTTGTGCATGGAACATCATTGATTTAAAATTTTTGTGACAGAATATTTGCATTTTTTTATATTTGGAAGAATGTATCGATTGGTTCACTTTCTGGAAATTGCATGACAGCATTTGAAGACTTTCTTTCGATAAGAGAGGTGAGTCGACATTTAGACACTGTTTGTAAATTATGTTATAAAATTAGGAAAACCAATGTACATTATTTCATACTCGATACACATGCATCTGAAATGTTTATGTCTCCTAATAAAAATCTTCCAACTTTAGTCTCACTTGCGTATTTATTGGTACTCATGTTAAAAACTACAACGCAGATATGCCTCATTCTAATAATTCAATGGAGACCCTGTGACAAAGATAATTTAATCTAATTTTTTTTAAATCTTTAAAAAATCTTGTCCTGTACTGATCAGACTTGAGATGGTTATGCAAACACCTGGTCAAAATTTGAACTCCAGACGACATGAAGTTTGAATTGTTGACCCTCAATAAAATAAAATGAAACATTCTCCACGCTACTGAGCTCAATGTGTGTGTGTGTGTGTGTGTCTGTGTGTGTGTGTGTGTGTGTGTGTGTGTGTGTGTGTGTGACACAAGGTTTGCAATAACAGTGCCAGTAGCTTTGACTTTAGATCAGAATTTGTATCAGACACCCTCCGTCCCCTCTCCCGAATTTATTAGAAGCTGCTGCTGCCCAGTTGTATTGTACCTTTAAATATTGATGCAGATAGGGTCCACTTAAGTTTGGTTATTATACAGAAACGAAAACTGCAGTTTCATATCCACTACCTTTGACCTTAGATTCATCTTTCGCAGACTAAGTAAGGAGTTCTCCATTGTCAGGTGCAACGCAGCTGAGGCTGCTACAAAAACTTCATGCGGGAAACTTAAGGAAAGCGGATTCATCGTGTGAAATATACAATGCCAATCCTAGCTAAAGTGTCTTGGTCTTAGACCTTCTAGATAGTCTGATGAATCAATAAGGATATGCATTATGTCCAGTTAAAGACTACCTACATATTCTGATGAATCAATAGGGATATGCTGATATCCAGTTAAAGGATATGCACATGTCCAGTCAAAGACTACCTATATAGTCTGATGAATCAATAGGGATATGCCTATGTCCAGTTAAAGACTACCTTCATAGTCTGATGAATCAATAGGGATGTCCCTCTGTCCAGTTGCAGACTACCTATATAGTCTGATTAATCAATAGGGATATGCCGGTGTCCCGTTGTAGACCTATATAATCTAATGAATCAATAGGCATGTGAATCTGTCCAGTTGTAGACTACCTATATATTATGATGGATCAATAGGGATATGCTTCTGTCCAGTTGTACACTACCTACATAGTCTGATGAATCAATAGGGATATGCCTTTGTCCAGTTGTAGACTACCTACATAGTCTGATGGATCAATAGGGATATGTTTATGTCCAGTTAAAGACTACCTTCATAGTCTGATGAATCAATAGGGATGTGCATATGTCAAGTTAAAGACCTCCTACATAGTCTGATGAAAACTGGATCCAGGAAACTTTAATTATCAAGCGAAAACTAGCAAAATACAACGTCGGCTTGTGATCTTGTTCTTTCAGCTATCGTCCTCAGAATCCCTAGTGTTGATCTGTCTATACATAGTATAATTAGGTTTATCAAATAGGAAACCTGACACATAACATAGAAAAAGAAATTACATTTTCAGATCATATGACCTAATCAAGATCAAAAGGCTAATACATATACCGATGGGTAATATATATTACGCTACAGGAAGTTAGTCCTAAAGCAAAGCAAAAGGTTATTTTGCCTAAACCACCTTGTTTACAGACAAATGACGTACAGTATGTATGATTGGTATGCTCTGGCATGGTATGGATGAATGGATGGATGTAGTAACATCACATGAGCGCAGTTATGGCTACATTGTGCTCACGAAGATTTGGTATCCTTAGAAACGTGTGCAAAACAAAGGTAACAGAAAAGACATGGCACAACAGTTTAAGAAAATGAAATTAATGATATTATTCTAACCCAACTCAACCCCGCAACCCACGACGTTCTCTGCTGGAATATCATCACGGGATACATCCCATTGCAAAATGGCTGTATCTCTTTGTTTTATCTTACTAGATGCAGGCAGGCGCAGACGGACATCTGTATCGTTGCATCCTGCTTAACCTTCGGTTGTGGCGGAAGGTGAATATATTACAATGCGTATATGTTACAAAGTTTTCTTCTGATTGTTACAAATTTGGTGAAACTCATATTTTAACTGCGTACTTCAAGACATTGAGTCCCTGAAATGGGGATATATTTATATTGAAATTTAAATCTAATATCACACAAAGGCTAGGTACTGCACTGTGTCAGATAATATTTCGGACACCGGTTAGTTTGGGCGTCCACGACAGAACTGAGGTTAGGACTTTAACATATTAACCCCTAGTGTCGAGTTTACGGGGCATGATGTTGTAGCCTACTTCCAAGGTCTGTAGCGTCAAGATCATGCATGATACACTAAAGTGGGTGGTATTATAGAAAGATAGACAGATTTAGCTCTACAATAATACCAAATAATCTGGACATTTTAGTTGCACTACAAAATACAGATGATAAAACCTGTTTTTGGACCCGTTTTTTTTTTCCACCCAAAATTCGCCCAAGGTCGGAATCCGATTTTGTATCCAGATTTGAAACTTTATGGCCTCAGATCTACGGCAGACCAGTCTGAAGCGCACACAGACAAGTGAACCTGTGCAAAAAGTAGGATAAGGTGGACATTTTGAATAAAGAGTCTTCTCCATACGAAAATGATGGGTCCGTTATGCAAAAAAATAAAAATTAATTGTTTTTTTTTTTTAAAGTCCAACTTTTCATCTTCTGCTCATGCGCCAGCAAACTAACCAATGAAAAACATTTTCTGTAGCATAACTAGCCATTTGTCTAATGAAATATTGCTTGGAAGTCGATGCATTGGGATGTATTCAGAAATAGTTCCCAAAATGTTTTTTCTACTCACATTTCATGCGAAAACAGCTAAAACCTCCAGGGGTTAATGTGTTAATCACTGTGTGTCAGACTTCCGTCAGGGAGCTTGTCGGCAAAAGTAGCACTGCATGACAACCCTTCATATCATATTTGCTCAATTAAAATTGAGTTCGAATGGCGGGAAACAGTACATTGACCAAGATAAATATTATGGTTGCGTTAACCACTTGGTGGTAAAGCCCAACGCGTGGAGGTGGCACTAACAGAAATTCCTTGAATTACAGCGAATTACTAATAATATGAAAAACAAAAGAAAATATTTGTATTCATCTAGATATTTAATTTGTATTAAGACAAAATCGATATATTTATTTATTTATAATTAGGAATGGTTCAACCTGCTCATACCACCCTCCAACCACCACAGATATTGTTTCAACTTTCACTTTACATTTTAATTTTGGTAGTGGGATCTGTTTAGCTCCAAAGAAAAGACAGGGAAAAAATCGTTTCAGACCAGGTAACATATGTAACACATTTATCTTGACAATCTAAGTTGTGGTGTGATATTTCTAATGTATTTAGTGTTACACCTTTCTTTATAAAGTTGTGTTTCCAATGTATAACAGCTTTCAAAATACTTCTAATTTAATTCTAATTTAATTGAGGAAAAATTGGGTTTCTGGCAAGGTTACTTCAGATATGATTCTTTTTTCTATCTTATATTTTGCAAACTACCGTCAAAAGTTGCCAAATGCAGCCTTTATCTGCGAAGATCTCGAGAATCGGCTTAGCTAAAGCAAATTGTTTTTGTATCAATGGCTGAATCGATAAAGAAGAACAAAAACGTCATTTAATGAAAGAAACGTTTAATAGAATAAGCTCTCTTGAAAATTGACCCCTTAATGCTGATTTTGAACCAAATCATCATTAAATAACTTAAAAATACATATATGTATAAATAACACTGTTCATTGTACAACAAATACAATTGAAAATAAATCCTACACCACAAATTGCATAGAAACGTTATTTTAATTACATTAAATTCTTGCGATGTTTTGAAATCTCGCTGGTTCCATGTAGCACAAAAATAGTCACTACAAGATTACATTACAGTATACAGTTTGCATGATTGGTCTCTTACCGTCTTATTCATAACGAACACAGTCATGTATAACTGAAGAAAATTTAAACAAATTATATTTTGTGAAGAAGGTTTGTGTATAATCGGTTATCATTTCCTTGAACACAGACGTACGTGGCAGACGAAATGAGAGGAAATAAACCTTTCAAGATGGTCTCTCTGTGGCAGAAGAAATGTTATTCAAAATAGGGGATCCAGATTGAGGACTGATGCTCTCTACAATTAGGGACAGGTAATCAAGACTGGACGCTCCTCCATTGATGGGATTGTGATCTGCATATACTGGTAAGAATGAAGAAAACGTGAGAAACACAATCATATATATATATATATATATATATATATATATATATATATATATATATATATATATATATATAACGAATTTAGAAATCACGATAAGAAAAATTTAACAAAATTAAAGAATGAAAGAGAAGCAAGAGCATCGAAATGTAGAGTAATAATGCATTTGTATAAGAAATAAGTAATAGCTACCTTTACACACCCACACACACACACACACACACACACACACACACACATTTTCAAATATAAATTGCATACTAAATTCATCTATATTATATAGTAAAATATGTATTATGAGAATTAATCTTTAGTATTTTTGTTGTAAAGTAACATTGTAAGTTTATTGTGAGCTTTCTATATATTAAGAAATAGTGCTTTACGTCGATCTGACATGGTCCCTCTATAAATTAACGGCCACTGTTGTACTGATTTGTCCATCTGTACAACCAGAAAATCTACCGTATTTTACTCTGTTAATTAAAACAACAATGGAAAGATTGCAGATTATATATCGTTGAATGATGTATTTGCAGATCAGGTATACGTTGCTCGCTCATTATTTATAAAATATTTTTAAAAAAACACATATCGTAGTTTCTTTGCATTGTGTGCTAGCAGATTTGGGTCTAAGATGCTTGCAACTGGGTGTAGATTATACAGAAAGCAAATGGTGTGCATTCAACTGATGGTTTCAATTTTTGCTTTATGACCCGCCCAACCTAATTTAAATCGGAAATTGTCTCATAATGGTACAAATATTATGAAATTCTTAATTGAAATATCCAAGCTAAAACTAAGTATTTTCCAGAAGTGAATGCATTGTTGTGTCCCACAAACCATTCTTTATCTTTAGTATGTAACCTTGTGCAATCAATGACGAAGAAACCATCCTGGAGCCCTGCTATTTTTTCACACGCAGTTAGATAAGGCAGTGCACAGTTAAGACCAACTGACATGATTATAATGAATAGATTTGTACTCTGCACTGTTTGTTATCCAACTTAGTAACTAGTAGATTGTCGGGGCAGAGCCTTTACACTTTTGATACAATTCAGTTTGTGTTTTGGACTTTAATTAAGAGATGTCGATATTAGAGTTAAAATATTATTTTGCTATTCCGTATGAAATGTAACTCGAAATATGCCATCTTATTGAATTCGAGTTCTAGCACATAATTATGGAATTTATGGTGTTTCTCTTTTCCATGATGTCCATCCACGGTACTTATAAAATAATAGATGCTTTTGAAAAAATTACATATCATAAGTAATAAAATGTCATGTTTTGCCTTAAAATGCCATCTGAACAATGAAATCAACGTAATTGTGTTCCCTCTTCTTTCATCGTGTTCTGTTGTCGATATACTACTACTACTACTACTACTACTACTACTACTAAAAAAAAGAAGAAGAAGAAGAAGTGTGTCTGTATTTATGAAAGTTTATAAATAAATTAGAAATCGTAATCAGAAATTTAATAAGCATAGCAATTTATTAACTTCAACTCTACAGTCGCATTATTTTTTTAAAACTCGTTCTTTCATGGATAAAAGACTGCATTCTGCCTTGACCTGTACGAATAATAAATTCAATATTGGAAAATATGTGTGATACCACCGTAAATCAATTTGAACTTTATAAATTTTGACATGTGATAAAACGTTTAGGACTATTTGCATTCTAGGGAAATAACTTATTTGTTTATTTTTTATAAAACGTGTTCGTTTTCGTTCTTTTCGGTTACTTAGTTTAAGACCATATATTCGTAACAATGTTACAAAAGCATTATGACAAGTATTTGTTTTTACTGAATGTTATAAAAATATGGCATGTAATTAAATATTAATCTGTATGGTAAGTAGAAATGTCTAAACATTGGATCGGCTATATTTATGCTAATTGGCGTCAGACTTTTAAATATTTAATTCCTAATCTTTACTGAGAAGTTAATGTTAGTTATGGAAATGATAAATTCACATCCCTTGAATTTCTATTATAATTTATCTGAAGCCTAGTCGAGTTAGCGATAATGAGAGAGAGAGAGAGAGAGAGAGAGAGAGAGAGAGAGAGAGAGAGAGAGAGAGAGAGAGAGTCCACCAATATTGGACGTTTATTAAATAGCTATCTGCACAATGCATACCATTCATAGCATGATATCCTCCTTCCATGTCATTCATGTGCTGAAGTTTTCCTGCATAAAATTGTGGGCTGTTCACTGTCTGCAAATAATAATAATAATAATAATAATAATAATAATAATAATAATAAGAAGAAGAAGAAGAAGAAGAAGAAGAAGAAGAAGAAGAAGAAGAAGAAGAAAAATATAGTTGAGTGGGTAATGACTCCGTGTTTTTTGCCCACCAGATGAAACGTAATGGCTAGCAAGGTGTAAGGTTTAACATATTGAAGTAGCAAATTTATTACTGGATCACGGTTTAATGTCTATGTTACATAATTCTTATTCCCAATTCAATGTAAGCACATTAAGAAATACAATTTATTTGCACTTTGATGAATTTGAACTTGAATGGTCATGACCGGGAGGCGGCAATATTTACCTCTAGAGTACGAAAGCCCCTAGGACAGGGGTGAACGTGTTTTGTACGGCCCTCATGGCAAATTAAAACAATACAAAAATATAGCCCGTGACAGTAATTATATTTAATAAATTAGTGGTTGCGCCCCTTGAGTAGTCTAAGAAAATGCAATCTGACCATTGGCCGAAAACGGTTGTGCATCCTTGCTCTAGAACTATGTTCGAATTTCACGGCTATTATGTGATCGACGAGACGATGAAAATATTTATCGCATTTCACTCCGGTCAACAGAGGCGTAGCTAGAGTGTTTTGGAGCCCAGGGACAAGGTTTATTTTTTACCTCGCCGCACCCCCCCCCACCCCCCTTCAACTCTGAAACCCATTATTTTCATCAATAAAATCACCATCACCCAATGTAACGCCAACGGCTATTAAAGAGAAGAAACAACTAATGCATAGTTGTAAAGTGCATACGGTCACATCAAAGGTGTTATAATGAATTTCACATACAAACCTATTTCAAAGCCTATTTTGGCGCCCCCACTAATCTGGCGCCCGGGGACATCTGTACCCCTCCCCCCCCCCAGCTACGCCTCTGCAAATGAAGTATCACAATTATTTTATTCGAAAATCCGGTTATTCACAGCCTGGATAATAATAATAATAATAATAATAATAATAATAATAATAATAATAATAATAATAATAATAATTGCTATGAAGATAAAGACAACAAAAATCATTGGAATATCGCGCAGACCACACATTGAAACATGAAAAAGCACACGATGATATATATTCCTGTCTCCAGTCTAGAAAAGGTTTTTAATATTTTTCTTAAAATACCTCCTAACGATGGTCTTTATAAGACATTAACGGTATAGTTATTTTCTAAGTTCAAATTTAAACCCTTGTTTATATACATACATGAGTCAACCAATTCATCCGTTTTATGTGAAAAATATGTCCATACTATATTGTCTGTGTGCTGTGACATCCTTCGGCATTGTTCATAAGATTTACTTGCAATCTTATTTGAATATATTTTCAAAGAAGAAAAAATGTCGAATTTAATCATTGGTGTCTATAAAGAAAATCAAATGTCCTCTTCTGACAATCGTATACCATTATTTCCACTATGAAAACCAAGTCATATGGACAATGTTTTTGTTTTGCATACCAGGGCTCAGCAACGTGGAACGAATTGCCCATTGAAATAAGACACAAAGACACAGTGATCCCTTTCAAGAGTGCTCTTAAAACTCAACTTTCTTGACTACAAATTTAAAGACCTAATAATGTTTCCTACCTTAAATATTTTCAGCATTTTTTTGTTTTCTAATTTCATGGTGGGTTTTTATAAAGAAAAAATAATTGTAGCTGGATCATTATAGATGTTGTAAAGCGTTTAGAGCTTCTAAATATTAGGCGCTATACAAAGTTCTCATTATTATTATTATTATTATTATTATTATTATTATTATTATTATTATTATTATTATTATTATCGTAATCACTGAATTCTATCAAAAATTTACAATGGGACAATTCTTATTTAATTGAGAACAAAATAGTACGGAAATTAGCCACTTTATCATTTACATTGCAGTAATTTGACTCTCTTGGTGGTCATTTCAACATACAGAAGTCAATCAGTAGTCATGACAAAACCGATATAAGTCTAATATTTTACATTACATTTTTCAGACTGTTTCATTCTTGAAGGATGGAAAATACGTGAGTCAGGTTAGGCATATAATTAATCCTACTGTCATAAGCAATTAAGCTTGATTCGCTTAACTTTGTCCACTTGGAAATTTGCAGGGTGGGTATGTAATGCGACCTAAACAATTATCGTATTCTTATTAGGTAGACAAATCTCTTCTGCCAAGCGTTTTTAGATCAATTGTAGATAAGGCAACGTTTTCAAAGTAGTTCTAATAGTCCTATCCGTTCCCATAAAATACAGTATTTATCTTCCTGACAAAAACGTGTGTGAACATGGGAAACTGTTGAGATATTAGAAAACAAATAGAACCATAGCATAGGTTACTTTTCGCACCAGTAACAGATACGTGCCAAACTCTTTCAAGGTGGGATGTCACTAAATTTTGTAACAACGACAACGTTAACAAGTTTAAAACACATGTGCCAATAGATTTAGTAATATTTTATAAATTTTTATATTTTTTTTTTTTTTTTACAAATGACTACTATTATAATATGCATATGTATCCATATTTGTTCATACTGCATGACATGTATGTCTATTATATTAGGAACTACTTTGTAAACAATGTTTGCACATTTAGCACATGCTTTAGATATTGACTTATTAGATCTGTTTGTGGATAAACTAAATAATCTGTTTTGTCCACTTGAAAGCAGAGATGATACATTTAACGATGTGGACGTGTTCAGCAAGTCACATATAAAACAAACAAAGGAATGAACGTGTTATTCATAATCAATATTCGTGCGAAAAGCAGTAATTGACAATACAATTCTGATCATTTCAAGAGTTGTATAAGAGAATAATCGTAACTTTTCTTTAACAGAATGATTAATACTACGACTCTCTATAGTCTATAAAAAAAAAAAAAAACATAAAAAAAAACAACTATCAATTTCAAATTTAAGGTGAACAAAACGAATTTTTTTCAGCTGTTGTGAAGCGCGCGACGAAATCCATAGGTCGATTGGCGGTGCCATGTGTGATCTAATATTGTTACTGTGTATCAATGAATATTTATTTTGAAAAACAGTATATATTCAGTTGCTTTGTGTCTTGGAGTGTATTCTTTAATCATTAAACCTTAAGTAGGAAAATTAAATGAATCTGAATATATAATAAATAAGTCATTGCATTTATATGGGGAAGATATTACTCGTTTTTTTTTTTTTCATTTACTTCTCGGAACATTACTGCACTCCCAAGCCGCGCAGTATTACTCAGAAAAACAACTCGTTGATATTTTCACAAACAAATGCTGTACCCTCTAATTATTTATTATATACATATCAACTTTCTACCAAAGAATGAGCCAGAATTTTATCTTAAAATCCTAAAGTATGAAAAGATACAGTTGGAGCTATTTTGCTTCGAGGTTTCCTGGTTAGATCTCCACAAGTTCAAGCGCAGTTAGTTAAGCTTATTACCGAAGATTTACAAAGTTAGTCAACAGGTTCACTCTTCCGTGATATAAGATTAGACAACCGCACAATAGATGTGAATCACTCGAATAGTTTGTATAAAAAAAAAGGTTGAAATGTTAAGCATTTTCTTTCTTTTCAGTTACGTTTTGAGATTTTATTTTTAATCCGAACATTGATGGGAAAATGACATAATATTACTATGGTAATTCGGTCTTGACTGCTAGATCACTTGTCAGCATCAGAAAATCCGACCATGACTCAACACTTCGCATCTCGGAATCATCCGAATTTGCTGATGCTAACAACTCGAAGTGATCTAGCAATCAAGATCGCATTACTTCAAACTTGCCAAGGCTCGCGTACTAATCCAAACACTTTATAAATTTCTTCAAATTTCTAATTCTACGTTTGACAACCATATGTGTGCAAGGATTAATTTTCAGAAAGAAGTATAAAATGTGATACTTTTAAGAAATCAGGTTCTTTATACATTTGACCATTTTATATGTTGCTGCTTGTATTATTTTTCAGAGAGAAAATTCTCTACTGGGGACTACTTCCAAAGATTTTCCATGTTTTAATATTGCCTTCAATCATCAGATATTTTCACAGATGTTCCACTGCTATGGTGTTGAGGTGAATATGGGAACTATGGTAATTGGATTGAATGAGCGATAACTCTTTGAGTTACAGTCACTGACAGTGCTTTATAGAAAATATTCTCTTTTATAAAGTACGCAAATAACCATAATGTGAAAAACTGAAAATACGAAGCGAACTTTCCATCAATTCCAATTTTGGTCCATATTTATATGAATCAGAGCTGTTAAAAGAAACCCAGGAGAAAACATCCGTGCTTTACACTTTCAAGCAAATAATATTTAAGTTCTTTCCGGAGTCATCATTATTTTTTTTCCTTCATGATGTTATGACAGGATGTATGTCAAATGAGTACTATCTGAGCTATCCACTTTTACTTAAAGCTATTTCCATGACACTATTTTGCTGTTTTATGGAATAAATTACTTTTTTCCGTCATATAATTTACTATGTGCACTTATCTTGAAAAAAATGTATAAAATTTATAATAATTTCGACTATTTTTTGCCAGACAAAATTCGCAAAACAAGGAAATTATTACAATTTTCCATAAATTTCATTTTGAAATGATCAATTATGTAAGATCAACTGTATAGCTCACCTAAATTTACTTACCATTCAATTTCCCAAATAATAATATACGTGCTTAAGATATTAAATGCCCTTGACAAAGAATTTATTATTTTTCATTGCAAAATAAAATCAACAGAGCATAACATATTTGCGATAGAGTATGAATTTTATTATTATTATTATTATTATTATTATTATTATTATTATTATTATTATTATTATTATTTCAGACATTGTTCTAAGTCGTCGAAATTAATTTTGGAAGCGTTTGGAATTTGTTTCCTGTCCTATTCTTTGTGTCATTTATTAGTATTGCATTAGAATCTATAGAAGTGCCTGACTAATAGTACCAAATTTTAAAGTGTCAAAATAACTGTACACAAGGCGTGAGGATACGTGCATTTTAGCTCCTAACGATCCATACAAAACAGCGCAGTGATCCTCTTTTGAGATGTTCGAAACCCCTTTTTGTGCCATAACTCTAGTTAAGGTTCGAAATAGGTACAGAAAAATACCATAGATGCATGTAGAAGAGTGAATAGATGCACGCAGAATATTTCAGATATATGTAGTTTTCATTACTATGAAGATTGTATCTCCAATAATAAAAAATATAGCTGATATTTTTAATTTTATAATGTTATATGTTGAGTCATACATCTCCGTAGATGTTAAATAATGCAATCTTGAAGTCATTTCTTGTTTCCAGCATCTGATTCTTTCAACATAAGTTTATTTATGTATTGCCCCTTTTACATTGTCTTCTTAAAGCAATTTTTTTTTAACTTACAAAATGACCGATAATAACTCATTTACTCAAAAGTAATGTAACAAAACTAGACGAATAAATGTGTCTAGCTCATTTGGGATCGATATTCAGTCGGACAAAATCGCCATTGTATATGTTGCATGGTATTGCCATCCAGTTGCATTGAGTCACAGGTCCGGCTTTTAGGAAATCAACTCTACAATACAATTTTTGTGCTTGGGCCCAGGTCATCGCTGAGTGCCTTGAGTCCCGCATCCTGCCTTGGACCCCGCATAACCTAGGACCGGGCATGGCGTTGATATTAGAAAGAGGTATTCAAAGAGATAAAGTACATTTTCCTTGACCATGCTGACTGACTGCAAATGACCAGCAGGGGAGGTCATTACCAAGAAGCTATTAAGTATCCCGTGGATCAGACCAGTCCACGTAGAATTTTCCTCAGCAGCGTTCGTTCTCCGAATGAGCAGCTATATTTATAACAAGGTTAACTTGCTAGTCGTTGAGGTTTTATCGAGTCAGACCTTAATAGTGGTTCAGTATAAAGAACAGAAATCTAACACTACTACCAATTAAATTTGGTATGCTGATAAACGTAACTAAACAGCAACAATCAATGTAGTCGTTCTCGTCATTGTCAATGTAATGTGTAGATTATGAGATAATAATAGTATTACTACTACTACTACTACTACTACTACTACTACTACTACTACTAATAATAATAATAATAATAATAATATGTAACGGGTATCTTCTTATATGGGGGTCATGCAGCTTCTTGTAACCTTTAATCTTGCAGACTTTGCAACAATCATCACCATTATTATTATTATTATTATTATTATTATTATTATTATTATTATTATTATTATTGCTGTTGTTGTTGTTGTTGATGATGATGATGATGATGATGATGATAACGATGGTTGTGGTTGTAGAAGTAGTTGTAGTAGTAGTGGACGTATACAAACATATCCTGTTATTAAAGTGCTACTAATACAATAGCTGTTGTTGTTTCTTTAGATATCACACTAACAACATCTCAAGTATAACCATAATTGTATCACTTCCAACGTTACTACTGTATCCACTACCAATAAACCAACTTGTGCTTCGTCTATCTGTCATTCCACTACTACTGTACCTATTTGTAATTGGTACTTTTTGGCATTCCACTACCAATACACCTATTTGTGCTTGCTCTATATGTTATTCTACTACCAATAAAGTCATTGGTGCTTGTTTTATCGGCAATCCACTACTAATACACCTATTTGTGTTTGTTCTATCTGTCATATCACTTTTAATACACCTCTTTGTGCCTGGTCTATATTTCATTCCACTACCAATAAAGCCATTTGTGCTTGTTTTATCTGCCATTCCACTACTAATACACCTCTTTGTGTTTGATCTATCTGTCATTTCACTATTAATACACCTGTATGCGCTTGGTCTATCTGTCATTTCACTACACATGAAGTTATTTGTGCTTGGTTTATCTGTCATTTCACTACTAATACATCTGTATGTGCTTGGTTTATCTGTCATGTCACAACTAATACATATGTATGTGCTTGGTCTATCTGTCATTTTACTACTAATACATCTGTATGTGCTTGGTTTATCTGTCATTTCACTACTAATACACCTGTATGTGCTTGGTCTATCTGTCATTTCACTACTAATACAATTGTATGTGCTTGGTTATCTGTCATGTCACAACTAATACATATGTATGTGCTTGGTCTGTCTGTCATTTCACTACTAATACACCTGTATATGCTTGGTTATCTGTCATATGACGACTAATACATCTGTATGTGCTTGGTCTGTCATTTCGCTACTAATATACCTGGATGTGCTTGGTCTATCTGTCATTTCACTACTAATACACCTATTTGTGCTTGGTCTATCTGTCATTCCACGACTGATATAATTAATTGTTCTTGGTCTATCTGTTCTACTAATATTTGGACTTACTCTAGCGAGACCTTTTTATATTCGTACACATCTTTCAGATTTATTCCTTTAACCGTGTACAAATACTCTTTGACAGTTTTATCAGTTTGATTATGTTTTAATTAATTTACTTACTTATATGTACGGCATTTATTTTGGACCTTATTTTATTTCAAAACAATTTGATTATGAAATAATTTATAGAAAATGCTGAACTCAACATATACTTTGTTATTAATATATCTTTATTAATATATCTTCTGAAATAATCATCATCTGATTGTACAAGTTATCATCATCTGATTGTACAAGTTATCATCATCTGATTGTACAAGTTATCATCATCTGATTGTACAAGTTAGGCTTTCTGATAATTCATTAGATGTAACGTACTGGACGAATCTTATCAATATATATCACCAATAGATGGTTCTCATTGTCCCGTTCAGTAGACAATAATGATAAGAACGTTTTCACTGAATTTCATCGTGTCATACAAACTCATGCAATATCCGAGGTACGTACAAAACTCGTGCAATATTATAGGTTCGTACAAATGCATGCAATATCCAAGGCACGTACAACTCATGCAATATCCGAGGTACGTAAAAACTCATGCAACATCCATGATACGTAAAAACTCATGCAATATCCGATGTACGTACAAACTAATATAATATCCGAGATACGTAAAAACACATGTAATATCCAAGATACTTACAAACACATGCAATATCCGATGTACGTACAACACATGCAATATCCGATGTACGTACAAACTAATACAGTATCCGAGGCACGTATAAACTCATGCACTATCCGAGGTACGTACAATAAGACTAGTGGTGAACCACAAGATCAAGATCCACCATCTGAGACCTAACAGTGATTCCAATTTGGAAAACATTTTATCTTTGTTAATTATGAGCAGCAAGATAAGTAGATACTTTTCATATTTTTAAATAACCATGTAACTTACCAAGTAGTGCGAACAGATAAATATTAAACATGTTATATGTATCTGTACATATGACATAATGACTTACAAGTTACGTTGATGTAGTTTGATTCATCCGTAAAATTTTCAAGTAGGTTCATTTCGGTCATTTCATTGAATGTCGTAGAATAAATATTGTCACGATTCATAATTCGAAGAAAGCAACTTTTACAGCCATTCAATATTAAGCATAAAAGACGAACTATACTGTAATATATTTTTCTCTGTTATATCTCCTTGAATCAACACACTTTCGAGGAAAAAGCAGATTTTGTTCATCATATTAACAGTCATATCAAGAATTAAACAACAAACAAATTTTAAACATTTTATTTATTGATATTTAAAAATTTGTATTATCAACTTTTATGTTATAATTCTATGTCATGTAAATAGCATTGGAGGCAGTCACGTTTGTGCACGTCATCGAACGGAACATTGGCATATGTCAAATGATACAGGAAAATAAATTCTTCGAATGTATTAATAGTTTGACGTAAAAAAAAATACTAGACGTTGATAAATGTGATATTATTACTTTTTATTGATTTGGTTCATCTATTAAGGTTCTGTAACATGTGTCGTATCGTTCAGGTGTACTTGTGTTATTGAGACTATGTACCATGTACAATGTCGTATCCTTCAGGTGTACATGTGTCATCTATTAAGGTCCTGTACCATGTGTTGTATCATTCAGTTGTACTTGTGTTATTAAGTCTATGTACCATGCACTGTGTTGTATCGTTCAGGTGTACATGTGTCATCTATTAAGATCCTGTATCTATGTCGTATCGTTCAGTGTACTTGTGTTATATATTAAGACTATGTACCATGTACTCTGTCGTATCGTTCAGGTGTACTTGTATCATCTATTCAGATCATGTACCTGTGTCGTATCGTTCAGGTGTACTTGTGTCATATATTAAGACACTGTACCATATGTCGTATCGTTCAGGTGTTTGTCATCTATTAAGATCCTGTACCTGTGTCGTATCGTTCAGTGTACTTGTGTCATCTATTAAGATCCTGTACCTGTGTCGTATCGTTCAGTGTATTTGTTCATAAATTAAGATCCTGTACCTGGTGTCGTATCGTTCAATGTACTTGTGTCATATATTAAAACACTGTACCATGTGTCGTATTTTCAAGTGTACTTGTGTCATATATTAAGACACTGTACCATGTGTTGTATTTTCAGGTGTACTTGTGTCATATATTAAGACACTGTACCATGTGTCGTATTTTCAGGTGTACTTGTGACTAAATGTCATCTTTTCTCTATGTCCTTCTCTTTGCAATGTCACTTATGTTGTGGACAAAATGTAAATTTACGTTTAATGTGTTTTGATTTTAACAATTATACTGAAATCTAAAGAGTTAAATCTAGATTGTTATATTTATTTGGTATTAGTCATTGTATGTCATCATTAAATATACATAAATGATAATCTATTCAAGAAGTAGCCCTGGACAATGCATACATATTTATTCCAATCAGCTTAATTCTTTAAAATTTTTGTTTCATTTGGATATTAACCGAGAATATCCAATATTATATATCATGGATCTTTTGAACTGCGTTAATTCATATTAATTCACAGTTTTATAATTCATCGTTCTAAATTGCACAGTAAATAACTACAAATATATGATATGCATACGAGTTTGTGAAGTCTTAACTAAACAGTGTCATAAAAATACACACACGGATATATATATATATATATATATATATATATATATATATATATATATATATATATATATATATATATATATATATATATATATATATTATATATATATATATATATATATATATATATATATATATATATATATATATATATATATATTCTGTTTCAGTCTGATTATTTAAAAAATATGTCATATTGTCATATAGTATATAAAAAATAAATTAATAAAAGATGTCACGTGTCTCTAATTGTCACGTGCTGTTCGAAAGGAGTGGTCATGAACATCTGATAAGAACATCTTGAAGAAAAAAAATATCTGAAAATTTGTTTTCCATTCCAAGAATACTATTATATTTCTATATTTCTTTTCGAAGCGTTTCCACGTGTTACTTTTTCAAGGTATTTGGTGAGAAATACTATAAAATGTTATACCATGAAAATAAGCACGGTAGGCATAATACAACCATTGATTTCATTATCCCAGACTTATCGCCAACGTTAGTGAGGGTTGTGTTATCTTGTAAAACAGAATCAAATCAACACACCTGCTACCCTTTGATACTGTAACATACAACACAGTTGTATTCACATATTGATTCACTGACTGCTTAATGGATTGATTCATTATTTCAATTTATGATTTCATAGAAATGCAGCAAACACAGCAATTTTGAAAGAAGATACAAATAACTCATTTTTACGCAATGTGTACATTGTGTTTATACTTTATTTTCACTCATAAGTAGTTTAAATGTTCCTATTATTATTTATTATCATATTATAAAGGTGTTAAATGTTCATATTATTTACTATCATATTTTAAAGGTGCAAGGTTTGCATTGTTTGAAAATAAAAAGAGCAATATATATATATATATATATATATATATATATATATATATATATATATATATATATATATTATGGTAGTAAAGGACTTAGTAAAACTTATCAATAATAAAAAAAAAGTTCAAACTGTACGAATATCTGAACTTTATTAAATTAATTTACCACCGAAATCCGTATCATTAATCTGCGTTAAAGGTAACATTGCTATAGAAACATTCATTAATCCATTTTAGACTTAACACTTATAATCAGATGCGATATTATAAGAAAAATCTTTGCTTAGCAATGCATTTTATCTTTTCTATTACTTACCATGTAGTCGGATCCACTGCTTGTTGATCCGGAATCATTGAAATGGTCATCTGTTCTAGATATTCGAGTTCCATGTAGTAACTCTTCCAAACTCTCGATATATTCGATGGCATTTCTTAAAATTTCTACCTTAGGAAGTCTTTGATTTGGATTTGGACAAGTCCTTCTTTTTAAAATCTCAAAAGCTTCGTTGACCTTTCGTAAACGTCTCCTTTCCCTCATAGTAGCGGCCTTTCTTCTGTCAATTGTCACACTTTTTCTCTTACATGCTTTACATGCCCACAAGAGACACCGTCGGTTTGGTCCATGAAATCCAGGTGCAAGAACATGGGGTACGTGTTCCTCGTCGTCATCACCTGAGTGTCCGTTATCGTCACTTTTATCTGAGTTCTCTTCTTTTACAGAATCATACGGCTTTGTGCTATGCTTTGTCTCCTTAGTTTCCTCTAAACCAATATTGGTTTTGGCTCTAGATTTAGTTTCTTCTTCTTGTCTGGAAGTATCGCATAACTTTCCCTTCGTGTCCTCACTCCCTTGTTTTGTTTCAGTTCCTGAAGGAGACATTTTGCCACATTTCTCAGAGTAAATTCTTAAAGTCTTGTTCCTATACACTAGGCGAGTACCAGGGTTATAAAAAGCGTTAGGAATATCGCAGTTTTGATTTAACTGATAGCAGTCAGGATATGGTCTTCCATATTGGGGAGTTGCAAGGTGATAAGATCCCGTAGCAGTGCCGCAAAAATCTCTATTCCCTGCCGGGCTGGCAGAATAAGATAGGTCGGTAATATGCCCAGAATCTGACATGTCTAGCGTTCCGAGAGAGTTCCCATGGAAAGCAATGGAGTTGTGTGAATGGAGATCGTACCTACAGCTACGATAATCTGGCGCCATCATCGTCATTTTTACACAAATGCCTGCTTTGTCTTCTCGAATCTGAACTTTTAATAACAGGTCCAGTGAATATTGATGTTATCGATGGAAAACTGATTACTTATCTGCTTGAAATATTTCTATATAGAATACTAATCCAAAAGACATATTATGTTGTTATAGTTACGAAACTTTCTTTCATCAAGATTAAATTAAGTTTGAAAAGCATTCGACTATCTCGCTAACGTGTTGTCAGTTCATTCCAAAACAAGTTTAACTAGATACAGCTCGTAATATAAGACGTATACCTAGAGACTCAGACTCCACCAATTAATTAACGTTTCTGTGGGAAAATAATTCTCGTAACTTCAATGAACACACGCGGTGAGGAACAGTGTCCTCCCTGCAACAGAACGACACCCAATGAGAAGTCTGTTAGAAATCAAAAGTCTTTACACCAATCCTACACATATCAAATCACGGGGCTGGGCTAAAGTTTTCACAAACGTCACTTTCCCTTCATCGTTCCTTCTTTGATGCCGCCAATCGACCAATAGGAGCCCAGTGGGAATTGACACACCGATTACCCTTCTTAGGAGCTCACGTCAATAAAAAGAAGGTTCTAAACAGATCAAAAGTCATAATATTCATTCTGGGTCACGATCTACGGGGTCAACGTTCATTACAAAATACAAGCACGTGCTTCCATATACGACTCACGTAGATTAGTCTCGCTAAAATCTTTTGGGTCACGCCTTTCTTAATTGACCATCTATCTCGCCATTCTAATTATATACCGCATTTATTAGCAGTCGGATTCTTGTCTGCCCCCATCAGCTCGAATTAGAACTCTCAAGTACTCTAAGCTATATTATGGTATAAAATGTGTTTCATTCTATAAGCTAATTATTATATCTGAGTATATGAAGACTTTATGAAATCAGCCAAGAACTATTGTGATATGATATACATACATTTCCGTCGACATTTACTATTTTATAAGTCTGTTTTCAAGAAAACTCGATGAAAGGCTTTGTCGGGAGCAATATATTAACCACAAATGTTTTCTGTAAGTGAACGTTTTCTTTAAAGAGCCAGTATGCGCGGGATTTTCTGGTCCTTATGGAATTTAGACAAGTTTGATAACAGCTTAGCCTACTGTTGAGTCGCGACAAGAGACCATGTAAATGAGTTCCAGATTTAGCCTTCTGAGGAGTCATTTCGATTTCAATGATTTACTTTGAAGTCTTGGGTGTACTCTTAAAGTGATGATATCACTTTTAACTCCTTGCAAGCATGCAATTAATAAATGTCCACAAACGCCACCTTGTGACCAAGATTGAAATAATGGTTATGTGCTATTCGGTTTTATCCTGTTTTGATATACAAAACTATTTTCCGAAAATCTTCACCAACGAACAGTTGCATACCAAAATCTTGTATTCTTTCTAAGCCGAATTCAGATGTGCGGCGTATACACCTAAAACTTTAGAAACATATGTACAGTACAGGGCTACTTAAATGTCGAGGTGACCACAATGCTTCTGGACAGGTCTATACGACATTTGTAATTACATTTGTTTAGTACAATATGCATAAATAAACGAGGCTTGATTTAATACTATGAATATACCACATTCACATTTAAGTCGTTAAATAAATGGGAGCAGCAGCTTGTATTGTTATGTTTAAATAAAAACTTTTTTTTAAAAAAAAAAGAGAGCACTACTGTATATATTTTCATAAATTCTACATTGTATTGGTTTCTTCTAATATAATACAATTGTCAAGAATATGTTGGAATTAAGCTTGTGATCAATACACATAGACTGAAAGGCATGCATCAAAATATGTATGCGTTTCCTCGTTTAAATATTAATCATGTGATCAATATACAGACTGAAAGGCATGCATCTACATATGTATGCGTTTCCTCGTTTAAATATTAAGTTTGACTACTGTGAGGCATCAAATCTTCTAACGGCAGGCTGGCCTTGTGAGAGTGAATTTATATAATAACAAAAGACTACCTACTGCTGTCGCCGCTAGAATGAAATTGTCTTATAACACGGTAGTGTACAATCGGTAAATCAATTTGATACGCTGTTTTAGAGCAATAGATAGTGCAGGACATTTGTTATGTAATAAAATACTAGTCGTCAACTCAGTGTACTAAAGAGGGAAAGTTTATTTACAAATAATATCTCTCGTAAAACAAAATAGGTAAAGGGTGTGGCTTCTATCTATTTGATGGTAAAGATGGAATCCTGTCGTTCAATTCTTCATTCTCATTTTTAATCCATTTCTGAGGCAACAACAACAATAATAACATCATAAACGTCTTAAAGAAAGTGAAATATGTATTAAATTTGCAGAACATTAATCATTTAAAATAATACAGCTTTCTAGAAATGTAAACGAACAATGAACACTGCCATTGAATTCTGCACAGAAATATAGGTCACAAAGTACGATCATTTGGTTTGGTTTTTAAATGGGTTTTTTGTTGTTGATTTTCTTATATATGTATTTATGTCAAAATTAAAAACAAAGTTGTCTTCGTTTACAAATTCGAAATATAAAACACATCTAAATTTGAAGAGAATTGTGTTAAAAAGGATGCAATAAAGTTTAGACTTATTAGTTGTGAAATCTGCAGAGAACTGTGTTGACAAGCACCCTATATATGTTAGACTCATTAGTTTTAAAATCTGCAGGGAAATCTGTTGAAATGCACCCTACAGTTTAGGCTCATTAGTTGTGAACAAAATCT
Organism: Unio delphinus; assembly: GCA_029339505.1. Lineage (NCBI taxonomy): Eukaryota > Metazoa > Mollusca > Bivalvia > Unionida > Unionidae > Unio > Unio delphinus. The sequence continues at coordinate 12,860,438 of JAQISU010000076.1, forward strand.
GCAGGGAAATGTGTTGAAATGCTCCCAATACAATTTAGATTCTTTAGCTGTGTAATTATGCAGGGAATTGTGTTGTAGAGCACCGTATACAGTTTTGACTCATTAGATGTGTTATCCGTAAGAAACTGTGTTGAAAAGCAACCTATACTGGTTAGATTCTGTAGTTGTATAAAATGCAGGGAATTTTGTTTAAAAGTACCATATATACAGTTTAGACTCATTAGATATGTTGTCAGAAGATAATTATGTTGAAAAGCACCCTATACAGTTTACATTTTTTATATGTGAGATTCTGTAGGGAATTGTGTTGAAAAACACTCTTTTGAGTTTAGACGCATTAATATTATCAGCAGGGAATTGTGTTGAAAAACACCCCAAAGAGATCAGACGTAGTAGTTGTGTAATCTGCAGAAAATTGTGTTTAAAATTACTGTATACAATTTGGACTCATGCGTTGTGTACTCAGCAGGGAATTGTGTTTCTAAGCACCCAATACAGTTATTCCCATTAACAACATTGTCTCTGCAACCACTCAAGTTTGGTTCATCTATAACTGCAACAACTCGTTTGTTTCATCTATAACTGCAACCACTCAAATTTGGTTCATCTATAACTGCAACAACTCAAGTGTGGTTCATCTATAACTGCAACAACTCAACTGTGGTTCATCTATAACTGCAACAACTCAAGTGTGGTTCATCCAAAACTGCAACAACTCAAGTGTGGTTCATCTATAACTGTAACAATTAAAGTTTGGTTCATCTATGACAGTTTTCCCTGTGCACTTGGTTGATTGATTGATTGATTGATTAATTGAATTTTAACGGCGCACCAGCACTTTTAGACTATTTAGCGCCATACAATAGGTTGCATTTATACGTGTTTAAAAATACGAAAGGTTTAATATCGACCAGCGATAAAAAAAAACAACAAAATAGTTAAAAATAAAATGTTAAGATGTTAGTAATAGTACAATATGAAGCTTCTCAATTAACGGTAGATGTAAATGGTGTATGTTGATGATAAGATGTTGAAAATAAGGGGCGGTATTTGCATTTGATAAAAATGCTCTAGGGCATGTGCATTATTGGTGGTAACAGTTAAAAACATTGTGTTATTAATTAACTTCTTTTACTTTTTTATGTAGTGTTAAATATTCTGGATAAGGGGCCACAGTGAACCAATTTTAATATAAAATGTTTATATTCTAAGATGCATTGTTAGCGTAATTTGTAAACTTTTAAAATATTTTATAATTTGAGCACAGACACCATATTTAAATAGCATTCCGAATTCTAAGATACTTTAGTAGCGTACTTTTTATAAGAACAGGTGTATAGGTATTGGAATTGAAACCAATAAATAATTGTCACCACTTGTTATACTACCTACAAAGTCATAGTGGCCCACTGTTGACATATATCCCTGCCGTCCCATGATATATAAGATGGGTAAGTTTATATCAATATATGTTGTGGTCTAAATTGGCAGAGAGAATGGATACATTTCCTTTGTGTAGCTCTTGTGAAACAGACCCTGAAAAGTTTGCAATACTGGCTCAGCGTTTGTTGGAATTATGACTGTCCTAAGTTTCAATCTTTATACCCGTTTTTTAACAGTCGGTTAGGTTTTTACATTATATCATGGATGCAAAATTTAAGACATTGTTAATACATTTTGGAACTTTTAGTTCAGTGACCCAGGTTTTGTGTGTATTTAGGACTGCACATCTCTATCCATTTTTTCTTTCTAATTCCTTCCCTCCCTCTCTCCACTCCTCTCTGTCTGTCTGTCTCTCATACACACTCGCTCGCTCACTCACTCACTCACTCGTGTGTACAATGAAATTTATGACACAAAAATACTTTCATTTATTATTCTTTATATAGTGCATCTACAAAAAGATTTTTGAACTGTATGTAAAATTATTAATGTACAGCAATTATATGATACCATGTGAACACTAGACAAAAATATTAACGTACATAAACATTCAATACCATGTGAAAAGTATACAAAATATTAATGTATAGAAAGCAATCAGTACCAGTATCACACTTGTCACCTTCGTCCTGGTTGACCATGGCAGGCGGGCTCTATTTTATGTATATGAATATTGTTTTAAAGTGTTCACATGGTATTGTATGCTTTCGGTACATTAATATTTTTGCCAGTGTTCGCAGTGGCAGAGGCAGATGCTTTATTGACCCGTGAAATGGACGCACCCGCCTAGTCTCCTTCTGCCTTGCAGGTTGGCTTTGGTTAGCCAAATGCTAAGGGAGTAAACCCTAAACGAAAATGGGTGGGGTGGGATGGAGACCCTAAGGCAGTTGGACGATGTACTACAGGGCAGCGTCCAGGGTGGCAGAAGGAGAGGTAGACAGAGAAAAAGGTAGACTGACATTACATAATGGACCAGGACAAGTTTTGCGGAAACACATGCGTTCGCACAAATAAGAGTCAAGTGGAGGGAACTGGTCAGATGTTCAGCAGCTCTGTGTCTCAACGGTTACACTAGGTCAAGAGACTGATGATGATGATGATGATGATGATGATGATGATGATGATGATGATGATGACGATAGTGTTCACATGGTATTTAATGTTTCTGTACATTAATATTTTGTAGTTTTCACATAGGTATTGAATGCTTTATGTACTTTAATATTTTTTTTTTTGTGTTCACATGCTCTTTTATGATTTTAAATTCGTTTTTTAATATCAAACTCCGCCATATTAGGGTTCAACATTTCATTAAAAACGTATGACATCAATATAATTCCATATAACATTAGTATACTATTCCATGAAATATTTCATGATTTTCTTGAAGTCTATGTCTATGTCTTGGAAATAAGTACGATGATAGTGATGTAAGTTTCTATATATGTATCAAATAAAACGATCCTCTTCTTAAGTCTTATAGCCTATATGATGATGAACAATTTTCACAGACAATTAATACAACCCGAAATGAAAACCATTCCAGTTCCTGCCATACTAAGATTAATATTTATTTGTGATATGGTGAATTTTAAAAAAAAATTATTTCATGAAAATCAATAATTAATTAGTATGTTGAAAAACTGTTTATGTTTGATTATTTTCTTACAATGTGTAGATGAAAAGAGATAATATTTTACCTCTAATCGAAGCGTAGTCAAATCATATAGTTTACCCTTTGAAATCATTGTGTTTTATTCGAGTTTTGAATGGAAATAATTTGTTATCACTGATACTAACTTTAGCTATTTTGCTCTAAATTTTTAGACAGGTGAAATTTTTTGTTGTTTGTTTAAACATATTTTATTGCCATATTTCAATGGAGACTATGAATCATAGACAACTACAAATTTTTCTACAGAAAATACATCATATACCGTCATAAGATGAAAATCAAGAACATTCGTCTGGTTTTATTTAAAAAATCTTGAACAGTTTTAAACACATACTATTTAGATGATTGAATAAATTCTTGAAGTCAATCATCGCAAGCAAAAGTAGGTAATTACGATTTTGATCTTATTCTTTAAAATGGTTACAATCTAAAAATGACTGAGCTGCCTAATTACATAATGATAATAACAAGTCAATTTTTAGAGCATCATAACATTCCTAATCCTTTAATATTTTCCCCACCATATATATTATATAGTTGTGGTTCACATGCTTCATATGTCATGAATCGTATATATTCTAAAACTCGTCTGTATTTCTAAAACGTTTGGGGAAAGTCATGGTAAAGGCGAAAATAATACATTACCGCAGTGATATTCCGAATCTAAAATGTGGAATATTATATATATATATATATATATATATATATATATATATATATATATATATATAGATAGATAGAGAGAGAGAGAGAGAGAGAGAGAGAGAGAGAGAGAGAGAGAGAGAGAGACACACACACACACACACACACATATATATATTCCTAGGTATTTCTAATTTAAATTATATTTATTTCAATTTAATTTTTTGTTTGTCAGTTTGAATTTTTTAAAATTCTATTATATGTTCTTATATTATTATCTTGTCTACGCCACTTGGATATACTTCCAGACAATCAGTCTGACCTGACTCTTTTTCATAAACAAGTTTTTTTTCGTAAACAAGTTCTTTTTTTAAATTTGTTTTTATACTGAGAATAATGAGAGCGAGATCGAGGCTGTATTGGATACGTGGCTCAAGACCTGTAAATAGTTTTGGCGAAGTAAACAACATTTTTATTTTTTATTCTTAGAGTAAAATGATTAGGTTTTTGTCAGGTTCATGATAACGTGACCCTCATACGGTTGCATATTATATATATATATATATATATATATATATATATATATATATATATATATATATATATATATATAGAAAGAAAGAAAGAAAGTAAGAAAGAAATAAAGAAAGAGAAAAAGAAAGAAAGAATAGGAAAGAATAGCGGTCCTAAAACTGACCCTTGTGAAACTTGTACTTGAAGTGTCCTAAATTGCGACCTCTTTAGCTGTTTAGTTTTGTACAAATTAGCAAGATCCTAAAAACGTCCAAAAGCCCTGGCTATATTGTAGAATATCATACATTTTTTTATGCATATTTGTATATTTGTATTGTTGGATTATCCTTTACCAATATATATATATATATATATATATATATATATATATATATATATATATATATATATATATATATATATATATATATATATATATATATATATATATATATATATATATATATATATATATATATATATATATATAACGAATCTAACGTCTTAACCTAAGTAACAAATAAAAGACCGAATACCAAATTTTGTGAAAATTCAACATATAATAATTTCCTTAGAAAACAAATTGAAAATTTAAAAAGAACTTATACTATTGTGAATTAAGTACCGAATAATCCTAACATTTCTATTTCAAGTACAAATGTATGAAGTTCCAGTTGTATTCCAATATATTGCAATATTGATTGTGTTACGTTCTTAAGCTCGAATAAACAGTAACATATAAAGAGTGAACATATCAAGCTTGTAAAAACTTAATAAACAATTTATTGAGCACAAATATTTTCCAGAAAACGAAAATAAACTTACAGTTTTAAGAATCAATTCCAAAATTAATCCAAAAATAATTCAAAATATAATCCACTAGTGTAATTGCAAAAGTCCTGGTAATAAAATGTCCTATTAATTCCCAGTTCGAATCTTAGTGAAGCATCCAAGATGGAAGACGATGTCACGTGATGAAGTTAGTTCTGGTCTTATGAAATTCAATGAGCACAATTATTTTCCTGATAAATAACAAAATAAATCCTCTTGATCCAAACGAATTGAAATAATTTCCAGTACAAGGCAATTTAAATTAACTCAAAATCATACAACTTAATATTCTAACAGCCCAACTTTTACTAAATAGTTCGCTCTAAAACATCATTTATATACCTGTTTTTACGTAAACAAGGAAGGGGTCACATGATCTTCTAGAATCTTTAGAACAAATTTACGTTCAAAAAATCTCGTACACACCGTATGACCCAGATGAGAATCAGTTAGTTTTACTCTCAAGAAGTAAAAATAGAAAGATGTTTATAACAAAGCTCCATAATGTCATTGGAATCAACCAATTATTTTAAAAGCTTGTTTACAACTCTGAAGCCAGGTCAGAAATGAGGTTAACATCTGGTATTAATTTATAGAGTACATGTCATCTCCCAATGAATGAATCTTAAACTTAAAATGTCAAATTTGAATCTGATAAACAAAGAATTAAAATAAAAGTAAATGACTTAAATCAACTATACGTAACAATTGTATTGATGTGCCTGTATAATGAAATTTTCTAATGCACCAAAGGCCTGTAAAGAAGTGATAGGCAAACAGTTTTTATATGCATCACAATAACATATTCAAAATGTTCTTGTATAAATTTGCTACAATTCCAAATTATCGTTTTAGTCCAAGAATATTACTGATGAACACTTTGTATTTCTAGTGAATAATATTTGAAAAAATATATTACCAAAATTAAAAACTGAGCACAAGAATAAGACTGATATATTTCTTTTCCAAGTAAACAGCATTGGTATAAAAAACAGAAATGCACAATAATAGGCCATTCCTCTCTCTCACATACTTAGTGATGGTAGCACGCTTAGAAATACACGAGTGAAAAACTGATGTCCTAGACTCAGATTTAAGTATACATGTATAACTCAATTAAAAATGATCTGAATATTTAATATATGATCTGAAAGAAATATTAGCAAGGTATTATGTTATTTACAAATAAATTTTACTGGTCGTATGTATGTATGTATGTATGTATGTATGTATGTATGTATGTATGTATGTATGTATGTCCGCTCCGGTGGCCTAAGAGTTAGAGCGTCGGCCGCGGAAACGGGAGGTCGTGGGTTCGATCCCCGGCCGAGTCATACTCAAAGACTTGCAAACATGATACTAACCGCTGCCTCGCTTGGCGCACAGTGTTAGGACTGATCGGCCTGGTGTCAGGATAATGTGACTGGGTGGGACATCATGCTACATGTTTGCGACATGATGCCCCAGTGCTATAACTATCACAATAATCTGCATCAGTGCTGACATCGTAGCGATATGACTGAAAAACTGTTAAAGCTACGTTAAAAATCCTAATCACAATCACATGCATGTATGTATGCGTGTATGTAGGAATAAAATATGTATAGCTTCCTATTGCTCTAAGAATTCCTCCTAATTATAACTATTGTGGACGGAATTTATTGCTGTACTTGACTGGATATCTGGATATGACTAGAAGTAGGTTAATTATATTAGATTGCTCCTTTAATTCGCTCATGAATTAGTCGTGCAAAATGTAAAGGCTAAAGTTCTTAGAAATTATTTTATGTCACGTTACTACCGTAATTAATTGTGTGGGATAGCGATTTTGAATAAATTAGCAATAAGGATGGAAGTAATGTGAATTCTGCCACCTTTATGTGGAAGCGAGTTAGATACAGTATCATAATTTTACAATTTGTAGGGATTCGTGCGAGGAAATACGGCGTCTTGTTCGAAAGATCGTAAAATATTGATTTTAGGTAATGACAGATAAAATTGCATATGACGAAAAAAGGTTTTATTTGTTTTGTTTCATTTTAGCTCATTTGTCTGAGTTCGCACCAGACACACACACACACACACACACACACACACACACACACACACACACATTTGCAATTACATTATATACATATATTATACATCCTTTGTAAGCCATGTGATGGTTTTACATTCTCTTTTCTTTCTTTTTTAATATAGAGAAATCTGTATGTGTATTTCACCATTTGATTACAGGAATATCGTTAGGTACTTGGAATATTTACTTTCTTTTGATTACAGGAATTTCGTTTAGGACTATGATATATTTATTTACTATCGTTTCAATTGTTAGCACCCGTTTAGGAATTCGTAATCTCAAATGCAATTTACAGAGACAATGAACAAACGCATATGTTGTGAATGGAATTTGTCATTCAGAAAGAAGCAGTAGCTTCAAAATAGAGTTTTGAAGAGGTGATGAGAAAAATCGATTGATGTTGAAACCAGTAATTTGACAATGTGCAGTGTCCATTGTAAGGTGAGAACACTGTGACGACCATAAAATGTACATACCATTCTAATTTTTAATGTTTACGATCAGTTAAATTAAACAAAATCCGTAAAGCGATTAGAGGAAGATAATAGAGGGTTTTCACAACACGTCACCAATTCTGCGAACCAATGTTTATGTGGGGTCACGTGATCCACAAACTTGTACACAAGAGTTATTTTTAAAGAAGCTGTATTGGAAATGGTATGCGATTGTATCGTAGTTGGTTGTAGCAATAACAACATTAAAAATCCGGACAGAAGATTTTTTGTTATACCGGTGCTAGGAAGCACGAAGACAAAAGGGCGTTGAGTAAAAGAAGACGGCAAGAATGGATACGCAGAATAAACAGAAAGACAATCAACTCAAATACTGTGAAGCCATGGCACAGAGTTTGTTCTGATCACTTTATTTCAGGTATGTTAAATGGCGCACACAATCCATATAATCCAATTATATATATAATGTACTCAAGATGAGTGTTCGGCATAAGCTGATGGCGAAGTGAACATAATGTTGATACACATAAAATCAATATATTTTGCTTTGTTAATTTAAGTTTAACATTAATATTCTATGGTGTGTATCTATACATTTTTATCTATACGTACGTGTGGATGTCCATGTGTACTAGTCCTACCTGTAAGACATAGCATATGTTGATTTTGTTTTAGTGACATGTCTTACGATCCGAATAGCGGCCTTGTGTAGTCTGTTCCAATGTCGTCGAAATCGGAACGAGTAGTCAAAGTTTCAGGAATATCGCACATACTTGGCAACCTATATCGACAATCTTCCACTAATTTATGTTTAATTAATATACTTACTGTGCTGTTTTTATCCTGGTGGAATCAATATCTGACACTTGCAAACGGACGCGTTTTCTTGTTCAGTTGACATACATTTGAATTTGTTGAAATGCGACAGTAGTCGCGGTATGCCGAAGTATCTTCAAGTAGGTTATAATCGGAAAATATTTCTTGAACGAAACGAAATGTTGCTTGCTGTTCAAATACTTGATACTTTGATACTTTCGTTTCGTTAAAATAAAACGGCCATGTTGAATCCTACTTCGGCATTTCTCAGCCACCATCACATTGCAACCAATTGAAATGCGTGCCAAAGGAACATAAAAATGCGTTCATTTGCTAGTGTCAGATTTTGAGTCGATTACGATCAAGACAACAAAGTTAGTATACCAATAACTCTGAATGTTGATATTTATTGCCAAGTATGTGATAATCATGAAAATTTCACCTCTTATTCTACTGTCAGTTGAGTTCAAAACACACTACACAGCGCTGTTCGTTAGGCAGTAAGACCCTGACGCCCAAAACATAAATATCAGCGTCGGGTCTTATATGTCTACATGTGTACATGTGTTTGTGCACACGTTGATACACAACTTGCATTATTATTGTTGTGAATCTGCCTGTCATTTGATATGTATGTATGTATGTATGTATGTATGTATGTATGTATGTATGTATGTATGTATGTATGTATGTATGTATGTATGTATGTATGTATGTATGTATGTATGTATGCATGCATGTATGTATTTGCACTGTACATGCAAAGAGGAGGGTGTGTATAGATTCACAACTGGTACTAATGGTGTGGGCCTGCCTATCATGTATGCATGTATGTACATAGAATGGGGAGCCCCCAAGTGGCCGAGTGGTCTAAAGCACCCTCCATTATGGATCACTGTTATCTCACCACTGTCTGCGTGGGTTAGAGTCTTAGATTATGGGTATATGATATAGCGTGCCAGTAGCTTCTCGTATGTCGGTGATTCTTTACGGGGGTTTGTCATGGTTTTTCCACCATTAATATTGGTCAACATGTACAGCCTATCGTGTGCTGAAAAATGGGGTTAAACAGCATACAATGGTGTGCATTTTGATTGTGCATACATTGATACACAACTTTTAAATATAGGGCTAGGTCAAATTATTATTTGCATTGTCAACATTTTTTATAATTATTGTTAATGTAAAATATCATTGTCTGACAACATTTAACTATGCAGTTTTCTGATTTGGACACAGGAGGACCAGCTGAGCTAGCCGATTTTACCAACCCAGACTGGGCACCCACTGTCAAGATGGGGTATGACTTGCATGGTCTCTCAGCCACCTTGTCCAGTGACCGATACAAGCGAAAACTGATGAGACAGCACAGGAAATCAACAGCACAGTTGGTTCAAGATACTCCAGAAGGCATTATGGTTGAAAATCCTGATTTGATAAGAGAAAATATTGCATTGCCTGAGACTGAAAAATGTACAGAAACAGAACTTTCTCTGCACCTGCTTGATATAAAAGAAACTGAGCTTAACAGATTAACTGTGGAGAACATGGATCTTAGAAATCAGATTGTTAAAATACAGATGTCAGAAAAAAAATTTGAAGGTGATGACCACAAGGTTCTATTTTATACTGGCTTGACAGATTATGCAACTTTAACAATATTATATGAGTATCTTGAGCCATTCCTTACAGTGACAACAAAAAGTAAACTGTCAACGTTCCAGCAGCTACTAGTGGTATTAATTAAGCTAAGGCTAAATGTGCAACACCAAGTACTAGCTGACTTGTTTTGTGTGTCTGTGTCTACAGTGTCAAACATACTGCTAAAGACCATTCATGTCATGCATAAGCGTTTAAAGCCATTTGTTCACTGGCCAGAAAGGGAATGCTTGCAGAAGACCATGCCCACCGAATTTGTCAAGACATTTGGAAAACGTGTAGCAACAACCATTGACTGCCTTGAGATTGAAATTGAAAGACCTTGAAACTTGAAAGCAACGGCTGAGACATATTCTCATTACAAACATGGACACACAGCAAAATTTCTCATTAGTGTTACTCCACAAGGGGTTAAACGTTTTCTGTCGAAAGGGTATGGTGGTCGTGTCAGTGACAAATTCATCACAGAAAACTCTGGTTTTCTTTCTAACTTGCTACTTGGTGACCTTGTGCTGGCAGATAGGGGTTTTGACATCAAAGAGAGTGTTGGTCTTATGTGTGCTGAGGTCAAGATACCTGCATTTACTAAAGGCAGACCTCAACTTCCAGCTATTGAAGTTGAAAAAACACGACAAATTGCATATTTAAGATTTCATGTGGAGCGTGTAATAGGAATACTAAGCCAAAAGTACACTGTTCTTAATGGGCCTGTGCCTATTGAATACTTGATCACTGCTCCTACAGAAAAAGAAACAACTCTGGACAAAATGGTCGTTGTGTGCAGAGCTCTTGTAAATTGGTGTCCATCAGTAGTTAAGTGTTAATTGCTGTATCACAAATAAACATATCATTGTCTTTGCTTAAATAGTGTGCAAAATAATTTCAATCTTTTATTAACATTGTGAAACTATACAAATATAAATATTTTAAAAATAAACAAAAAATTTCAAAAGATTAGTTTGTGCCATGACTTTAAAGGAAATACATAATTTCTGATTTCTTGGCCAAAATTTGATTTGTACATTATTTACATACTATGGCTACAAATAAACACAAATAAAGGCCGGAATTTTCATTTCTTATTCTTCTTGGAGGCCTTCCCTTTGGTTTGTAATTGTTTAGTCTGTCTGCATTCTAAACAGTACCACAGTCCTTGTGGTGGTTGCTTCAGTCCGATGCATTCAAAATGAAACCACTGGTACAGGCATCCTTTATCATCACATGCTATCATTCTTCCATATTCTTGTTTTCTGCGGGAACACCACAGTTCCTCTTCACTGGACTAAGAATTTGTAACAGACTCTACCTGAGATGGAAGTGTAGTAGAGATGTGTGGTTTTAAATAATTTTTTACTCTTCTTGTGAAATATTTTGCAACCAGTTCTGGCAGTAGAGCAGACTGCCAAAAAATGTTTGCCTTTGAAAGTACGGTATTACAAAAAGCTGTTTGGCTCAATTCTTTCAATGAACATATCTGACTTTGTCCACACAATAAAATCACAATATTCACTTCCAGACATATGTATGTGACACTGAACCTGTGAATAATATGGATGTGTCCTACATAACGTCACATTGTCATCTTCTTTAACAAGGCAAAAAATTTTAATTGCAAGGGCATCTTGAATGCTCATGTCTTTTGCAGAATATGGACATTTGATTTCAATGCAACCCTTCCCACAGCATACACAGGTTACCATCCCATCTGGAGATAAACCCATGAATGGCATATCTGTTTGCAGAAAAAAAACACATGGGTTAATGGAGAATAAATCGTGTATCTCATTCATTTTATCTGTGTATTGTCTCTTGGCCACATCTTCCATTTTTACACCCCATACCATTTGATGTGTCTGCACAGAAACTGATGCAGAAATTAAAGATTTCAGCAGAGAAATGGATGGTGCTTCGGGATTTGTGTGGCACACAGAATGAAGGGTAGTGGATGTGATTCTGCCTTCTCGAACATGGTGCCAAAGTTTGCATTTGTTTTGCAGGTGGGTCTCTTTCTCAACTGCAGCTACTTGCTCCTTGTTAATGGAAATACAAAGTTTGCTGCAGAAATCTAACAACTGTTCAAGTGACATTGAATCTGTGTTTTCATTCCGAAGAGTCAACGAAGATGATGGCAGGTGTTCACTTTGTAGAAGAGGTTTAAACTTTTCACAGAATGGTTCAACCAGAGTCATCATGGCAGGTTTCTTGTTCTTTTTTTTCCCTAATGTTTGCAAAATCTGTTTCATATCTGATATTCATGCCGCTGGAACTGCTGATAAATTCAAAGATCCGATATGGTGTAGACTGGGTGGCATCAGCATCAGGATTATCAGTTAGTTGTTTCAATTTTGTGGCTGATCGGAAATCAGTGTTGCTCAATTCCTTATATTCTACTGATTTTTTTTGTTGTTTTGCTAGGTTTCTTCCAGTAGGCTAATTTGCCCGTGACTGAAACTCGTTCCTTATATTTCTGCATCTCTTCAATATAAAAAAAGTGCAGCGACATGTGAACAAGTTTCTCCCAGTCCAGCCATACATGTACAGTGTGCTGACAATACTGTACCTTGTGGAGATGCAATTATCCAAGGTTCCAGGGGTTTTGCATTTAACCTCTGTGAGTGTGAAACCTGAAAGAGATACATATGGTGAAATAAAGGACTTTTTCCATCATAACCTTATGTCAATGTGTCATGTCTCATTGATGTCTGAACGTTTAATGAAAATGTTGCTGTACTATATAACATTACACTTGTAAACCATCCATACACCATCAGTTCTGACACTTCAAGTGTTGATTATACTCATATTTTTTTAATTTAAATTGTAAAATCAATAATAAATATACATTGTTAATTTATTTTCAGTTACATCCAAGTTACCTTTAACAACATTAAATGCTTAATGAAGTGGTGATATTTATATCCTCTTACTCTCCACTCATTTGTCAATCCTTCGCTTTGTCCATCTCTTTTAGTCATATTACTTACTATACACTCAGTGAAAACGTTTTTGTAAACTTGGAGAGTAATTGCTTACATCGACATATGCGACAAAAAATATGTATAGTTCCAAGAAAGAATTCACAAAAACTTCCAAATGTTAACAGTTTTGACTCATGGAGAATTTGTCTCAAAATATTCCAAAGTCTCGCTGTAACTGAAATAATTATTTTAACTTCCCCGCCACACTTACAGGGACATCAGGGGCTGTAGCCAACATATCATCTTCTGCCGCCGCCACTCTTTGCTAAAATATTACCCTCTATCCAATACTTTCCATATGTACAAGAAAATTACATTTATTTTCAGATCGTTATTTACATTCTTTGAATACTATATAATAGGTTCAGATGGGTATTTTGAGAAACGTCGACAAATGATTCTACATTGTTCGCTGTCATACATGTATTTTACGCTGTCCGCCAGCTTTGTATTGGAGTCAATTTGCGGATTTGAGGCACCAAGGTTTTACTTTGCGATATGTGCAAGTGTGGTTAAGCAATTACAACGTTTATGTGGAACAAGTTATAATTAGTATTAAAATAATCTCCCATCTATCTATTAAAAGATTACATCATTTGTATCGGACCACAAACACAGGCGAGTTCCAGGAGTTCTGTGTTTGCACTTATATTTGAAATTAAAAGAAGAATACCATAATAACTTAGCATTCAATAGGTATATTGTATCGCATTATTTTTGCTGTAGTTAGTATTTAATGAGTCTTAAATCAGGATTACAAATATGCAATATTTGCTCAGAGTTGCAATGGTGAAATGCATCCTAAAGGTACACTGTATATGAGAATGTCGTACACACCAGGCCGATGCTATAATTCACTAAATAAAAGTAAATTATTTAAAGAAATCATAATTACATGTATAAACCTATCTCTTCCACATAAATATTTAGTACATTTCTATACAAATGAAATCTAAAAGCTTATATTAGTTTTTTCTTCTGTGTTTTAATGGGCCTTGGGGACGTTCATTAATAATGTCAACAATTTTTAGGCAATTTTTTATACACCCCCCCCCCCCCTTGTCAACAACTGTGAAACTTTCAATGCCCCCCCCCCCCCGCCATAAAATTATGTCAGTTTATATTTACCTCCCCCCCTTTTTTTTTTACAAACTAACAATATTTTATACGGCTGGCGTTTATGCTAAAAATAGAATTATGGAAGTTAAAAGGTCTGCAAATAAATTTGAATACATTTTTTTTAATACTTGTTTAACATATTTCAAATTGACAATAACACTTTGAATTCATGAAAAAATTGAGACTTTATATTCTAGCTTCTATCATCTTCCCATTTTCCTATTTCCTAATTTTTGATTTATTAAATTTATTGTAAAAGAAAAATAACATTGTTGACGTCAATTTATCTTGAACTCGCCCCTCCCCCATGTCAACAATTATCAAACTTCTTCAAACACCCTCCCCCAATTTTGTTGACATAATTAATGGATAACTTTGATAAATAAATTGTTTCTTATGTTATGAAAACATTTGAGCATATTATTTTGGATAATATCCAGCCATTCCCAATTATGGCAACTGTTACCCCTTGCTGATAGAAACATTGATTCAGAGAGATCTCTTTAACATTAGCTTATGGAGTCTTAACCTAACCATGCCCCACAGCATGTCCTAGAATGTTGACACAAGCTCAGCAAAATTCACTTTTTTTAAATTAATTGTCAAATTTGCCTCACTCAATTTGAACGAAATAGTTCCTGATACAGTCCAGGTGATCTTATCAACAATCACTGCAAATAATGACGTCGATGTATACATAACAGCCGTCTATTATCAGTTGTTACCATGTTAATAAAGCACCGGAATGTACAGAGATAATTTTTCATCACAAATGTCATGACTTTGCATTGGAAAAGTCCATCTGCAGTTACAAAAGCCGAAATTTATTTTATTCTATCCTTAAGTGGAATATGCAAGAATCATTTCAGCAGATCAAACTTAGTGATAAATGTTGTATTTCCAATCTTGTCAATGCAATCGTCAATTCTCGGTATTGGACATGAATATATTTTGGTGACACTGTTCACTTTTCTGTAGACTGTACAAATACGGAAATAAATATCAAGTTCCGGCACAATAATAAAGGACAAACTCCTCTTGTACGTCATTATTTAGATCGTCATTTTGCGTTGCAGGAACATCTAAATTTATTGAATGGTTTACATAGTTATCTCGATCATCATAGTCCTACAAAATACTTATATAACTGGTGGCGGAGTTATTTCTGTTTTCGCATCCCAGGAGTGTTGATATAATATAAATAAGCTTCTTTTGAACTTTACAAGGCTTTTAAGTACAGTCAGGAGAGACAGAACTTTACAAGGCTTTTAAGTACAGTCAAGAGAGACAACTTTACAAGACTTTTAAGTATAGTCAAGAGAGACAGAACTTTACAAGGCTTTTAAGTATAGTCAAGAGAGACAGAACTTTACAAGGCTTTTAAGTATAGTCAAGAGAGACAGAACTTTACAAGGCTTTTAAGTATAGTCAAGAGAGACAGAACTTTACAAGGCTTTTAAGTATAGTCAAGAGAGACAGAACTTTACAAGGCTTTTAAGTATAGTCAAGAGAGACAGAACTTTACAAGGCTTTTAAGTACAGTCAAGAGAGACAGAACTTTACAAGGCTTTTAAGTACAGTCAAGAGAGACAGAACTTTACAAGGCTTTTAAGTACAGTCAAGAGAGACAGAACTTTACAAGGCTTTTAAGTACAGTAAAGAGAGACAGAACTTTACAAGGCTTTTAAGTATAGTCAAGAGAGGCAGAACTGTATCACGAGGTTTGAAACATTCTTACCTACATAGTTTTGACCTGACTCAATGGCAGTTTTGAGTGAGTAGACAGAAGAGTGTTTGTGGACATTTTACAATCAAGGACATAATCTAAGAGGTTAATGTCGGAATCCTTTCTTGTAACAACTCCAATGATCCAGTGACACTATCTCCAGAAAATGGCTCAAAGGAACTCAAACTGGCTAATTTAGAACAAGATCTACAATATTTGAAACATCACATTTAATATCTGGAAAATACAAATGATATAGGACTTTGTATGAAGTCTTGGCAACTTCCGAATGACCAGCCAAATGGGTTTCATTTACTTAGAATGTAATGTCTATATAACTTAGGATCACAAACAAAGCGTCAACTTACAGGTGGATAAACCACAACCGTATCTCCAGCTAAGTCATCGCTTAGCAATAAATGAACACTTTCAGAGGGCGACAGTCACTGATCCAGAAACTGAATGATGACAACTTAGCAAAACGGAGAAGAGTTTGAATAAAACTGCACTATACTCCCTGAACAAGAACACGTTCAGAAAAAGAAGCATTCTCAGAAAAAGTCAATATCCCTTAATATTTGAATAGGGATAGGATTAGTCGAATTCATATAGAACCCTTCGAAAAGAATGGTTTATACATAATATAATCAGACTTGATTTTGTTTGTCCCCTCTAATGCATTGTTTGCAATACATGACCATGACCTTATCCTATCAGAAGCTTGAGCATTTGAAACTGTTCTGTATTATGTTCCCTTTTTAATCAGAATCAAAGTATCAGTATTTTACAATAAGTGCACATAAGTGCAGTTTTTGTCTCACTCTCGTCATGTTCCCAGATATTTTCGTAATATTAGTACTACTTTTAATCTAAACAAATGTAATGTTACGGCTATTTAATTAATTTATTTTTTATTGTTAAGTCCAAATTTGTCATTTGAGGTTTGATATTCATTAGTTTGGTTTTTCTGGAAAATTCAGGCTGACCCACACACTAATTGTAAACAAGTTTTGACCTTGGCTTGTTGATCTAATTCCTGACCTTGCTTTGGACATTGTCAACAAGCTTCTAAAACTATTGGTTAATTTCAAGGACAACTTTTTATTTTTAGTAATTCGTGGCTTATTTTCTTCTGGATCATTTTATTATTACGTGACTAGGTGAAGGTAGACTCTTCCTCTGACCTTCTATCAATTTCTAGAAAATCACGTGATCACTTGTTTACTTCAGAAAAACAGTTATATATAGCTGTATTTTGGAAGCTAACATTAGTAGAATCTCTGGGCTTTAAGATATTAGTTGTGTATATTTATTTGAGTTATAATTATTATGGACTTTGTGTCAATTCATTGAAGAAAGAGGATTTATTATCTATTTGGAGGAGAAAATATGTGCTCATAATTCACGTGGATGATAAATTAAACAAGAACTGCATCACGTGACATTGTCAGCCATTTTGGATTACATCGTCAAGATTCGAACCTGGAACTATTAGAACATTTATTTATCAGGACTCTTACAATTCCATTAGTGGATTATTTTTGTGAATTCTATATTGGATTAATGTTGGATTTCATTCTCTAAAACTGCAAGTTTATTTATTTTATGAAAATAATTGTACTAAATAAATTCATTGTTCAATTTATACATGCTTGTTAGTTTTCACTCTTTCTGTGTTGCTGCTTATTCGAGCCTAAGCACGTAACATAGAATTGGTGGCTATCGTCCGGATTGAGATTTGAGATAAATTTGAATTTAAATTTGAATTTCCCCTAGTTTTTGAAAATTTTAAATCTTTAGTGAGACTGACACGCTTGTATCAAAATGACATCTAAGGTAGAAATATTTCTTTCTAATCCTACCCAGGAGCAATTAGATCTTTTCAAAAAAGACGAGTTGGTTCAACTTGCTAGAAAATGCGATCTTTCTGAAGTCAAGGCTTCTTTAACGAAACAAGATATCAAAAAGATTTTGGTCCAGTACTTGGTAGAACAGGATGTTTTGGAACAAAGTGCTTTGATTCCAGTCAGTAAGTCTACACCAGACTCTGACATTAAACTGAAGGAATTAGAATTAAAATTCAAGATGGAATTAGAGTTGAAGAAGCTGGAATTTCAGAGAGAGAGAGAGTGAATTAGAGTTAAAAAAAAACTGGAATTTCAGGAAAAGGAGAAAGAGAGACAGGAAAGAGAGAAAGAAACGCAATTATACTATGATAGAGAGAAAGAGGAGAAAGAAAGGCAAATTGAATTACAAAAAGAGCAAATGAGGATTGATAAAGAAAGAGAGGAGAAAGAGAGACAATTACAATCTGAATTAGAGTTTAAGAAACTGGAATTTCAGGAAAGGGAGAAAGAAAGACAAATACAATTTGAAAAAGAGGAGAGAGAGAGACAGGAAAGGTTACAAGAAAAAGAAATTGAACGAGAGAGAGAGAGAGAGAGAGAGAGAGAGAGAGAGAGAGAGAGAGAGAGAGAGAGAGAGAGAGAGAGAGAGAGAGAGAGAGATAGGGAAGAAAGGGAATATCAGTGTAAAATGAAAGAATTAGAGCTGGCAAGTGAGAATCACCATCATACTTCAAATCAAAGTTTGATTTAGCAAGGAATATTAGATTAGTGCTCCCTTTCAAAGAAAAAGAAGTAGATAAATATTTCATTCTTTTTGAAAAAGTTGCAGAAAGTTTAAAGTGGCGAAGAGAGAATTGGACTCAGTTACTACAATGTGTAATTACTGGTAAGGCTAGTGAGATTTACACTTCACTGTCTGTTCAGCAAAGTAGTGATTATGACGTAGTTAAAAAAATGCATTTTAAGAGGTTATGAGTTAGTCCCTGAAGCTTATAGGCAAAAATTCAGAAATTATAGAAAAGAAGCTGGACAAACTCATGTCGAATTTGCTAGACAGAAAGAGCAGTTGTTTGATAGATGGTGTTTAGCCAAGAAAGTCGAGCAAGATTATCAAAATCTCAAGCAAATTATATTAATTGAAGAGTTCAAAAACTGTGTTCATAGTGATGTTAAAACTTATCTTGAGGAGCATCAGATTGAAACCTTGGAAGATGCTGCTCGAGCTGGTGACGAATATTCTTTGACACATAAAGTTCCTTTTGTTAACAAGACTTCTACTCAACAATTTAATGGTAGAAAAGTATTTCCGCCTAATTCAAGCCCTTCTAAAACTCAAACTAACACAACTTTCAAAAATCAGACTTCAGAGAAGTTTGATTCTGGATCCTTGTCTCTTCCGACGTGTAACTTTTGCAAGAAAAAAGGACACGTTATTTCTGATTGCTACAAATTGAAAAATATGCATCAGAATCAAGACAGACCTGTTCCAAATGCTCTTATTTCCAAGAGGTCAAGGTCACAGTCATATATTGAAAGCAATACAATTGTTGGGTCTAATAAATCCCAGTCTGATTTCGATATGGAGAATTATGAACTATTCATATTGAAAGGATCTATATCACTCTTGGGTGATTCAGCCAATCCCACCCCTATTAAAATTGTAAGGGACACAGGAGCTTCTCAGAGTCTTTTATTATCAGGTACTTTCACTTTTCCTGAGAAGTCTTCTTCTAATGAAAGTGTTCTTATTCAGGGAGTAGAGTGCGGCGTTGTTAATGTTCCTCTCCATTGTGCAAATTTGTCATCAGACTTAGTGTCAGGACCTGTGACAATCGGAACAGTCTCGGTTTTACCCGTTGAGTGAATAGATTTATTGCTAGGCAACGACTTAGCTGGGGACAAGGTTGTGGTTAATCCACTTGTAACTGACAAGCCTAATTTGGATCAGAAAGTTGATCCAATTGAAAAAGAAATCCCTGATATATTTCAAGCTTGTACAGTTACTAGAGCTATGGTAAAGAAAGCTCTTGAGAATGAAGTTGAAATGGGCAGTATTCCCTTGGCTGACATATGTATAGGTCAGGCTTTTGATGAGGTCACATTTACTTCTTGTTTAGATCAATCAGAAAGTATTGATCATAGTGATCCTCTTTTAATAACTCATTTTCTTTATTCTAATCAGTGTGATGATTTTGAGAATGATGTTACAGAAGGCAGCATTCCTTCAACTGACCATTGTATAGGTCAGGTTTTTGATGAGGTCACTTTTACTCTTGGTTTAGATCAATCAGAAGGTATTGATCATAGTGATCCTCTTTTAACAACTCATTCTCTTAATCAGGGTGATAAACGACAGTTACTTGTCGTCAAACAGGATAATGATCCTGAGATCTGTTTGTTTCAATGGGTCATAAATGAGACTGAAGTCACTGAAGTTCCTGTCTGTTATGTCATTAAAAATGGAATTCTTATGAGAAAATGGATACCTCCCGAGGTACCTGTTGGTGATGAGTGGTCAGTGAACAATCAAATAGTAGTTCCAGAACCTTACAGACAGGAAATACTTAATTTGGCCCATGAAACTCCTTTGGCTGGTCATTTAGGGATTAATAAAATGTATCACAAGATCTTGACTCACTTCTATTGGCCAAAAATCAAAAGTGATGTTGTCAAATACTGTAGATCTTGTCATGCTTGTCAAATGGTAGGAAAACTCAATCAGAAGATACTTAAGGCTCATCTGCAACCTATTCCTACGCTTGATGAAACATTCAGCAGAATTATGGTAGATTGTGTGGATTCCTTACCCAAAACCAAGTCAAGTAATCAATTAAAGTTAAAAATGAAACTATGGTTTGAGAGAACTGAAAGGGAGAGAACTTTTGAGTTTGATAATGGAGTTGTGTTACTCTTGTTCATTCTTCTTACTTTTCTTCAAATTAGATATTACGGCCCTTACAAAGTTAAGAAGAAAATGAATTAGTTAAATTGTAGCATTAGTGCTCCTGGGATCTAAATTAATTATAGGAGTACCAGTATATTGAAAGAGATAGCCATGTTAAATATGTAATTAATTTAGTTGTACCTGTCCCACTCGGTGAAGGAATATCATCGGATTCTACTGATATAGGAGCGACGAATTGTTGGAATTAAAAAATTATGAAAAATCTAGACCAGAAACTTTCACATTTGCAAGTGCAAGAAAGAAATGAACTGAAAGTTATTATTATTATATGAGCACTTATGTCCAGATATTCTTACAAGGACAAACAAAATTTTCATGACGTTGGAATTGAAAATTCCAAACAGCATCAATGCTGGACGAGTCCACTCAAACAGGAATTCTTGACAAAGGAAATTCAATATTTGCTGGAGAATGATTTTATCAAGCCCAGTATAAGTGATTGGAGTTCACCATGCATGCTTGTTTCAAAACCAGATAAAACTTTCCGTATGTGTACTGAATATAGGAAGGTGAACAGTGTGACAAAAACAGATTCATTCAAATTACCAAGAATTGACAATTGTATTGATAAAATTGGGAATGCCAGGTATGTCATCAAATTTTGACCTTCTGAAAGGATTTTGGAAGATTCCACTAACGGAAAGAGCAAAGGAAATGTCAATATTGTGACTTCAGATGGACTCGACCAATATAAAGAAAGTCCAATTCAACGTCTCATAAAAATGATCATCTCTGGTCTAGAAAATTGTGACGTCATCATCTACAACGACACCTGGAGAGAACATCTAGCAACAATTAGAAAATGTTTTGACAGATTCACTAATGCATGTCTGACTGTTAATTTATTTAAAAGTGAGTTCTGCCCTGCTAGAGTGGTTTTCTTAGGACATTTTGTGGAACATGGACAAATTAAAAGGTTGAGGCTATTTCTTGATAATATAATTGCAGACGTTTTTCCTGTGTATAACAATTTATTATATTGTGTAATTTATACTAGTTCTTTTAACCTCAGATGTAAATTGGTTTGTGATAAAAAGAAAGTTTTATCATATAAACCATTCTTTTTATTTTATGGGGCAAGGTGTTACGGCTATTGGATTTAATTAATTTATTTTTTATTGTTAAGTCCAAATTTGTCATTTGAGGTTTGATATTCATTAGTTTGGTTTTTTTCTGGAAAATTCAGGCTGACCCACACACTAATTGTAAACAAGTTTTGACCTTGGCTTGTTGATCTAATTCCTGACCTTGCTTTGGACATTGTCAACAAGCTTCTAAAACTATTGGTTAATTTCAAGGACAACTTTTTATTTTTAGTAATTCGTGGCTTGTTTTTTTCTGGATCATTTTATTATTACGTGACTAGGTGAAGGTAGACTCTTCCTCTGACCTTCTATCAATTTCTAGAAAATCACGTGATCACTTGTTTACTTCAGAAAAACAGTTATATATAGCTGTGTTTTGGAAGCTAACATTAGTAGAATCTCTGGGCTTTAAGGTATTAGTTGTGTATATTTATTTGAGTTATAATTATTATGGACTTTGTGTCAATTCATTGAAGAAAGAGGATTTATTATCTATTTGGAGGAGAAAACGTGCTCATAATTCACGTGGATGATAAATTAAATAAGAACTGCATCACGTGACATTGTCAGCCATTTTGGATTACATCGTCAAGATTCGAACCTGGAACAATTAGAACATTTATTTATCAGGACTCTTACAATTCCATTAGTGGATTATTTTTGTGAATTCTATATTGGATTAATGTTGGATTTGATTCTCTAAAACTGTAAGTTTATTTATTTTATGAAAATAATTGTACTAAATAAATCATTGTTAAAGTTTTACAAGCTTGTTAGTTTTCACTCTTTCTGTGTTGCTGCTTATTCGAGCCTAAGCACGTAACAGTAACTATAATGTTCCGACAAGTTTTAATATCCATTAAATTCTCTGATGATTTGATAATTTTAGCATTAATTTTAGTCACATCCATTTTAGCTTTTATACAGCTACTTCATGGGTAACGGGTCAGAAAGAACATGTATGAAAAAGGCCTGGGTTACAAGAGGCCGGTAACGGATTATAAATGACCAGGAATGAAAAGGACCTGGTCATAAAGGGCCGTATAAAAGATTATTATTATTATTATTATTATTATTATTATTATTATTATTATTATTTGAAGAAGAAGAAGAAGAAGAAGAAGAAGAAGAAGAAGAAGAAGAAGAAGAAGTACACGCATCAATCCTTTTATGACAGTTTTTCTACAATACCCGTAACTATTCACGTCTGGGTCAATTATAGTTTTGTTATATTTCTAAAACATTGATCTCCACAAAATGATAAGTGAGGAATAACAACAAAACAAAATTAAACTACGTATAGCAAACATTAGACCTTTACATATTATATAGATTACAGTACCAGTTCTGGGTAAGAATCAGCATTCACATTCACATTGTACTTTTCATACTTCATTTACCTGTTTTCTGTCTCAGATTTATTTAATATGTTGGGAAACTTTGATAATCACAATTGAGATGACAATACAAGTCTCTGCAATCACAACTCTTCACTATGTATCCAGTTCAACAGAGATTGATGTGTCATTCGACTTTAACAGTTTTTGTAGCGATTACTGAGACAATCCTGACTGAACTACCCTAGGCGATTATCTGTAAACTTCAGGAATATGGTACTTGTGCCTATTTTGTCTCATTACTCAACGTTTTAATCCATGATCATTTATACTTTTTCCATTGCATATAACGTTTAGTGAACTTACCTTAATTTCCGTTTTCTGATATGTTCAGTATCTTCTACATGAATAACTTATGTTATCTTTCAAATTACTGTTTGAAACGTTTTCGCCAGAAACTTTACCTGAGGATGGCGATTTTGAAAATACTGACCTTGGATTAGGTTATGTGTGCTGTTCGTCCGTCGATTCGACGGCCAACACTCTAGTGATCTGAGGGTTGTAGGGGCTGGTTCTCTTTTGTGCATGTGCAGGTGGCTGATAAGGCCAATCCTTGCACTGAATGTTCGTTTGCATAAGTGACAGGGGATGCGTGGAACATCTTCAGGAGGGTTGATGGCAATTTAAAGCCTTTGTGCACGAAGGAATACCAAGTGACCTGAGAAGGGGGATGATCCAGAGGATGTACGTCCATGCACTTTTGCAGGGCATTGTTAAAGTTATTCATGTCATGTCTGCGTATATTGTTGTATGCATCTTTCCAAAAGGTGGACCTGAGGTTGCTGCAGTAGGTTAAATGAGTCAGTGCTTCTTATCCAGCATCTGCTTGATCTCGTCGTAGTTCTCATCAAACCAGTAATGATGCTTTCTGGTTGAAGGTCCCGGAAATTCCGAAGCTGTGCGATACAGCAGCTCTCTGAATGCCACCCAGTCGATCTCCACATTCAAATTGTCGAAAGGGGTGGATTTTAAACGTTCTTAAAGGCATCCATGAAAGACTGTTTGGTACTTGTTTAATTTTCGCATGGTGGTGTTTAGTCGTTTAGGAACCTTCCAACCCTGTGTACATCTTTTGGGCTGAATGTGGATGTTGAGATTTATGATAATGAGGCGGCGGTCTCTCCAGCAGTCAGACAAAGACAAGGACTTGGTCACACTCACATCTTTGCTTGTCCCTCTTCCCGACCATGACATCCTCGAAGACGTGACTTTGTCTAGAGAGAGGGTGCATCCATGACTTCCGGTTACGAGTAGGGCAGAAGACTCTATTGGTGATCAGCAGTTCATGTTCGGTGCAAGTCTGGATCAAAAGAAGACTGTTGCTGTTACAGTGACCCACTCCGTGCTTTCCTAGCACTCCGTCTCAGCCAACGCGTGATCACAGCCTACTCTTGCATTGGAATTACCAAGAGTGACGAGCTTATCTGCCATTGGAACATCAGCAGTATATAGAAATGAAGTAGATGAGGAGCTTCATGATCATGTGTCTGTCGTTTACTCCCTTGGGAGGTCTAGCCAATTTGCCAATCAGTGTTGTCTTTACTGCATAGTCGAAACCACAGCGCTCTGCGCTTCCTAGGCCGCTCCCAAAGAAAGTGTATCCGAATTCCCTTTCACAGTTCTCCTTCTCGTACAAGCTAGGTCTCGCTCTTGGCAGCAATGTCCTCGTTGTTCATGGCGAGTTCTTTTCCTGCTAGGGCGGATCTCCTCTGGGATCTTCCTTTATTGTCACTGTCATTATGTTGCGCCAATTACATGCACCAAATGTGAGAGGAACACTCCTCATTTTCTTCTTTGTATTTTCACCGCATGTTTTGATTATTCGGTATGTATCTGCTGATTATTCTAGGATTGCATCCTATATCGTATCATTAACTTTGACAGCCATTTTGTGCAATTGAGTTGTGGTGTAAGGTTTCTTGTTGAAAAGTAAATATCTATGTATGCATTATGTATGTTATTATAACTCGGCATTTATCTGCGCCTGTTTTTCTAGAATTGCAAACTATATTGTACTGATAATTTATTTTGGGAGCCTTGATATGCAATATTGTTGTAGGGAAATGTATGTGTAGTATTTGATTTGAAAATTTAATATATATTAATTATCACTAAATGTTGTTATTAATATATTTATACATTTGAAATAGCGTTAGCTTTACTGTCGTTTCTTGCTAATGTTAGTTAGCCATTGTACGTTTTCGTCTTGTCCGACTATACCACCGTAACAATTTTAAAAAAAAAAACTAAACTGCGTCTTTTCAATTTTGACTTGACCGTCATTGCAACCAGATCGCAATAACGTTGCCAAAAGACACACGGTATAGCAAACGTCTATTATTTATAAAAAAAAGTAAACTACGCATATATATATATATATATATATATATATATATATATATATATATATATATATATATATATATATATATATATATATATATATATATAAGTAACGATATTAAATATATGTGAAACATGACATAAGAGTTAACAGTCTTCGCGAATGAAAATATTTATCCATCATAATGGAATCGTCGTTGCTTAATTAAAGCATTACCATGACAAAGTTGGTAACACTAATTCGTATTTGGTATTATAACAAATTATTGATTCGCTTTACTTCGAATTAATAGCATTTGCCACATTTGAACTATATAACATTCAGGAATTTGAGTTATTTTCTTCTCTGTTCATTATTAAAGAACAAATAGGAGCGTGTTATTTTCATGATCACTCAAGTACGATTGTGACATACTGCACAATGGTTCTCTACTGCACATTACTTATATATATTTCGTAGCAAAATAATGATTTAATATTTACTTTTAGTATACAATATACTAGTAATTAGAAACTGATACATAAATGGGCCTTTATGGGTCTGCCCGGTTTTGGATGGGCCTTTAAGGCACTAGTCTGTTTTGGTCATTGGCCTTTTTGGTACTTGTCCGTTTTGACCTTAATCCATTTATAGCTTCATTACAATTATGTAAGTTTACGAACACGGCAAACATACTTTAAGGTCATGTTTTATATCGGATACAAGAAATATAGTTAATATGCAACATGTACCTAAAACACGACCTGCCAGATAGCATGTGTAACTCAGGACAACCGATGGAACTATGAGATGGTTAAATCATAAAGGTAAAACAATAAAGAAAAAATAAAATACAGAAACAAAGAATTGGAATCCAAAGTGAGTTATAGTTACAAGAGAAACGGGGGGAAATGGCAACCATTCGAAAGGAACTAAGAGATCTTGAAACGTTTTGTAAGATAAGCAGAATCAAGAAAGGGGAAGAGATCTTCCTTAAATGTGAATACATAGAAGGAATGCAAGAACTGGACATATCATACATACCGAGAAACGAGATCCCAGAAACATCAAAGGTGATGATTGTAATGAAAGGCCTAAATGAAGAAAACATAAACAGATTACATTCAATCAACCCAATTTTATATAAAGAAATACATCGTAAGACCTAAAGAAAAAAAAACAATCTTAACGTTTTGAAACATGTAGGAGAACAAAGAATAATGCTGAGAGAACCAACACCGATTTTGAGGAAAGTGAAGATACAAACGGGGGAGCACCACATATCAGATATGCCCCTAGAAATCTCTTTCGAGGCTGTGGTTGATTTTTTTGTAACAGAAATTCAACATAAATGTAGTATCTTCTAGACTGACGACCATCCCTCCAACAACAATATACAATGGGACAAGGCTACTAGAATTACAAAACGCGTACATTGTATATAAAGAACTCAATGAAAACTCAGACTCCTTCATTGTATATAAGGAACTCAATGAAATCTCAGAATCCTTTATTGTTTATAATGAACTCAATGAAGACCCAGACCTTAAATTGTATATAAGGAGCTCAATGAAAACTCCGGCCTTACATTGTATATAATGAACTCAATGAAAACTAAATGATTACATTTGTATATAAAGAACTAATCGTACATTGTATATAAAGAACTCAATGAAAACTCAGACTTTACATTGTATATAAAGAACGCAACGAAAACTAAGACTTTATATTGTATATAAGGAACTCAATGAAATCTCAGACATTACATTTTAAATAAGGAACTGAATGAAACCTCAGACTCGTACATTGTATATAAGGAACCAAATGAAAACTCAGACTTTACATTGTATATAAAGAACGCACTCAAAACCCAATTTCACATTGTATATAAGGAACTCAATGAAACATAAGACTTTACATTGTGTATTAAGAACTCAATGAAAACTCAGACTCAAATATTCTATATCAGGAACGCAATGAAACCTCAAACTTGTACGTTGTAAATAATGACCTCATTGAAAACTCACACTCGTACAATGCATATAAGAAAAGCAATGGATACTAAGACTTTACATTGTATATATGGAACTCAGTGAAACCTCAGCCTCGTACATTGTATATAAGCAACTCAATGAAACTCATACTTTACTTTGTATATAAAGAACTCAATGAAAACTCAGACTTTACATTGTATCTAAAGAACTCAATGACCGAAAAAACATTACATTGTATATAAAGAACTCAATGAAAACTCATACTTTACTTTGTATATAAAGAACTCAATGAAAACTCAGACTTTACATTGTATATAAGGAACTCAGTCAAAACGCAGACTTTACCATGTATACAAGGAACTCAATGAAAACTAAGACTTTACATTGTATATAAGGAACTCACTGAAAACTAAGGCTTTATATTGTATACAAAGAACTCAGTGATAACTCAGACTCGTACAATATATATAAAGAACTCAATGAAAACTGAGACTACTTCATTGTATATAATGAACTCAATGGAAACTCAGATTAGTCCACTGTATATGAGGAACTCAATGAAAACTCGTACATTGTAGAAACAAAATGAAAACCGAAACATAGTTCTCAGCTGCTGGTCATTCGCTTAAAGGATTACATAGTATATTAGAAAGCGAATCTCTGGAAATCAATTGTAGTACGTTTCTTGTCCACTTAAAATTAACTGGACAGAAGAAAAAGATGCGCACAACGATATCTGAAGAACAACGCATTCATTTCATCGATGTCAACATGATTTCTTTTCAAACACACGTATATATTTAAAAATGATCATATTAAGACGGACGTGTACAGGGTTAATAGCGTTTGATATACATGTCATTTATGTTGTATCATTTATTATATCATTAACAAATGTAAAGGTATATTTAATTTAAAATACTTGCAGTGCTTATTTCAAGTTTATTAGGTACAAACTTCTGCAACTAAAATTAAAAACATGTTCAAATAAAGGTGTTATATTCTGCTTGCCGCGTGAATTCTCGTGTCCCTCGAGCCTTATCTTCGATCGTGTTCTATCCATCACTGGAACGTTGGAAGCCTGCCTGAGTCTGTTGGGGCGCTGAGCACGAGAGCAAGGAAATATGTACGTACAGATTATAATTTTAGTTATATTGGTGGATAGACAGATAAGTCTTCTACTCTCTAACTATTTTAAATTTCAAAGCCTTTTCCTGTTATCCACCTTGAAGTTAAATATATATTTCTTTGCATTTGGCTTTCAACTTTGTCTCTGTCAAATTGGTCTGCCACCCCTCTTTGTTCATGGGTCACATATGGTGTCAATTTTCGTTCTGCAATAATCGCATTTAATGATAAAATTATAGACTTTGGAATTTTGATTACTTTCTCATAACTGCAGTTTCCTCCCATGAGAGAAAACTGATGTTCCGTGATGAGGAGTTCATCAAAATCTCATTACCAGGTTTATAATAAAACTTCTGTGTTTTCCTTTCATAACGAACTTCTCTAGTCGGGATAATCATACACCAGTGCACGGCGAATTCGTATGAAGGAACGTTAGATAATATACAGCTATTTTTTTCATGCAAGAATGTTGGGGTGGTGATATAATTATATTGTTTTCAACAGTGACAAAAAATTTAAAAAATACTGTAAAGAATTAAAACTTGCCACATTTCAACTTACCACAAACTTTTACATGGATCAATACAATAAAAAGTCCTTTATTATAGGCTTACGTAATATTACAAAACTCTTATTTGTAATCACGCCATTCTAAATATATATTCTGAGAGTTAAATTATTTAACAAAACAGTATTTATGTAGGGTTTAGATGGAAAATATTGAGATTGCAAAACAATTTGAAGCTGTCAAATCAATGATTAAAATATAATTATTTACTGCTCCATTTAAGTGTCCATATTTGACCATATGAAACTGAAAATTAGTCAAATGTCAATGTTGTATTCTTGAAACATCAAAACTCATTTTAATCGCGAATTCTTGTTTTTTTTTATTTTCACTGTAAACAATAATCACAGAAAGAGCTGAACTGTTGTAAAGTCAATAACTATGACAAACCATTCTTTCTCGAAGGTGGAATACTATCTTTGGTGCTTGCTTATTTATTTGCTTGTTTTATTTTGGGGGATTTTCAGAAGCAAAACACAATTAATGACAACATTTTTATTTATAAATCAATATTCAACCGACTACCAAATCACTAGCATCACCACACATTTTTAGTACTTGATTGAAATGTGGAGCTGAAAAAAAACTGGTTCAACTTTTATGTATAATCTTTAATTTGTCAAAAGGTTCCCTACATTCGTCTGGCAAATGAAACTTGGATTTCTTACTCATCAAATTTGTCAGAAACTCGGCATGTATGGAAAACTTAAAAACAAAATTTCGATAATATCTTGGTGTATCATACTATTGCACCAGTTGCATTTACTGACAGGAACCGGGACGTCATAAGTAAATGTCCCTTTCACTTCTACAGGTTCAACTTGGCTCGGTTTCACAATGTACTACAAATGTGACACAAGCATATGAAATCTCACTTTCACTTAAATTAATTGTCAGCTTGGTATCACTGTATGGAAGGAACTTAATGAAAACTCGACTTAATATTTTACGAATGGTTTTAAAATTATCTTTCTATGTGTCATTGTAGATAATGATGCTGTCGACGTATGCTTCACCATTATCTAGAGCAGATGTTTTCACGTTCATATACCATTGGAATGTTGAAGAGGAAGTTTTAATACGAACTAGCAGATATTTAAACATATATAGTTTCAAATGACGAAATTTCTTTTGCTCTTTCCGTCAGTGGAATTTTCCAGGATCCTTTCAAAAGGTCAAACTTACTGACATATTTTGCATTTTAAATTTTGTCAATGCATCCGCCAATTCTTCACATTAGAAATAAATTTATTTTGGTGACGCTCTTTACGTTTCTATAGTCATTACACATGCGGAACATATTATCTGATCTCGTCAAAAACATACATGGTGAAATCTAATTACTTTTACGTCGTCCTACAAAATCATGCTCCACTAAATATTCCTACATGAGGGGATTCATCCTGCAAGCGTGCTGGTTCACAGGTGTACAATCTACAATTTCAACACCATGATCGATTGTTATTGTTCTTGTGGGTAGATCACCAAACAAGTGCTCATATTCACACAAAATCTACTTTCGTTCATTCTTTCTAGTCTAGATTGTTTAATGTTTCCAGGTTTTCATTAAATCAGTCACTACAGTAAGATTGCATTATATCGTTTACATCTTCACTGTTTGGGGCAGTAATTAAGATGATTGAATAATGAACAAGGGTTATCGTTACTAAAATACTCATTTAGTATCTTTATATGACAAAGCTGTTTCTGTTTCCGCCTCTCAAGAATGTTAATAATATAATGTTATTAATATAAGTCACTTAATTTCTAATACGTTGGATTAGCACCATAACATTTGGCTCGAAGAGTTTCTTGAGGCATATGCAAGATAACCAGAAATGTATCACCAGGCTGAAAACTCCTTTACTTTGTCTTTCTGTCGTACCTTAATTCGATTATTTGTCTCAGTAGAGTGAATATTAGTTCTTACTACTACAGAATCCTTTGATATATAGTTGAACTCCGAGATTAGTTAAAATGATTAATCTTGAAATGTTCATTTTCAAAGTTTCTCTTTTAGTACCTTCAGTGGTCCACCGACAGTATATTCAAAATCCAATATTATAAAAATGACTAAAAGGCCTAAAGATTCCTAAACTTATTCCTTAACAACAAATAACAGCGGTGGCAGTTCTGTTTGTGTCTGATGATTTAACTTTCTTCTTTCGCTTTGAAATTGTGCGATCGTTTCATCTTGATTGTCAAATATCGTTTGAATGCGTTTTACATGCAACGTGCTCCTATATAGAGAACTAGTTTTCTTAGTGTCAAGATGGAAGAGTCCACACAGTTTACCCTTCTGGTCAAGGCTTTCAGGAGTGTCATACAAAAGTATATTTCAGGGACTATTCCTCCCATTGAGCTAACAATCAAAATACTTGTTATATTTATCAGAAGAATGGACAGTGGACTCCAGAATACCCACATCATCAAAGTAAAGGAACGACAGGAGAAAAGAGAGACAGAGGCCAAGATACCCGTTATTAATATAAGGAGAACAGACACTTGTCTTCAGACAGTCCTCCAATAGACGGAGGAATAAAGAGAATGAGGAGAAGAGGTCTTCTGAAAATGAAGATCTAATTTCTGTCACTGCAAACAATCTACACCACGAGAAGAAAGTGAAGACAGTAAAGAAATTTGAAAGGATAGACAGTGAAAGAATGATAAATTGGATATTTGGGATTTGTTGTGAAATGTTCAGTGTGCTTTGTAAAACAGATTTACCAAAGAAAAATTATGCGTCTTTTTTCTTTTTTTTCTTGATGTTATAATATGATTAAAAGATACAGACACTCTTTGACGCACACGTTTCAGACATGAATGGGAAATGGATTTAAAACTTTTAATTGATTGGACAATCTTTGAGTAGTATCTCTTTTATATTGACGTGGGTTGACTTGATGCGGCGGATGGGTGTTTGTTCGTTTTACAAATTTATGGACCGGACGTAATGGGATTTCGCTGTCTCAAGTCCTTACCATGACGATGTCCTGTTTCGTCTCCTGCTACCAAGGAAACTGCCATTCGCGATTTGCACGCAACCGAACCCAATCGGGTCTTGTCTAATGATGTAATGCTTGAGATCCATGTTAATCATGCACACATGTTTTCACATAATCGACACAAAAACAAAGAAATTATATAGTTGACTTAACGATACGCACATGTGCCTAAAGTGATTTGCGATGACTGTAACATGGAATTCACGCGTCTTGGAAATAGATTTTGCACTTGGTGTGCTACTTATCATACCTATAATGAATTTAGTGACATCGTTGCTTAGATGGCTAAGAATTCGTCAACGTTTTCTCACTGATGATTTGAAAGAATCTTGTAGAGGTGAATATCGTACGGATTTGGATGTTGGTGTCGAACACGACTGTGTCTCAAACGACAATTTAACATCTTAAGAATCACAATACATGTACTCAGAGATGTCAAAAAGACTAGGAAAAGCGACACATTGAAGATGCTTCTGAACTCCAGGGATAGATTGAAAATGTTAAGGAAGGACACAAAAAGTCAAGGATATGTTACAGTTGTGACAAACCGCACGAGACGACATAAAGCGGGATTTCAACAGTGACACTGCTTATTAAACCCAAGAAGGAAACCGCGGAACACGCCGAAGATATTACAAAACAAACGCGAACAACAGCAGAGCAAGTAGCAGCTCTGACGAGGATAGAAGAAGATCCGGGTAAGTGCACCCAAAGATCTATAAAAAAAAAACTCTCTACTGTAAAGACTATTGGATACTTGTCACAATCGATTGGAAAATATAAAGAGGGCGTTGGTGAAATTGTTAAAAACATTTTGTCCATTTGCAAATGGTAATCATCTGCTTAACGAAGATGTTAGAGAGACAGTTGCCCTGATACCACTTATGCCATGGAAAATGCGTGTCGCAGTTGTAAATACAACCTTAATACGATAACAATATATGTCGTGAGGCGATTTTTGAAAATGCTATATGTTATTTAATTGTTTGTTAGTTTTAAGCACTTCATAAACATATTTGTACATGCTATTGATGTGAACTGAGTTTTAAATTTATATTTTATTTGATATGCAAAGCTTATTGAGTTTGTAATTCATATCGTGTAATGATTCGATTCATTTATTACAACGCAGATTTGAATTGTTGTGAACTGAGGCTATTCTGATCACAACACAAAGACTTTCTCATTCACATCCTTTACCTCAGACAATAAATATCAGCAACACCAACATTAAATTCTCAGTCAGTACGGAACCTAGACGTTACTCTAGACAGTACTCTCACGTTGCACCAACATGTCATGAACATAGGCAAGGCTGCATATCTTGAATTGAGACGCATCAGTTCCATTCGTAAATATTTTTCAGTTGATGCCACTAAAACACTTGTATGTTCATTAGTACTTTCAAGACTGGACTATTGTAACTCAATTCTGTCTGGTTCGTCACAATATTTACTCCAGAAACTTCAAAAAGTTCAAAACACAGCTGCACGGATCATCTTTAGAGCACCTCAATCAGATCACACCTCACCACTGCTTTGTACCCTACATTGGCTATCAATTCGATACAGAATCAAACACAAAATGCGTTCTCTGTGCTATGTTTCAATGACAGACTCCAGTCCAACATACCTATCCAGCCTCACCCATGTGTATAAACCAGCTAGATCCTTACGCTCTTCTTCTGATAATCGTATACTCATTGTTCCCAAGGTGAAAACAAAGTCATATGGACAACGTTCGTTTGCACAGCAGGGCTCAGCGACGTTGAACGAATTGCCCATTGAAATTAGACACAAAGACACAGTGGTCCCTTTTAAAAGTGCTCTTAAGACTCACCTGTTTCGACTGCAAGGACAAACTTAGCGACCTAATCATGTTTTGTATCTTATATGTTTTCAGCATGTTTTTATGTTTTCCAATTTCATTGTTTTTGTCATTTGTTTTTCTGTAGTGTAGTCATATCATTATTGATGGTGTAAAGCGCTAAGAGCTTCAAAAGATTAGGCGCTATACATAGTCCTCATTATTATTATTATTATTATTATTATTATTATTATTATTATTATTATTATTATTATTATTAATAGTTTGCATCAAAAGGTCTGCTTATTTTCTTGCCGTTTAAATACTTTTTAAATTTTTGAAAGGAAGTTCCTCCGCTAAGGAAGCGGTGCTGTTCGCTCATGGTTTACTTGCCCACGTTATATGTGCGAGGATACGTCGCTGACTTTCCCTTTCAAACTCGCCAATGTCAATTGTTTAATCTTTGACGGCAATCGAGTACTGCTTGACAATTGTTCTGAGACTACTCTGGGCAGCCGCAATAATTTCCGAATAGACACGTATTCGCAAACGTAACGGGTAAAGAAGTTTTTCTCTAACACCGCCGTTCTTATCGCTTACTACTTATATAACTCCCACATGGATATTTCGACTGGTGTGCCTATACTAGTCGTTCTAGTCTTCAGTCTCACAACATCAAAACATTGGTTGTTGCGAGTCCGCAAACTGCATCTACAATAACAGATGCATACTATGCGTTCCTTCAGTTTTTCTGCTATTAATGTGATCACGACGTATAAATTGTCGGACTACCTGGCAGATGTAACACTTACACGCAATTCTCTAACTAATTGCCCTTTAGTGCTTGTGTAACAGTCATGCAATTGTAAGATTTCTAAACTCTGTGGAGTGTTTAGGTCTATGGGCGGCATATCACCAAATTCATATAGAACGATATTGATTGCGTCATAGATTGGTGTCAGAAGCATTCGTTCTCGTTTCTTTCAAAGGACTGTTACGCGAACAAGTGCGTCCTTGCTGAATAGCAGTCGAGATTTGTATTTTCTTGCTTAAGTCAATGTCTGTTTAACATGTAAAAGGAATGTTAACTGTTCGGATTTGTCGATAAATTCTACTTAATCGTTTTGTAAACAATTCCGAGTGTTTTTATGCCAGATGTGTCAACGACCATGCATTTTTCTTGTGGTTATTTTATAACTAAAAGGTGATGTTAATGCATCATGGTGGTTCCAATTGTAGATTTACATTTGGCCCTTTGAATAATGATACTTCATTGTAAACGAAGGCTTATTAATACCACAACAAAATCACCATCAATGTTAGCTTCCGATATCAGTCGATCCAACATATCATGTCACATTCTACAAGATTATCATCGTTATTGAGTGTTTTTTTATAATCCATTACATATATATGTCTGCAAATAAACAAAATGAGAATTGGTCCTATAATAGAAACATGTGGGACACCATGACAAAATGTACTTGGGCTGAATGTTGAGTATTCCTGAAACAATTTATCTTCAGTTAGATATGATTGGAGGTGAACTGTGACAAATCAGTACAGTGGATTCAAAAGACATCCTGCAAATGATGAATAAAACATGGCTAACTGTATCAAAAGGCTGCAGATAAGTTATGGCAAATTTTAGCGTCATCCCAAGCAGAGAGGTCATTAGTAACTTCTAGGACGGCAGTTTCTGTGTGTGGAAGTTGCTGAAGATCCGTAAATTGAATTAAGATACAGAACTACATTTTCTAAGATTGGATGAATGAGAGGTTAGAGACAGGATGATCGCTTTTTAAGTTGTTGTGGTCAAGACTCTCAAAAGTAGCTTTACGGTCGCAGCTTTAAAAAGTGATGGAAAAGCACACATAGAAAAAGAAGTATTTATGATATAACATGAGACAAGCAGCATACAATCCAAATGCTCAAATAGCAATGATAAAATAAATGGTAATAAATCTTCAAATGAGTGCAGTCATGCTTGGAAATATGCACACCCGTATCAACATTATTGTATTAGTCTAGGTATTCAACCACTTACCTATGCCATTTCTGCTGCTAGTAATTCTTGTTCAGCAAAGCAAGGTTGTCAACGTATTGGTTTTATCAACAAGTAATCTGCATCCAAAGGCACATGATAAATGGAGACAACTTATATATCTAAGCATACGCAAGCTATTTATCATATATGGTTGTAATTAATCAATTTCCATAAAATCCCGCCAACAACTATTACTTTATGTCACTGATTGCATAAACCCTTTTATTTATTTAATGCATATACTAGAGTTTCGTTCTGTGTACCGCGCGATACCTGATGGTGATTAATGTATATTGTGTTGTATTTCGAAATAGTGAGATGGGTCCATCCTATGCCGCACGTGCGAATTGGTTTTGATGGGATGAACGGATACTTCCAGTGCATAAATCCTTCACCGTAGGTAAAGCTCCTTATATTACGGATAGTCTTGTCAGTCAGCGCTCTACTATAAGGACTTGGAAACGAGATGGAAATGAAAAGGACAAAGATTATTCCAAATAGAACATCAAACGAAGTGAAATTATTTTGAAATTATTTAAGAACCAAATGCACATGCACAACGAAAAACATGTTATTGTGAGCATTTTCGTTTTGAATTTGACAACCGGGAAATAGGGATGGATATACGAGTGATCTATACCTTTTGCAAGCACTACGACTGGAATCCCTAAAGATCTGGAACAAATCTCACGTGAAAATAAGGATGATTAAATCTTTATAGACCTTTGATATCATTAGTGGAAATTCGCGAGTATTTCGCTTGACGTCTTGAGGAACTGGAGCTTTGAAGACAGTGAAATAGAGATAGATATGCGAGTGATCCAGACTTTTTGCTGGCATTAGGCCTGAGATCTCTTTGGATCAGGAACAAATCTCATGAAGAACTTGGATGAATATGTGATTATTCTTGCATTTGCGATATCTCTGTCGGACGTCTCCAGGAACAATAACAGAACTAATGTGAATTTAAAAAACACTTGAACATAATTATCAATGGACAATCTGAACAGGGAACATTATATATTTTTATTTTTTATTCAATTGATTATAAATAAGACTGTTAAACTTGTGTCTACGAAAATCTATTATACAATCCACTGAGCTTATCAGACAAAAAGCAGGCAGCAGAAGACATCATGAGCAACGCCTACTGGTGTGTGCCGGGTGCAAATACTGCACATGCATTAACCATTTGACTTTGATTTGAACTTAATGCTAAGCAAAACTAAACTATTACCAGTGCTACAGCGTGAACTGAAATATAGAATCTTGAATTATGATATACAAAACTTTATGTTATAAAGACCAAATTTGAACTTTCTGAATTAATGAATATACTATACCTGATTTTTGTAATACTTATATAAATGGTATCTTGTACCTACTTCCCTACAATTATCGAATTAAGATATACCTGATTATAATAGGAAACCTTAAGCTATGAACAACCATCTACATAAACAAATACTAATGTTTACTTACACTAAACTACTTCTATAGATAATTTATAATTTAATAAAAACTGAAATGAAATGTGACCAATACAATTTTACATTGATTCTTTCATTTAGTGATATTTAGTGACAGTAAGTACTATTATGAAATATCATTGTGAATCTCGAAGTGTCTGAAGTGTAATAATGTTGTCAGTGTCTACTATTATGTAGCACATAGTGCCTATTTGTGGCATATAAAAACAAGTAACAATTAGTAAATCAAATATGGCTACCTTTAAGTACCTAATTTTCACACCTAGATTAGTTAGCAATGCCTAAACAATATCCATACTGACCTCACAGTGTTAGAGATTTCTGGAGTTTATCTAGATCAATTGAAAACACACTGAGAAGTCAAAAGAATTAAATCTCGCTTCGAAATTCCTTAGGCGCTGCAAAGATTGTGCAAGCAAAAGCATATAAATTTTCAATAGCTGAAGCGTACAATCTGATTTCGAATTAAAAATTTTGAATGAGAAAATAGACCCGTTTCAACGAATCAATTGATTTTCCAGAAGCAGCCATGAATCAGTTGTTTATGAGATGAAAAATAGCGTGTTAAAAGAAGACACACGTTAATTCTAAGATGATATTCAAGACCTAAGTAATGAATTTACTGGAGAAGAAAAGTTTTTATCATAAAAGAATTGAAGAAGGATTAAGATCTATATAATGGTCGACATTCAATAGTACGAGTTTTACAATCAATCTGAGAATTCAAGGTTCCTGACCAAAAACAAAGTTAGTTGATGTAAAGTGCCCTTCTGGTCAAAGCAAAAGTAACATCTGTAGCAATACATTTCAATAAATATTATATCTCTGAGATGTTATGAAATATTACGTTGAAATATTTGGATTTCAAGCTAGGGTCGCCGTATTGACTTAGTTTCAAAGAGCTCATGACATCTTTAAACGTGACCGTATTGCTATATCTGTTCAAAGAAGTTGTAAACAAAGGACTATAGGACCATTCCAGAAACTAACTATACATATATCAGTATAGCTGTAATAGAAAATTGTTTTTTTTAAAATTGTTTTTTTTTTAATGTTTTGCCGAATCATTAAATAGTCATTCGCACTTAGGTTAAGAAACTGTTTTTGTCAGTTCGCAAAATTCAATGTTCTTGATACGCTAGATTTATGAGAAGTATAAATATATAGATGAGGAATCGTCATACACGGAACTATTCGTCTCAAAGGTAATTTCTTCTAGCCTGTTTCAGATGCTGAAAATTTTCTATAGATGTATTTTGATCATCCAGTAACGTTTACTGTTGCAGACCACTTGATCTGCTAAGGATAAACGAAGACATATATGGACATAAGGGCTAATATATAGACATACTAATAAAAGGACAACACGTATTCGAAACAGAAAGAAATCTAACCAAAATAATCGGACAATACGTCTTGCAAAAATATCCAGTCTCTACAAGCAGACAGATGGATAATATTTGGTCTATTAAAAAAAAAACTAATAAGAAAGCAATTTTGCAGAAATGCTTATCAATAGGGCAATAATATTTTGAGGAAATACACAAAAATACAAACAAAAACAACAAATCATAAACGTGCAGTCTTATTGTTTTGGAGTGATCAAATAAAAGCAATGATATCGATTTTAAGATATATATTTTATTTGAAAACATGGGGTGCAGTCATTTTTCAAACAATGATTTCCTTAAGTGCATTTTTAAAACAATGTAATCATCCGCAATCCCGAGATTTTCCCGAAATCATTTCGTAATGCAGAACTAAAAACGTATGGCCACGTAACGTGAATGATAATTGCGCGATAGGTGGCGCTAAGCAGAAATGAAATACTGAAAACGTCCGATTACCGCGATACCATATAACCCGCGATATTGAAGAAGGCTACCCCAAACGTTATGAGCAATCATAATAGGACAATCTCTATAATTGTTTATATTAACAACAAAAACATTTGCAGCATTATTTGAAATATTCGTTTTGTCATCATCCCAGGTCATGTAAAAACGAAATACCCTACAGCCAGGTCAACAAATGCGGACTTATTATTTCAGATCACTGTCAATTACAAATTTATTTAAATTAAAAAAACATATTTCCAAAACAGGAATTATCCGATACTTGTAAAATTGATCCGTTTGAATAAAGCTCTTATTTTTTTAAATTCAGATTAAACACAATGGAAAATACTAAACAAAGATAAATTACATAATATAATATACTCCTTCAATACCAATGAATCAATAATTGTTCTCCTCAACTTATCAAATAAAAACAGCGTAAAAATTATTTTAGAAAAAGAAGCAGGGTTTTGCCTTTAGAAGACTCAGGAAATTGCAAAGCTAAACAGACAGAAAAGATTATATAAAAAGCATCATTTAAACGTAACAGGCGACGGTGCTTTCAATGTACAGATATTATAAAGGTACATATCGTTTCATGACTGTATTCTGATTTCGATGAAGTGATTTCATTGTGATTCTAGTTATATTAAAATAATATTTTGGTATTTCCAGGATTTCCTTTGAATAATGACAAACATTATGTTCATTTCCCTCTTGATGTATCCTGCTCATGATTTGTGACAGATTTGAAACAGATTAAAAAGGAAATAAGAAAAGGCGGTCATTAAGTTTGACGTATGATAGTTTAAAATGGTAATTGCGACGCATGTTTGTATTTAGAATGCATAAAAAATGAACAAGGAACACAACGAGGCAGCCAACACAATCTGACCTGCGATGGTATATAAACCATGATTGCGCTAGGCGGGTATCGAACTCTGTTTCGACTCTAGTATTTCAAAACCAATGTACCAGAAATTCAACAAATAAAGTATTTCCCTTGAATAAGAAGTGAAAATGTAAAAATTATACGTGATGGCATTGCGCATAAAATTACAAATGATCCCAGAATTTCTAACACAAGCCCTAATAATTAAAGTTCTGAATACACTTTAGTGGTATTCCAAAACCATTCCAACGCTAGAAGTGTTTATGTGTGCCAACAACCTTTTCCTCGATCACAATAATTCAGTCCAAGAATATTTCCTTATTATAAATCCAAGTATATATGTCCAAGAATATTAGTTTTGAGCACTTTGTATTTCCAGAGAAGAATCCTTTGATTAAAATAACTTCACCCAAAAATCAAAATACTTGACTTAGCTTAAATTCATAATCCTAATATGTCTCCTTCAGTAAAGAAAAGGTAAACAATTTTGTTTCAAAACTTTCACGGGTTTTGGAAAAGGTGAGCTACTAGATACAATTCACATAACACGCAGCATATCATGAATAAAATATAAAATAAAGAAACAAGAACCCAAAAAGTGCAAATTAAATATACACAACAACCCGACGCTGTATATAAATTGAGCTTCCGTGACTCTCCTTCTCAGTAGGTAAAGAATAATATTGAAGAATAATTAATTCGTTTAAGGTGGGGTTTTTAAATAGAAAAATAAACGTTGGTTGATTATCTTGATTTTTTTTTTTGATAATGCGCTGAGCTGTAATAACATATTTGGCAGAATGTCGGATGTGTAATCCAAATGTTGCGAGCTCGATACCAACCTTGGACCGCCTGGTTTGAGAACAATATACGGCTCCCCCTTGATCGGCACTGATTAGCCAACGTTGTACTAAACCAAGTATCCAATCCAACCAGTATTTTCAAAAGCTATTGGAAATGTATTCATACATTGCTAAAAATGCGTTAGGTTAAATATTGAAAGAGAATATGTATTCCATGTAAAGTCCTGCCTCCTATTGCAACGATATTTTATTTCCGAGACGAAAAATGTACATCACATCTTGAAATTTACTTGAATTTCTCTCTCTCTCTCTCTCTCTCTCTCTCTCTCTCTCTCTCTCTCTCTCTCTCTCTCTCTCTCTCTCTCTATATATATATATATATATATATATATATATATATAGCACATTTACTCAACCATAATGAAATAATGAATGCCTACCATAATGAAGATCTACCATAAAGTCTTCATGAGTGAGCACGATACACTAGGTGCATTGGTATACATCTCAGCATTTACGTATTGACAATTGACCTGAAACTATAATATTTTGTATTATCCTTTAGAGATGAACGTTTGATCATTTTCTCGTTATAGAATTATATTATATGGTTAGGAAGATGTTTGATAGAATAATGAAACGCCATGTTTCGTTCATCTGTCATTAATGTTATTTTTTAGGGAGACAAAAGGCATATTTACACAAAGCTCGAACCTTTGTCTTCGTGGGTTCGAGTCTCGGATTCGGCCAATGTGGGTATGTGAGAAAGTATGCCAGTAGCCTCTCGTGGGTCGGTGATTCTTTCCAGGGTGGTGGTATTTTCCGGGTTCTTCTTTTACCATTAATACTGGCCACCGTGTATAGCCAGCCTATCGTGTGCTGAAAAATGTCGTTAAACCCTACAACAACAGCAACAACAACACTAGCTCGAAAATAGAATTAAATGCAAGACATTAAGAGATACACAAGATACAGTGTATC
Source organism: Unio delphinus (assembly GCA_029339505.1). Taxonomy (NCBI): domain Eukaryota; kingdom Metazoa; phylum Mollusca; class Bivalvia; order Unionida; family Unionidae; genus Unio; species Unio delphinus. The sequence continues at coordinate 12,902,541 of JAQISU010000076.1, forward strand.
GTATTTTTTACGTCGTTGCCTTGATATCTTATGATTAAATATTGAGAAATAGCGCTGACGTTTTGACTTTACGACTTATATTGATAATGGTTCTGGAAATTTAACATTTCAGGAACAGTAGTAAATTCATAATAATAAACGTCTACTCAGAACCAAAACTATTATTTTTTTTACTTGTAATAACTAATTATATTAATACAAACTGTAATTTTCAAGGGTCACAGTGTTAATTTATAATACAACAAAGTTCATAAGGCAATCAATAATCGTAAATTTATCTGGCAATCAGCTGGCCACGAAAGTGGTGTGCGATAATTGCATTTCCTTTGAATAACGGTTGATTGGTTGAGGAACCTTGGAACTTACAACAGTACAATATTTGTTTAAGGTTTTGATAACCATCATAATGAGGAATTAGTAATATAAACATGACAGTATTCAGAATAGCTATTTTTGTTGTTGTTTTAAAATGGTGATGTGTTTGGATTCCTAAACGTACAATGAAACTGACTCGTGTGTCTGCACAAACTTGTATTTGATGTCACAATATGTTGGATTATATGGTTAGGAAGATGTTTGACAGAATACTGAAGCGCCAGGTTTCGTCTGTTCTAAATGCACCGAGACAAAAAGCCTAAGTCCCTGACTAAGAATGGGATCAAGCATCATGTAGCTAGGATTCGCAAGAATGGGATCAAGCATCATGTAGCTAGGATTCGCAAGAATGGGATCAAGCATCATGTAGCTAGGATTCGCAAGAATGGGATCAAGCATCATGTAGCTAGGATTCGCAAGCTTATTCGAACGCAATCAAAGCCATAGTCCAGTTTAGATCTTACGTAAATGCGTTAGAAATGGTTTAACACTTGCCGGATTTCTCCCCAATCTATGTTTGCCACAATTAAATCCAAGGCTGTTTGATGTTTTACATATGGTTTGGTCAACGATAGTGATTGAACAACAATTAATGGATGCATTCAATCATAGTGTGCATTAAGTGTAAACGATAGAAGTGGATACAGTTTTAATACACGTTTTTTCGGCCCTTTTCTAGATTCAAATTAAGCATATAAGTAACTGATATTCTGGATATTTCCCATCTGTTCAAATCATTAAAGCTTAAAGGTTGACTGTAATTATTCTTGTCGTTGTGAATTGAGAGTAGTCGTCGCCTTATCCCACTGTCTTAATTATCCCGAGATAAGAAATAGGTGTTGACAGCAATGCGGGACTTATCGGGGAATGCATAGTTTACTGAGGAAATAGAGATTCATACCGATGACATTGGTTAACATTTTGGCAATAATTCATCAAGATTACTGTATTCTATAGATAATACTAAATTTCTTTTTTCAAGTGATGACTCAATTATATACAATGGTTCTATTAAAGCCTGTGTCATCACTGTAATAGAGCGCGTACTACTTTACCTTCAGTTTTAAGTCAGCAGTTACAGAGAATAATTATTCCGTATCATGAGTTGGTTAGCTGTTAGAGACAACTTTCTGGCACAATGAGCATTGATCGACAGGTAAAGGGAAATTTGGACTTAGCCACAATAATCGATAGTGCAAATGTTTATTTTTGTAAAATTCTAAATTAATTAGTCCACACGTTAGGAGAAATTGTAATGCACACCTCCACTTAACGCCGTGTTAGCGGTATCTAGTTAGTTAGTTAGTTAGTTTGTTTGTTTGATTAGGATTTGTAATGTAGCTTTTAACAAAGTTTCAGTCATATCGCCCGAATGTCTGCAGTGTGACAGTTTATAGCGATGTCTTGCACTGGGGCATCATGCCGCAGACATGTAGCATGATGCACCACCCAGTCACATTATCCTGACACCATGCTGACCAGTCCTAACACTAAACTCTTAACAAATTAACCCCTGGAGGTTTTTGCTGTTTTTGCATGAAATGCGAGTAGGAAACACATTTTGGGGACTATTTCTGAATACATCCTAATTAATCGATTTCCAAGCAATATTCCGTTATACTAATGGCTAGTTATGCTAAAGAAAATGTTTTTCATTGATTAGTTTCCTGGCGCATGAGCAGAAAGTAAAAACAATTGACATTTTTAAAAAAAATCTTTTTGCTTAACGGACCCATAATTTTCGTATGGAGAAGACTCTTTATTCAAAATGTCCACCTTATCCTATTTTTTGCACAGGTTCACCTGTCTGTGTGCGTTTCAGACCGGTCTGACGTAGATCTGAGGCCATAAAGTCTCAAATCTGGACACAAATTCGGATTTCGACCATGGGCGAATTTGGGGTGAAGAAAAAAAACAGGACCAAAAACTTCGGGTTTTCCAACTAAAATGCCCAGAGTATTTGCAATCATTGTAGAGTTACATCTGTCTACCTTTCTATAATACCACCCACTTTAGTGTATCATGCATGATCTTAACGCTACAGACTTAGGAAGTAGGCTACTGCCTCATGCCCCGTAAAGTCGTCGCTAGGGGTTAATGTGTTAATGCTAAGTACCAAGCGTGGCAACTATTAGTACCATTTTTATAAGCCTTTGGTATGACTCGGCCGGGGATCGAACCCACGACCTCCTGCTCTACCCACTAGACCACCGGAGCGGTTGGTATCTAGTTAGTTAAAGACAATACTCTCGTCTTGTCTGCGTGTACTTTTGTGTGCGTGCGCATACGTTTCTGTATATGCGAGAGAAAGAAAGTAAGTGTAACTATTAGTATTGTAAATGCGAGTTGTGATCATACTACGGTTTCAGTTCCAAACTATCGAATGTAAGTTTTTTTTTTAAAATAGCAAAATATCAAAATATGATGTAAAGATTGAGAAAATTTCATCCCAAATTCGTATTCGAAGTAAAATTAAAGAACGTGCTCTTATTTAGTAAAACCTGCTTCAAAATAAAGAAAAGAAACATATATGAGAAATATTCGCCGATTATAACAAATGTTATGCAAGCGATCTACCGTTTTCAGCAGTTTTTTCAAGTTGTCGATTAAAAGAAGATGGCAATAAATATTTAATATTTCTTTGTATCAACATCATGCAATTATCTTGTCTATCATAAATACGGACTATATAAACAATATGCCTAACGACTGAGTGGAAAAGATATTTATTCAAATTCATCTATTTTAAATTGATATGACAAAAAGTCTAGGAAAGTCAAAGATATAAGTGAAAATTGGAGAATCAGTCAGTTAATAGGCACTCAGTGTACGCTGTATGATGTATACTTAATATTATCATGAACAAAGAACATTTACTTATCTGCCTTTACGAAAGATGGTAGGTCCCTCCGCCTACTAAATCACGTGACACAACTGCCTGTTATCCCCCTCTGTTTAAGTGATATGTTTATTAAAATGATTTGTATTATTCTTAGAAATGCAACATTACAAAGGTGCATCAATTATACTGCAGTAGATAATATTTATATTTGCAGTTCAAGTTTGTATAATAATAGCAAATGTGTTTTATTTAAGTAAATAATAAAAATCAATTTCGTGCGCTGGATTTGTTTATTAGTTTTCAAGGATAACACAATTGTACTACCTCTGGTTTATATCAGATATATATGTTTTCTTTACAGTTCTTCTATTTTCACCGATGCGTTTGTTGTTTTGTTGATTATTGTACATTATTTAGAAGAAAACGATGACCATACATGGTATTTGCATTAAAATTAAGATTAATGCCATAAAATACGAGTGATACTCTGTAAATCAAAACATTTTTCCACATCTTAATCTGGAGTGTACAACATATATGTTTGGAGCTTTCATATGTTAATCAATAGAATGGATACTTACTGTATAATATATGCGACAGAAAGGCTATCGAAAGATTTCAAGTTTCTTGTTTAATTGTCGATATGTTGTTTTTTTTACAGTTCATAAATGTCTAAAATTGATATTTTGTTTACTTATGTTATATTGGACTTGTCATAAACTAAAAGTCGATGTTCTTTCCTCAATATTTATTGAAGTCGGTTGCTGACACTATAGAGAGTTATATGTTTTAAGAACCACATTAAGGTTATAGTCTGCACCGATATCAAATCTTTCGGATTTTATCCTTTATTTAAACTTCTGTATAGTCTAGAAAAGATACACGACAACTATGATATGCAAGCATTCTTATCTCAAGCATTTTGCATCACTATTTCCTTTATTGGCTACTGATGTATCTACCAAATCCAAGAAGACTTCGAATTTTTTAAGACAATGTGCATGTATTCCTGCAAAAACCCACCTTAACCAAACTAGTATCTTTGCATGAATAACTTATTGCCAGCTTGATATAGAGGCATTTAGAGACAATAACTACCTACATGGTGTAGTGTACGATACATGGTGTAGTGTACGATACATGGTGTAGTGTACGATACATGGTGTAGTGTACGATACATGGTGTAGTGTACGATACGTGGTGATACATGGTGTAGTGTACGATACATGGTGTAGTGTACGATAGATTCATTACGGTTTCCTCTGACTAAATATGTAAACCTACATATTACATCGTTGCTACAACAGAAAAAGGAATGTAATGAAACATTTCTTCATGATACTAACATTCTATATCGGCCTAGTTTGGAGTGCTGTATATTAATTGGGATAAATCATCTATTCTCATACAATTAAGTTTGGTGATTATGATACAAAACTAATTTTAGCACAAAACACATTTTGATGCCAATTATTTTAATAGCATGTGTGTGTGTGTATGTGTGTGCCTCTGTGTGTGTGTGTGTGTGTGTGCGCGCGCCCATGTGTCTATTATGAATCAGAATTTAACAGTTTCCACCTGCATGTCACTTCCATTTAATTAGCTATGTCAGATCTAGCGTGAAGGCGACCTAACCGCTTAGAAAAAAATGTAAAATGTATAATTGATGAAAAGGTAAACAGAGTAGGGTCCCGCAAAAATCAAGCGAGTCAGGAAAAGAAGATATAAAGTTTTGGCTCGGTGAAAATTAGCTCTAGCGTAAAATAAGAGCACATAATTGGATTCGTATGAAAGGCAATAGACCCATTGTAAATACTCACTCTGAAGTCAGCCGTTTAATTCACGTCAACACTTCTCAGAATATATTATTTTCTCAGAATGAATAATGCCTCAATTCTCAGACTATTATATTTATTTTAGCTCTGAAGAGTAATAGTTTACGATATATATATATATATATATATATATATATATATATATATATATATATATATATATATATATATATATATATATATATATATATATATATATATATATTATATACGCACACACACACACACACACACACCCTAATGCATACATACCCAAGTCTGAAGAAAAGTTGATCTTCTACAACCTTACTCTGAAGGAAGCCATTTTAATTTGTTTAGTCATATACTAATTGTATGCGTTTCAATTTGTATTTTTGACTAATATCTCAAAGTATTTATATTACTTTTAAATTTGTCTGTAACGCTCAATACATCTGCTAAAGTGAGACATATTTGAAGTGTTGTATGTGTCGCTCAGCTTCCCGGAAGCCAATAACATTTTGATGTGTTTCTACAACGCTCCGGATGTTAGAACGTCTATCTCGAATGCGGGTGGTAGTGGGTTCGATCCCCGTTCCATTCATACCAAAGAATTATAAAAATGGTACTATCAGCTGCCTCGCTTGGCGCTCAGCATTAAGACGTTAGTGCTACGACTATTCGGCCTGGTGCCAGGATAATGTGACTGGTGCCCCAGTGCTAGAAATCCATATAAACTGCCACACTGCATACATCGTATTGATATGAAACATTGTTAAAGCTTCCTGGATCTTCTTTAGTGTCTAAGTTTTCATTTCGATTTCGCTTTTAGGCAGTTATTGATGGCCAGCTCCTCATTAATTACAAACATGCACAGTTGCATATTTACAGAATGGATGATAATTTTTCTATTTCTTCATTCTAATGTAGACATACAAATAGAGATACAGATTAATATTTGAAGGGAGGGGACAAAAAATGCGCAGACGAAGAAGAACAATAATCTTGGCCTAAAACTGGAAATATAGGTTTGAATAACATGCGCAATGTCTGATTTATTTCTTAAAGTGTAAAGAACAAAGTTCATAAGGTGATATTGCCGCTGTAATGATATAAATTTCCTCCCACATATATAATTTAATATCTCGTGATGAAAATATTTTTAATATTCAGAATTTAGAGAAAGGCTTTTGATTTAACTATTTTTATGAATGCTTTTGAACGGTTGGGCACTGTAAATAAGGAGCAGACAAAATGATTGCAACATTTGGAAAGCAAAACACATACCTCTGTGAAAAGAATTAAGCATAAGTCGCACTTTATGGGCCACTAACGGTGTCAATGTAAATCTGTAGATGTAGTTTTGGATGATTACAATCTAGATAACTGAATTTTGCTCACGTTCACTTTGCTGGTTTACTCCTCTTGTGAGACTAAAATTGACGTTGGATGATAAGGATGTCATGAAAATGAAATTACCTCATTTTGAGGAAATTACGAGTGTTTTAATTTAAATAGCAGTTTTATTTACTTAACAGTGCCTTTCTTTCTATAAAGCATATTGAAAAGGTGTCAGAATATCTTTTCAAATGATATATTTAGCATCTTTGTAATAACTACAGTCAAGTCGAGACGCCCCTTAGTGAAACAAAAAATATTGATTGATAGAATATATTTACGTATAGAATAGCGGTTGTGACTTTAAACGATTACATTAAAGGTGAAGAAACCTTTGTGTTCCTTGGGCATTCACTTACAATGTGTGCAAAGAGTAACTGGAAGATATATTGTATGCTTGGTCTGATTTGTTTCCTCTATGTTTTTGCAAGTATCAGTTGTTACTATTTTAATTCATTCAATAAATTCCTTTTTTCCACAAATGTTTTTTCTTTGGAAAGATTTTTTTTGGTGAATATTTTTGTACATTCCTAGTAAAATAAGGTTGATGAACTGTATCAATCGAAAACATAAGAATTCCATCTCGTCACAAGACAAGTGCATTTTCAAAGGGTTGTTGTTTTATGGTTTAATGCCATTTTTCAGCACACGATAGGCTATACATGGCGGCCAATATTATTGGTGGAGGAACAACCAGGGAAAACCCCCGGAAAGAACCACCGACCCACGAGAAGCTACTGGCAAACTTTCTTACATAACTACATTAGCCTAATCTTAGACTCGAACCCACGCAGACAGAGGTGAGATGACAGTGATCCGTAACGAAGAGCGCTTTAGACCATTCGGCCACTCATTTTCAAAGGGTGCTGAGTGTAGTTGTAGTTGAAATAGAGTTGTATAAAAAAAGAAGACAGTATCGTGAAATCTGTATCATATTAATATAAGCTTTTGCTGCCAAAGTGTAATATTTCAAATCTTTCTTTGGATTTATCCAGGATAGGTAATATGATCGTCAATATGGACCACAAAATATGCAAATATAAAATAAATTTCCCAATGATCCACGTTTGACATAATTTCGAGATTTGTATTACAAATATGTCAAACTGAATTATGCTGTGGTTAAAATAACACTGGTTTGAGCTATCAAACCAATTTCACAAAATAAGCTTTCCTTCCGGGATGGAAATCATGTATTGTTATGTGATTTGCATATGACATTTAAAGAACGGGTCCAGTATTGAAATTTAAATCATTCGATAAAAGTTTGAACATTTACTATATGCATTTCATATATATATATATATATATATATATATATATATATATATATATATATATATATATATATATATATATATATATATATATATATATATCACGGATAATAATCATCATTGGCGACTTAGTCTCGAGAGACAATGCGGATAACGTCCTTAGGGTGTCGTCTGTAGGGTGTCGTCTGTCTCTGGGTTTGTTAGCATCGTCTGTTGTGGCTGTGCAGGCCTATGCGCGAGTGACAGTCCCTCTTGCAGTTGGTGCAGACATACTGGGAAGCATGAGTTACTGTGGTTGCTGCCACGTGATTCTTTCTTACACGTTTCTCTGCCGCCAACTGGCCTCTCCTCGTATCAGCAAATGATATGCCCTTACTTACTATCAGTCTCCAGGTACCTCGGTCCTCGGCCAGCACATCCCAGCAATCAGGTATAATTATTTCTGTATAGCTTTGCTTTCTGTCTTAGGAATCCGGAATGAATGTTCAAATATGAGAATTAATTACTATGTTGACTTGTGGGTGTGCCAACTGCGCACTGAGAGTTCATGCATCGTATCTCGCATGTGCAATAATTATATCGTCGGTAACGTGCATCGTGTGCGCCAGATGGTCGGAAAATATATGGTCGACAGTTATAAGGAAGATTGCAAGAAACAGGGAATGACCTGAGAAATAATAGGACCGAGAGTACTGACGTTTTGAACTTTGGACACTCAAAGGGCTGAAAGTACTGACGTTTTGAACTTTGGAAATTCAAAGGGCTGAGAGTACTGACGTTTTCAACATTCACTTCATATTGATCATGAATTTCTGCTGCAAAAGTTGAACTGTTACAGGTTTGACAATCCTTCTTTACATTGGTTTAGATCATACCTAAACCAAAGGTCTCAACAAGTAAGCATTGGCAATATTAGCTCTCAGACTCGCACTATTCATTCAGGAGTCCCTCAAGGCTCAGCTTTGGGCCCTCTCCTCTTCCTTATCTATATCAATGATCTACCATTTAATAATTAATCCACCAATACAGATTTGTTTGCAGATGATGCAACCTTGTATACATCTAGTTCTGATACTGAAGTTATCCAAACAAGATTAAACTCAGAACTTATTAGAGTCCAAAACTGGGCACAACAAAATAGGATGGTAATTAATGAAGGTAAAACAAAATGTATGATTCTGGGGACGACATAAAAGCTACACAAGTCAGGGAACTCAAAACTATCTCTTCCAATAAATAATCACCCATTAGAAAATGTCAATCATGAAAGGCTTGTAGGTGTGTCCATAGATAATAATTTATTATGGAATGACCATATTGATAAGCTTTGTAAAACACTGTCATCCAAAATTGCCCTTCTCAGCAGAATCAAGAAATATTTACCTATGGAAACTCGCAATCTATACTACAAGTCGTATATTATTCCTACAATGGATTACTGATCTAATGTATGGTGAAACATGCTAATATAAGCACTAATTATTGCTTCTTCACACAATGTGCATTTGTTTTACTCCCATTAAGAGGGCCTCAAGGGAGAATAGTCCTTGACTAATGAGTCACCCTCTATAAATAAAGCATTATTATTATTATTATTATTAGTAGTAGTAGTAGTACTAGTAGTAGTAGTAGTAGTAGTAGTAGTAGTCTATGGGCTGTCTGGTGAGGGACACTGTTACAAAAATAACAATGGAGGAAACTGCGATATCTCCTCCACTGTATCCGGACTTCTTATCCAAGCTTTTTCTGTTTGGACGACAATGATCAGACTGGCTCTCTATTACTCCGAACAAATTCGCCATCTATCTCGATTTAACACACGCATATTGTTCTTAGCTTCACTTTGGACTTTTTTAATCAGTTCACCAACACGTGTCACTTGCAACAACAATGTTTTGGAGCTGAAAAAAAACTGGTGCAAGTTTAAGTATGGACTTCCTGAAAGATGTCCACTATCGCTTAACCGGCATGACGCAGCTCTTCAGTATTTGTGCTGTTTTCATTATATATGTGTTTATTGTGTAGCTTCGTCTACATTATTGTGTTTCATCACGCATTGGCTGTTCAGTTAGTTCTTATGTGTTTCTTCATCTCCTTCTGTTGGAAACGATAAAAATTATAATTGTTCTCAGCTGTCTTGTTCCACTGTTAAGACGTATATTATTTTTTAATAAACCGTCATCACGTGATCGCCAGTGAACCCATTTATGCTATGAAGGATCCTCATAAATTGCTGTAAATGACCACTCGTTGGCTCTTCATACTACATTGTGCTCAAGACTATACGAAATGGGACAACATTCATCATAACTTAAATGTAAACGGAAGCGAAAAATAAAATATTGTTTCAAAACTGGTCGGCGTAGAACAAGAAGAAGAATTCATTTATTTCTCTTTTGTCCTTGCCAACTAAACAATTAAATAATTCGGCCGTAAATTTTGATAATCTGTTGCAAATCCATATTAAAGACCACCGGAAAAGCGCACATAAATAGTTAATTTTATCAACGACCAGAATATCGACGTCTTCTTCCTGACAAAGCATGGCTAAAAACATCAGGAGATGATCCCAAGTGCGCATTTAACACCCATCGCTTACTCCATCAAGTTGGTCCCAGCCACTCTCGCGGATATGGCATTGCTGTCATCACAAAGAATTCCATGATAAAATGTCTTAAGTACATCACAATCTTCAATTTATGCCACACATCGTTTGAACTATCCCAAACAACACTCACACTAGAACAAAAGTCAGTCCATTTTTTCTGCCGCTACCGCCCTCCTAGTAGAAACATGAAGCTGACTGAATCTCTCTTTTTAGAGCATTTTCCGAATCTTGGAGATTTCAACTTTCACTTTGACTGTCCTAGAAACCCATACACGTCAAGACTCCTAGATTCCATTTATGTTTTCAACCATAAACAGTCAGTTAAACAACCTACCCATAAACTTGGTCACATTTTAGACTGGTTTCTTTATAGACCTGATGATAATATTCTGCATTTCACCCTTTTAGACCACGAACTTGCATCATATCACCAATGCATTATATGACATCTCAACGTATTAGTTCTTAATCCTAGCCTCAACCTTTTATTGCTACAAAGAGAAACCTCCGTATGATAAATAGAACCAAACTAATGTATGACATCTAAGAAGACCTAACAACGTTCTTACCTTCTACAGCAGAACAACTCGATAATTGCCTGCGTTCATTGCGTGAAAAGCCACCAAGTGCAGAGTATCAATTCAAAAGTGTTTTAGCAGTGTTAAGGACCAGCTTCGCACTGCTAAATGACACCGCCGAAAAGCAGAGGCTTTGGCTTTCAACGAGATTCACTATTCATAAACAAATATATAAAGCCGCTAAGAAGAATATCAATAACATAGTCCATTTGACCAAATTATCCCACTACAGTACTAAGATCATAAAGAGTTCCAGCTGCAAAGAGCTTTTCGAGATAGCTAACAGACTAATGTCAAGGAACAAATGTACACCACGTCCAACTGACTTTTCTCCAATAGAACTTCTGGACCTATTTGCAAATTTCATCCGTGACAAAGTAAAAACCATTAGATATATGCTTGACAACACACTTCCAATTGACTCGTCACCATATAGCTACGATACAGAATTTCAGCAACAACCATAAGGAGCATTTAAACCTGTCTCTATGGATTTAATACGGAAATTCGTGATGAAGAGTGCACCAAAGTCTTGTGAACATGTTCCAATTCCATCATCACTGCTGATTGAATGCTTAGACCCAATATTGCCTTCACTAACTCATGTTATTAATATCTCTTTCTATCTGTGGAATTCCCATCATTTTTCAAAACTGCCATTGTAAATCGTCTGTTGAAGAAACCAGCAATTGACCATAACGATTTAAACAACTACCGCCCAAATCTCCCGTTCATGCAAAACAAATCATGGAAACAGTTGTTCTAACCCAACTTGTATCTCATATGAATTCAAACAGTCTTTTTAGCAATGTACAGTCTGCATATCGCCCTTGCCACAGTACTGAAACTACTCTTCTGAAAGTATTTTATGACATTCTCTCTGCTTTGGATATTGGAAAGATAACAGTCCTCACACTCCTTGATTTGTCTGCAGCATTTGACACAATAGACCATGATATATTACTTCACCGTCTCCAGCATGTATGTGGCATTCAGAATATAGCCTTACAGTGGTTCAAGTCCTACTTAGTCAACAGGACACAAATTGTATCTGCAAATGGAATACACTTCAGCGCAGTTGATTTATGTTGTGGTGTTCCACTTTTGGACCTGGTCCTCGCATTCTATACACTTAGCCGCTCTCAAGTATCATAGATCAGAGTCTCGCCAACTGTACGCTGATGACACCCAACTATACAAGTCTAGCCACCCAACTGAAGTTGATGCCACTATCAATAGAGTAGAGAGGTGCTTTTCTGAGGTGAAATCGTGGATGACAAATAACAAACTGCAGAAGCTTGATGATAAAACTTGGGACATTCGGATCACAACACAAAGACTTTCTCATTCACATCCTTTACCTCAAACAATAAATATCACCAACATTAAATTCACACAGTCAGTACGAAATATCGGTGTTACTCTAGACAGTATTCTCACATTGCACCAACATGTCATGAACATATGCAAGGCTGCATATCTTGAGCTGCGACGCATCAGCTCAATTCGCAAGTATCTTTCAGTTATGCCACTAATACACGTGTGTGTTCATTTTTACTTTCAAGACTGGACTATTGTAACTCAATTATTTTGGTTCGTCTCAATATCTCCTCAAGAAACATCATACAAATTAAAAACAAAGATGCTCGGATCTGTGTCAGAGCACACCATCCCACTGTTATGTATCCTACACTGGCTATCCATTCGATCAAGAATCAAACACAAAATTTATTCACTATGATACGTTTAACTGACAGACTCAAGTCCAGCATACCTATCCGGCCTCACTTATGTGCACAAACCGGCAAGATACTTACGCCCCTCTTCTGAAAATCGTATACTGATTATTCCCTCTTTGAAAAAAAAGTCGTATGGACAACGCTCTTTTGCATACCAGGGCCCAGCAACGTGGAATGATTTGCCCATTGAAATGAAACACAAAGACAGTGATCCCTTTCAATAGTGCTGTTAAAACACCTTTCTCGACTGCATAAAGGAACTTAAAGTCCTTAATATGTTTCCTACCTTAATTATTTTCAGCATGTTTTGTTTTCCAAATTTTATGGTGTTGTTTTGTCTTTAGCTTTCTGTATTTATATCATTATATATGTTGTAAAGCGCTTAGAGCATCTAAAGATTAGGCGCTGTACAAAGTCCTCATTAGTATTATTATTACTATTAATAACGTATAAAACAAAAATCAGTGCATTTGTCGACAATATAAACGTGGATGTCTAACTCAATAAATTTGTCACTTCTCAGCAATTATGGAAATTGGTGGAAAATTTCCGGTACTATGCAAATATACCGAAACATTGCATATGTTGCATAGTATGTATCCACGCTGTGAATTCAGAGACAGATTTTATCTTAATGCATACAGTTAAATATCACCTTGTCCCACAGTATCTCATAATAATATAACAAAATGTACGGCAAATTTCACTCTCATTTACAATGATTCAAATTTGCATAAGTCAATCAAAGAAATTCCAAATTATTCAATGTGAACTTTCCAGGTATCGTTGTTATTTATAATGGTATCAATGTAAACATCGCATTTTTCATTAAGCGCTGAAAAGTTGATAGATAATTTTTCATTCCAAAACGACACCATTTTATATTGATAAATTTCATCTGAAGTTGCAAATGCCAAAGTTTCCATAGCTTTTTTTGTAAGCGGAATTTGCCACAATCCTTCCAAACGGCAAACTTGGTGACATACTTTTTCCAATTTTTTCAATGTAATAATCAATTCGTGGCACTGGAAATGCATGTTTTGGTGCCATTGTTAATGTTTTGTATAGTCAGTACACATGCGGAAAGTATTACATGGAGTCGGCACAAGAATTCATGGTGAATTCCAGATAAATTTACTTGTTTCTATGCAATTAGTCCCGACCAAGTATTGCATTTTTTTTATCAAACGTTAATACTTGAGAGAGGTAATCCCGTAAGGATGCTGTATCATAAGTGTAGAATCTAAAATATCAATGTAATGGTAGATTCTTTTCGTGTTCGAACATCTGGATACAATATTGTTTTTCGTTTTAGAACATTTTAAATAAGTGATCATATTTATATCTTTTTTAGTTATATATATATAATAACTGTACATGTGTTTCTGGTCCAGATAATCCAATATTCCTGAATTTGGAAGATTGATGAAACAAAAGTCACTACAGTCAGATCGCATTCCATCATTTACATCCTCGCTGTACGGACAGGTATAACTAAAGTGATTGAATGTTTAACGTAGATATCTATTTCGGCATACTCCTTTGCCATATCTTTTGTTTCTGTTTCCCTCTCCCGGGGTTTGCTAAAATATAATTTAAATCACTTTCTTTCTTTTCATTTGTAAACTGACCATGGTACCCAGCATAAAGAGGAGTTTGAGATATCCAAAAGAGTGCCAGAACTATCTCACGAGGATGGAAACTTCTTTTCGTTGTTTTTCTGTCATGCCTTAATTTGATTTTCAACTGAGTATAATGAAGTTTAGACCTTTCCCCTTCAGTAGCCTTTGACAAATTATATTTGAAATCAGAGACATATGAAAATTATTCTCTGAATATTCGGTAGAAAGAAATTAGTTTTTTTTGTAATAACTTCAATGGTATATTAACAATATGTCCAATACCTAGTTCAAACGGATTAACACCTAATGAATCTTGAACTGAAAAGGACAACAAGCGAACACATTGAACCCTATCCTTTCCTGTTTCAAAGCAATATGACCTGATCATTAGTCTTGATAGTTTGATTACATGTTTCTAAAACCCTTGACGTTCAGGATGATAGACAGAAACTTTAAACTGTTGTATGACTAAAATGTTCATAATTTGCTGGAAAGGTCCAGACATACAATTTTACTCCTGTTCAGATTAGACAGATTTGGGAAGATCAAATAGTGTTATAGCAAAACTTTATAAAAGCTTGTAATATGGTCTTAGTTTGAATGTTCCGCTGATAATCGTTCTGGTATCATCTGAATGGGTTTTAAATTCCATTGACAACTGACAAGCTTTGTCTGATGACAAATTTACACCATGGAGAGGAACAATAACAAAGACGAACTCTAATCCCTGAATTAGAACAAGAAAACGTCTCACACAAAAGTGTCTAGAAATAAATCACTCTCAGAAACTCATATGCCCCATAATATTTTAACAGGGATAGGCTTGGTAGAATCACCAACAAGTGATCCAAAGCTTTCAGCATGAATGGTTCATATTTCTTCATAATAAAACCGAATGAAGTTTATTTGACCCAATAAATATATTTCTTTCAAAATATACTACCGTGTCTTTGGCTGTTCAGACATAATATCATTGAAATGGTTTTGTGTTTACTCTGTTCATTTTGCAATCAATAGAAATCAGAAATAACGTGCCTCTCTTCTTACAACATATGCAAGTATGGATTTCTGATCAGTCCAATCAGATGAAAACTTGCAAGTACTTTTATGAAACTGATATTTTTGTAAACCCCAACTTTGCTGCGTGGAAAATTTATTGATAAATTAAGCTTTGTGAGTCAATGAATAATCGTCTGCTGTACGAGCAGCCTGTTCTTAAGTTTCAATGTTTTGCTCAACAATGTATGTCTTGACGTTACTATTTACGCAATTCTTGAACTCGTCAACTTATATGAGCTGTCCGATGTTACATTTATCTTTCTTCTCTTTCTCACCCCCCCCCCTCCACCCCTGCCCTTGTCTTTCCGATTTGGACTTAAGCTGAAGATTTCTTGACACTATTTAAATCGGTTATTATTTTTTTTTACTGCAATTGTTTTAATTTCATATTCGACACAGACACAGATTTAATAGTCAAACCAAAAGCATTTTTATGTAGCAAAATATTTTCCACAAATTATAAGAACTCAAATATTTTCTCCTCATTTGTTAAAGAAGCTTTACTTCAGAAAGGTCATATTTTCTGGCCAGCTAAAGCAACCCGTCATTTTTCAATGACTCGAACAAAGGTTTCCACTTTAGCTGAAATTGTGAAAACTTGTGTGTTTCGCTAAATGTTGGTCAATTATGTAAAATTAAAATTCAAGAGTCAAACAAAATTTCGAAACAAAGTGAATTTAGATTTCACAGGCAACTATAATTTCTCTTAAATATTTTCAAGAAATTCGTATCCCAGACGATTATCTCCAATTTCCTCTTACCACTCTAGTCTTAACAAGACGTAAAACATAAGAGCCAGTAACCAACAAGTTTTGCCAAATTCAACAAATAACAATTTCCCTAGAATATAAAGTGAAAATTTAAAAACAACGTATAATCACTTATAGTCCTAAAAGTTCTATCAGAAGTATAAAAGAAAGAGTGTTCAAACTAAACTCAATTGGTGTTTCGAATGAATTCCATTCGTGAATGTGTTTATGTGACAATAGTTTTCAATGTACTGACTTTCTAACAATCTAAATTTATCACAATGATATGTCCAGAATATCTTTAAATGAATTCGCAATAATTCTAAAATAGTGATTTATTCCAAAAGTATCTCAATCACTTTTTAATTGCAATGAATTTATAATTGAACTCAGTCATGTGGCTGTTGTGATAGGAATAAATAATTCTGTGAAAAGAACCTTTAAAAAAAACTGAAAAACAAGAAGAGGAACAGGATGAGAGTCAAAAGTACTTATCCAGAACATTCTAAGTTGTAAACAAGGTCACGTGTTTTGCTAAAGGATTAGTCAACTACCGAACACAGTTAAGATAGACCATGTTTTCAAAGGGGAAAACCAAGGACTTGAACTCAAATCCAAGTAAAGATTTTTGTCCAAAAATTATTATTATTATTATTATTATTATTATTATTATTATTATTATTTTAAATAATAATAACAATAATAATGATGATGTTATGTTTTATGTTTAACTCGTACATCCGTTAGAGAAATGCTTCAGTACAGAGACTTCAAAAATATATTAAACGGAATCATCTTTATTCATTCGGTTCAAAATTGGTTGATGTGAAACTCGTTAAACGGATGTGCTGACACTATCATTAGATGGCGAACCAGTTAATTAATCTATTTCATCCATCAACAGGGGATAAACTTTCAGACCGCATTGAGTGACCAACGATAAGAACATCCACACTGTAATTTACCATATCAATTATTGCAAGAAACCTCACCGTCGTCTCAGGAATCCCCACTCGGCTTATTTAGCATGCCCCATATAAGAGATTACGTTATAACTATACCCATTAAAACAGTGTATACACTTTGGTAGATAAGTATATCTCCACAAAAGAGTATAATATAAAGACACTAAAAAATGACTATTTTTCACACAGGCTATACAATTATATCTTGCATATTTATTTATTTTTTATTCATGTTTCATGAACTTTATAGCCGACGTGATATTTACAATATCTTATTTCTAAGATCTATCATAATCCAGCTAAACAAAACTTGATAAATTAACATATAATGTTCTGGAAAAATTTATCATAATACTGATTTTTAACTTGCTAGTTCCAGGCTATCAAAATCGAGTTACTTTAATGAAATGCACACTTGTGCAGGTGCGACAATTTACCTATATAAACACTCGGCCCCGGGTGACATGGCTGAAAATAGACACTTTCGATAAATATATTGTGTACCTCTTTGACTGACATAGTTGTGACTAACACAACAAAAGAAACGAGGTGCCACAGGGGAAAAATAAACTATTTTCAGGCTATTTCTTTATTGCCAACGCATTTTTGTGTTACTTTCGCTACATTAAATTTTTTGCACCGGTAGCAACCATTCATTGCGTAGCCTCGCATGCGGAGCATAGTGAGAGGGCAGTGTGTCCGGCTTTACTAATCTTGTTTTTTTCTTTTTAATGAAGCCAATATCTGACCCGAAACAACAGTAAATACAGTCAATGTATTAGTAATCAGTCAGTAGTCGTCGTGTATTTATATACCCTCTACAGAGAATGACAATCTGTTTTGCGACAACACATAGAGAAACAATTAAGAATCCACCATATCGTTTGAGGACTTTTGTATTCATATACGTATCGAATGAAATAATGCTCATTCATTCAATACAAAATTTATAAGTGCGCACCTTATCATAATAGCAAAGTTAATCACTAATTTACTAAAATGCCTTATATCAGCCATGGTATACCTTATTAATTGTCCAATACAAATAAGACTATCTTTATTGTAATTGACATTATAAATTACTCTCAACCTCGCCACGCTCTGTGACAATCAAATAAATTGGGATTGTCCAATTTTATACGTTCCACATGTACAATAAATCTTCGAAAGTATTTCTTTCAGCTCAGCGCACATCGAATATGTTTCATAATGAATCAAAAGTTACGAAATTTAAGTCCGCATCATATCAACTATGTCACTCTCTTTTACAACTCTTCATGTCTTTTATGTGATCTCATTCAGCCATTTCCGCCTATTTATCGTTCTTCCGTGTATCTGATTATATCCACACACGTGTGAATGCCACATAGACCTAATTCAATTAGTAAAAGTTACCAAGTTTAAACTTCTTTTGTATATTTATAATTAAGAGTCAATAATGTTTCTCTGGATTAGTTGAACGAATAACTAGCCACGTTGCTGTCAGTCTACATTTATTGCAAGCTACATCCCGAATCAACTCATCCAAACATTCTTAAAATTCCATCGCCTGTCAAAGATTTTCTAAAACTTCTGATTGGGATTTTGAAGCTACATCTTCGTATCTGTATTTCAAAAGCTTTATTGATTTTCTCTCTCTCTCTCTCTCTCTCTCTCTCTCTCTCTCTCTCTCTCTCTCTCTCTCTCTCTCTCTCTCTCTCTCTCAAGCTACCTTCAAGAGAAGATGACAAAATATGTTTCTTGTAGTCATAGTCATACATACGTACAACCATTATAATCTGCCATCATCGGCATTTTCCCATATTAAGATACTGCAGTGCCATTTCCTAAAACCATCTCTCTTAAACGGGATCTCTTTTGATTATTACGTACCTATTATCTTTGCCTAAAATGAATCTTCTTTTTATTTTAAAACGGTTATAGTTACAAAGGTGACACGAAATTATTCTCAATTCTCTTATACTTGTTGCCTACACAAGTCCGGATCAGGTCAAGTATTAGGGTGGAGTGGGGGTTTTCAAATTTAAAAAGGGGAACAAACGTTCCTTGAAAGGGCACCAATGGAAACGTGTATATGTCTATACTCAGTGTGTATAATACCTAATACCTAATAAACGTGCGCATAGATAAAACGATGACAAGTGAATATACGTTTGTAATTGTGTACTTTTGTATACCTTATTAATTGTCCAATACAAATAAGACTCTCTTTATTGTAATTGACATTATAAATTACTCTCAACCTCGCTTACGTTTGTAATTGTGTACGTTTGTTTTCATCCGGAGTGAGGGGAGGCGGAAACCCCAGAAACCAATCCTCCAATCCACCCATCCCCGATCCGGACCTTCTACTCACATAGGCCTTGTGATATTAAACATCTAATGAAGCCTACACACGCCTACTCTGCCAATTAAAAGACTACTGTGGAAACGTAACTTGAGTTCTTTTACCATACGTGGTAATTAGCTATATCCTCCCTGCAGTAAAAAAAACCGCAAAAGATTGGTTGTATCAATCATTACTTTTCTTACCTTCCTTAGATGATACTTTTGCTTTATCGTTTCATGTCCAGGAAGTAGCATATTGCAATATTATACGAGAACACAAAATAATGCAATCCCGGTCACGAGAGATACAAGACTAAGACTGTAACCACGTTTTACCCACATGGCGAGACGAGTGTGTTTCATCTGCTGAAGTCTCATGAGTAATGCCGCTTATCTATTTTTCTTTTTTAAATTCTAAGTACATTTGCATTTATTAGAATTGGGCTTTCATTTCAAGAAAACCATGTGCAATGAATATGAATTTAGCCAGTAAATGCTTCTTCAGGAAAAGTGACTAATGTGAACTTATAAACATATTTAAAAAAGAAAACAAATTCATCGAATATTTGAATTGAATTACAATGCATATAACTTGTCTACATATTTGTAACTTTCTGATACAATACAATGCATACATATAACTTGTCTATATATTTGTAACTTTCTGATACAATACAATGCACACCTATAACTTGTCTACATATTTGTAACTTTCTGATACAATACGGCGTAGCACAGCGATTTTGTTTACCTTAAAAGTGACAAAAACTTGTATGAATGTTACCATGATAGCAACACAGACGGGGAGGGGGCAATTTTGTAATATGTCACAAATTGGTACTTTCATTCTTGCCTTCATTATGATTATCATTATCATCGTATTTGCCGTTATGGCCATTAGACAGACTTCCTTATTCGTCATTGGCGCGCGCGCGGGGGGGGGGGGGGGTATAAACAAGATGGGGTTTTTTCTCACAAGAATTTTGTCATCGCGTCATGAAATTTAGAAGAATTGTTTTAGTCCTCGAGTTACATGCATTTAAATCGTTTAGAAAAATGTATTATTTACATTATATGCTAAGAATGTTTTCGGTAAAGATGGTAACCATGAAATGTCCATTGGAATATTAGGAAATGTTTTTGGTAAAGACGATAACCATGAAATATCTATTGGAAGTGTTTTGATTATCATTACTATTGTTAGTATAAACTAATATACAAACTAAGTCTTGTATGCAGACAAAAATCTATCAAAAACTAGTTTGATGGCAACTGGCTCCGCATATATATATTTAATAAATAACAGTCTTCAATGGGGCACCAACGTTAATTGTTACAGTCTTCAATGGGACATCCATGTTAATCCATGTTAATTGATAACAGTTATCAATGGGATATCCAATTTAATAAATAACAGTCTTCAATGGGGCACCAATGGTAATTGTTATAATCTTCAATGGGACATCCAAGTTACTCGATAACCGTCTTCAATGGGATATCCAAGTTAATGGCTAACAGTCTTCAATGGGACAAATGATGTTATTTGTTAAAGTCTTCAATGGGACATCGGAGCTAATAACAATCTTCAATGGGATAACCAAGTTAATAGATAACAGTCTTCAATAGGACATCCATGCTAATTAATAACAGTCTTGAATGTGATACCCATGTTAATCATATTTATGAGTAAATGGATTGCTCTTATCAACATCATTTTTTATTACATTCTGTAAATATTATAAACTGTATTACAACAGCTATTTTTTAAAATTAGTATAGTATCGGTACACCATTGATACAACTGCAAACTGTACAAGCTGAGAAGATTAATAAATTGCAGCATCAAGCTGCCTGAATAACTCCTAAAAGTAATATGTTCGAACTGTACCATGTTCTGAAAGGTTTTCGGTATTAAGATATTTCTCATTTTGTGAAGTATTCTACAAAACAGTAAAAGGACTTGTACATGAATACTTAGATATATTTCCAAACCGATAACAATCTTTCTTTATCTAAGCACCATCCTTTTATACCCAGATCACGCTCTTTTTATTTTTATATACAATCTTGCTGTATTGGGTAAAATATATTGAACACTACCATATGGCTCACCGCTAATGATATTGAGACTAATAGACCCATGTTACTGTATGCCTGTTTTAATCTTGTATTGTTCTGCGTTGAAGAGATCATACTCAATTATTTCACAATAATCTTTTCAGCTTTTTAAGCATAATTCAAAGTTTAAATTGATTTACGAGTGTAGTTTGCATTCATTTTAATCAAGATAGAATAGGAGATTTGATTTAATACTAAATATATCTTCCTCTTTAAAAGACATCAGTAACATTGCTTGTATGTTTACGTACCAAAACTGTGTTCCCCCGAACACACGCATATATTTGCATTGCGTGCCCTAAAAAAATTAATGTCTGCCTTAAAAATTAAATAGATGTGATAAGTCTATCAGAATTATTTCATGTTGTTTTTACCGTGTCGACAGCTTCTTTCTATCTTCTGGTCATATTTTGTATCCGATATGGGATGAAACATATTGGTATAGTCGTTTAAGTTAGATGCAACCATAGACTTTTAATGTTTTTCAAACCCTTTTATTTATTCAAGCAAACAATACCTTGCTGTAACTTATATCTGTAAAGAAAGTTTAAAGTTTATAAAAGTATTCTTTATTATTTCATATATTTAGTTTAGCAGTTTTTATCCTGAGTGACCCAACCCTGACATTGTATGAGGGACACATTGGTTTTCGTCACTATCTTACGAGATGTGCGCACATTTTGCATATCGATTGTTTGCATGTTAAGAATGGGTAATTTTAAAAAACAAAATTAAAAATCAATGACGTCATACCACAACTAATTATGTCACCAATAAGGTCAATCAATGATCAAAGTGGAATGTGTTCCTGGTCAGAGCACGGCTAAAATACAATACTGCGTAAGATCAAAAGTTGATTCATAACAAATTTATATAGATCGTGTCAGATGTAGGTGAAAAATATATAATAATTTGCTTATATATATAGTGCGTTATTACCATACATATCTTGCAATGCTAAAAGTGTTCGTTTACACAAGTATATGATGATACACAGTTCTGAGGGAAACCTACGGTTTACTATATATATATATATATATATATATATATATATATATATATATATATATATATATATATATATATATATATATATATATATTTCTGATAAAAATTAAACATGAATTAGATTATTAATATTACCCAAGATTAAGTTCAAACAACTTTGTGTTCCAGCCGACAATTGACCGGAACCAAATTTGTCATGCGCGTTTATTAAATATTTCCTTTCTTAAAATAATGCATTTTCCTTTCAAGAAGGAGTTAATGCCATCAGATTAACAATATATTTCCAGTGCCCATTTAATTATATCTTTCTCTTCAAACAAATTTTAATAGTCTTTAACTAAATAGTTTTTTAATCAATTTCAGTGAAGCAGTTAATAATGAACTCTTATCAAAGGAAAAGAGTACTTGTAGTTGTGAAACATGGCGTCAACTGGTCCTCAAAAAAATGTATACGCGTGGGAGATCTGTCTGCCTAAGCTATCATGCGCCGATTTTCTAACAATTTTGTTTAAATACTATATACACGACAGCTAGTGTCAGCAATCATGAGCACGTCCTTAATGTACAATGCTGCTAGCATTTGGATTCATGGTCGAAGTTAATCCTTCTCTGTTATAACAAGAGTGATGGCAGTCTGTTAAACTGTAAAAATATAAACTGGTGAAAGATGGTTACAAGAAATTGCAGACAATACCTTCTTTTGAAATCAGTTCTAGTTCCAACAACTAAATAATCAAGGTGTATATTGGTTTACGTAATATGCTATCCTATCTCATGCCATGGCATTATTCTGGGTATATTTAACGAGAAATTTAAAGCTACAATATACATTTGTAAAACAGAAGCTAAGGTTTTCTAATTGCTCTAGACGATTGGACAGAAGATTCCGGCATATAACTTGTCCATATCCCTTCTTTTTCCGTTGTATGTAAAAAAAAAAAAAACGTTGATCTTTTTCTCATCTCTAATCCAAGGGAACCTTTGAATCGATATGTGTTGATTGTTTCAATACTTTGGGTAATCGGTTTTCCTACACAAACTGTTGTTTACAATATATTTCTACTAGCAAACAAGAAAATATATTTCGTAATTTTACCTGCGTAATGTTTTGTGAACATTGACATGCACATATCACTAATGTGTTTTCCTGACCAAATATACCTCGAATCAATAGCACTTCAATAGATATTAACAAGGTGAAATTATTTAATTAATCTGATCGGGTCATTTGCTCAGGTCAGTTTTGTATCACGAGTGTTCCGAATTGCTGGTTTCATATTGTTAACAGTTTGCATATTTAGTTTTGTCATGGCATACAGCTTATTTCAATACTTTGAGTAATCATTTAAGCATTTCAAGCAGTATTTTTTAAAAAAAAAATTGCATTGATCTTTATAGCCTTCAATGAAGCTGAATATTATTTTGCTGAAATTAAGTAAATACTTTCTGGTAATCAGCATGATTACCAACAAGAATTGAACTAAAGCATACTATGTTACCTTTTCTTTAATTGGGGAGGGCATATATTCAAAATATGCTGACGCAAGTTTGCAAATCTTAAAAAATCATCTGTGAAAATATATTTCATATTTAAAGGCTGAAAAACAAAGGAATTAAACCAACATATTCCTTCGGAATCTTTATATTTTCAAACAACCTTCTATCATGAGTGTCAAAATACTAGATTTACTATCGCGTGTCTCACACTTAATTGCATAAAGACAACGCAGCTATGGGGATATAGTGGCATTACGTTATTACGATAGCTTAGCGTGATGCTCACAGTCCCAAGAGAGGCATACCTAAGCGCGATAAACCGACATTTCTAGTGTTACCCAATGGTAATTTAATAAACGTCAAGTTACGGAAGATGTCAAGCATTAATCTTAATTGGGGTTGCATTCGGATAACTTTGGCAATTTGTCATGCATAATCTCAGCTTCCGCCAAAGTTGATGTCTTCATAAATAAGAATTTGATAAAAGAAGAGTGTTAGTGAACAAATTGCAATCTGCACTCTTCTTTGTAAGAAAGTATCTTCTCAAATCGTTTTACAAATAAATTAAGCAACAGTTACATCTTAACATAAACAGTGTTATTTTTTTAAAAATAAAGTCATGGAATTGTAGTTTTTCACTGATCCTACACAAACTGTGTTATTTATAATATATTTCCTCAAGGAAACAAGAAAATATATTTCATAATTTTACCTGCGTAATGTTTTGTGAATATTGACATGCACATATCACTAATGTGTTTATAGTGGCTAAATATACGAAGTCAGACTAACGAATTCATTGTCTTATTGTGTTTTTCCAACAACATTTCTGAAAAGAATCCATTCGTTGATGTGTTTTATTTTCATTGTAAACATCTATTTAATGAAAATTAAATAATTCATTTGCTTTTCAAAAATTCTTAACTAATATAAAATTATGAACAATGTACAATATGGGCATATCAATTTAAAATTAACAGTGACCACTGTCGAACTAATTAATTATGTATCCTATTGTTTGAGTTTTCTAACAAATCAACGATACTTGATAAGGAATACTGAATATATAATTTTAATTAAACGTTGACTGTAACACTAACTACGTTGGCAAACACTGATAAATTTATCCTTCTTTCTTCGACTGTTAACGTGTTTTTCTACTATTCATACAAATGTTAGCAATGGTGATCATAAAAAATTATATTTATTTTCATACAAATATTATCTCCTATTAACAATGGTCATCATAAATAATTATAATTATTTCCTATACATCACAAAAGGGTAGTCAAGAGTTAATAACTACGCTCTGTCATACTGAGGTACTGCTGCGCTTTACAAGTCTTTGAAAAGAAGTATGTATGTATGTATGTATGTATGTATGTATGTATGTATGTATGTATGTATGTATGTATGTATGTATGTATGTATGTATGTATGTATGTATGTATGTATGTATGTATGTATGCATGCATGCATGCATGCATGCATGTATGTATGTATGTATGTATGTATGTATGTATGTATGTATGTATGTATGTATGTATGTATGTAGTCAATGAACATGTTTATGTGTCTGTATTACACTTGTTCTTATCTTACAATAACTTCAGTATCCATAGTGGACAGTCACCCAGACAGTTTCTCGTTCTTTACTTATTTGTTTACGTTTTCTATAGTATTATATAATGTCAATATTTTATTTGTTTAATTTACATTTTAAATTTACATTAATTGGGTACATTTGTACAAAAGAATTGATTCATATTGTAACCTACATGAGTAGGCGTTATTTCCTCATGCACCTCCTCCTCACTTTGTTCTACCTCTCCTCTCCACCTAGATAGCTCCAATCACTGCCAAAAGAAAAGTTTCTCAGTTATCAAGAGCCTTCAACACTAACGTTATATTTGACGATTGATATGACCTATTTTAACCCTTCGCCGTTGACTAGACCAAAATTTTCAAAGATAGCTGTTGGACATAAAATTTCGATAAGCCATCCGTTTAATATTTTATTAATTTTATGCATATTGAAGTGTTTTTAAACTTGTACTAAATCAAGGATACATTATTTGCAACTTGCTTCTCTGTCAAATATGTCTTTAATTTTGGGAATATCTGTACGACTAACTATTATCTCACAAACTATGGGGCCTGTAAGACAGAAATGTGTTCCTCAGATTTACCGGATTTTGTGCACATTCAAAAATCTGTCTTTGTCAGAATCTGTTGCATTCCTTATATTTCTTTTACTGCATTTTACAGTTAAGATTTATTCAACATTTATAATCAGTCATTTGGTACTAAATCAAAGTTATCATCGCCAATCTTGTTTATTGTTTTTCCACAGTCCGTGTGGCACCTCCAATCCGAATGCCTTGAAGTCAGTGATGAGTCTCTTTGATTTAACGATAAAGACTGGGTAACAATCTGTGGCACGTGTACTGTTCCTTGTGAATCGTGAATTCAAGATAAGAAAAGACGCACCAGTGGTAATTTGCAGTCAAGCCTTCGTCAGATGGGGAAACGATAAAGCCACGATTGTTTATTTCTCCCACCCAGAGCAAAAATTAGACGCTTAGGATTTCAGTCGACCATGACGGCGACACCAAATTTTATTTAGAACTTATCTGAGATGGGCTTTAAAAATAAAACGTATATATATATGATCATAGCGTATTTGCTACAGTTTTTCCATATTGAAAATTGGTGTGTTCACGAGGCCAAGTAATGCGAACATAAAATTTATAACGATGGAGGTATATGATTATTTATAAATTGTATGGTAAAGTATAAGTATGTGTGTCTTGACTTTAAAAGATGTTCTAAACTTCTATGATATTATATGTACACACTCCACTGAAATAGAAACAGTTTTCCAGGGCAGTAAATGTCTATGTTGTATTGATATTTTCCAGTTTTATAGTTAAAAAAAGAATGAAAATATTTTAATCCATATATTTCTATACCAAATATATTTCTATACCAAATATATTTCTCCAAGTTATGCATACAAACTGATGATCCCTTGAAATGCTGATCGCTCAGAAACTGAACATTTTTGGTCTCGTCTTTTTTCAGTAATATTTTTTGATTTTGTTTATTACTACCATTAGCGTACTGACTGTACATGAATTTGTATAATACCATAACCGCATATGAATTTTTGACTCTCTTAAATTTTGTTCTTTGCGAGTCAATTTGCTATAGCTGAAAATTCTCATCCGTTGCGAAATGGATTAACAGACAAAAATGTGCAAATACAAATATATTAAGATATTTTTTCAATCAAGAAACTTGCAATACTGTGAATAAAGTAAAGGCATCTTCAAAATATTATATCTAGGAAAACTATAGCAACACTGAGCGTTTTAGAAAATCCCCATTTATTTATAAAACAATAAATCGTGTGTCTATCAGTGCAGCGATAGACATTCTTGGAATTTGTTTTTATAAATGTATGTGAATATACTTCATTTATATACCCTGTACACTTTCTGTTAAAAAACATATCATGTATTTAGATTGATCAATTTATTCTTTTTTTTCTTCAAATGTCTGCATATAAAAGTATTTTCAGATAATATGAAAATAAATAGGCTGCATTAGGTTATATGTCTTTTCAGATTTAGATATTTTGAGAAAACAGAATTCGGAGTTTTACGGACACGATTAACATGCGGATGGAAAATGTTCAGTGGATTAAACAATACCCTTCGTTCAACAAATTTACTCGAATCCAACTCTTACTACAGCTCCGTTGACCTAGTGGTTCGAGCGTCCGCCTCGGTTGCGGGAGGTCGTTTGTTCAACCCCCGGCTAAGTCATACCAAATACTTACCAAAATGGTACTAACAGATGGATCGCTTAAGCGCTCAGCATTAAGAGGTTAGTGTTAGGACTGGACGGCCTGGTGTCAGAATAATGTGACTGATGAAACATCATGCTGCATGTCTGCTGCATGATACCCCATTGCTAGATATCACTATAACTGTCACACTGCAAACATCTTAGCGGATATAACTGAAAAATTGTTAACGCTATGTTAATAATCCAAATTACAAACGCACGCGCACGCACACACACACGCACACACACACACACACACACACACGAGTGTCCGAGAGTTCTAAAGCGCTCTCCGTTACGGATCACTGCCATCTCACCTCTGTCTGCGTTGGTTCGAATCTCAGATTCGGCTCACACACACACACACACACACACACACACACACACACACACACACACACACACGCTTTTACCTGTTCATGGTTTTGGACTGTAAACATATATCAGTATTTCAGCAAGGTAAATCCATTATTCTGAAAGACATTATTTTCTCTTTGCATGTCTTGTTACAGATATAACTTCAGGAGTAATTCAGTTTCAAGTTGTTCTAATACTTTTGTCTGATTTGTAACACTTTGTTTTTGTAATAGATTTCGTGTCTATCTATTGTCAAATTTATTTACTTAAAACTGTCACAGTATTCTTTTTCTTAAAAAGTCCCTAATCACCAGGTCAGGTACACACACACACACACACACACACGTAAAACATGTTTATCTCATTCTGAGTATAGAACTAGTAGAACTTTGTTTACTAGTATAATTTTAGTAACAAACTTCTAATTATAACTAAGATTTTATTTTGTAAACATTTGGAAACTTAAATCTAGTAATAGTTTTATTAGAAAATACTAATTGAGACCTGAGGTCTGGTAGAGAACTATAAAATATTGTTACTAGAAAAATTATTGATTTGTGCTATAAGATCTTGACGTTGTGTCTCTGTTGTGTTCAGCAGATCATTTGGGGTGGAATTTTATTATTTATTCAAAGTATATATTCACTGGAGGTACAGTGTGCTCTTCAAAATCAATATTCTTGTTGGAATATAAACTTCTATAGTGAAATGTAATATAAGGATATAGTTTTGGATTGTATTATTGTGATCCAACAAAAGACAGTTGGCACATCACCACTATAAGGGCCACTACAGACACTTTAACACTTCCATATTTAATCTGGACATTTCAACACCTATTCAGAACTTTAATCAATCGAATATGTCTGCCATTCTATGAGTATTTGAGTTTTTTTTTACATTACACTTTGTTTCTGTATTCTAGGGAAATAAATTATTTGTTGAATACAAAGCTTGTTTCATCCCACAGTTTTGTATTGCTTGTTTTAAGACCATAATGACAAACGAATAGAACACTCTATTAAAAAGGCATATGTTTTATCCATGCCATTCAATGTCTGAACAGAATACAACAGAATCAAAACCTTTGTCCACTTCTATAAAATAACTCGAATAGACGAAACAAGTTTGTAAGTGTACAAGTTATGGCGAGAAAGAAGTAATCCAATATATTATACTCGGATATACTAGTATGTGATTATGTAATGAATAAATAGAGACTATTCTAGAGTAATGCGAGAACTTTAAAAATCAAATTAAAAAATTACTACACCAGCACATCTTGGATCCATTGTGAAAAAAATTAAAAATTTTTGCTACACTACTCAGACTATGAGAACCTATATATTTTATCTTTTGGGACTGGTAAACTATCTTCATATTTTCTCATTTCTCTGAAACTATTGAAATCGATACAATCCTGCGAATGCCTTAATTTTAATGTTTAAAATCTTATATCAGTTCTGCACTTTGCACATAATGTGTCATTTACTAACACTCGTCATAGCCCCAGTGGTCTAGTAGTAATTCGGACATGATCCACCTCGATGCTGCCAGCAAAGTATGCCGATTAATAGCTTCATATTCTGCGGCTTCTGTTGGTATTTTGAATGTTTAATTACACATTTATATGTATCATACAGATATAAATATTTTAAAATCGAGATGGGTTAATGGGTAATAAAAAAAACACTGTAAAACAAACCAGCAAATTTCAATCGTATATAGACAGCCTTCTCATCAAAGGAAAATTATCTAAACAAATCTTGATTTTAGGTAATACAAATTAAAAATGTGATTTGCAAGTATTTTGTCAATGCCAAAGATGTCAGATGCAGTTGGGATAATCTGAATAGCTTAATCAAATCTAATGAGCATGTTCCTTCACAAAATATTGAATACTTTTAAATTAAAAAAAAAAACATTCAAGTGACACCTGAACAAAATACAGAGAGTGAAGTGAAATAACTCAGGTTTAACTGGTACATTAGTGTTTGTTTCAAAGCATTTGTTCTTAAACGTAACCTAAATGCACGATGAAGAATCGCGTTTCCCATAGTAAGAAAAATATGACCATTTAATTGTCTGCTTATGATCAAAAACTAAAAGTATCCATCGTACTGCTGGACCATATGTTCCCCCAGCTTCATTTATCTCACACCTCAACAAACGGATTTAACATCCATATTAAATTAATTTATGCAATTACTCAATAGTAAAACATTCAACAGAAAATGACATGTGCAATAACTATAATTTATTAAACAGTAAACACAATTTCCATACAAAGGTGATAGGACTTCATTCTTTTCCGACGGTACAAATCAAACTGAATCATACAATATGCAACTCACTGTTATAAATGTAGTATAGTCATTCACAGAACACCAGACAAATGTGGGGTTATTACACAGATGGATCAACTATACGTCAAAACGAAAGATATTTTAATGGTTGCGACCAATAATCCATTAAACTACAACCACACGAAAAATCTCTTAATATATGCCTTACTTCAATTATCCACTCTAATTACCAACTAAATAGAATATTCATGGCATTCAATCTACATCCAGTCCCAAATATACTGCCGTGTGTTGATTCAACAAGTATTTCCACTCACAATAAAGTAACAACTTTAGCGCTTTAAATGACACTTTAGCATCAAAGCCTTTAAGATTTAAAATTACACCAAAATGCATCGATGAATTTTATGATCAAAGAAGAACGGATACAACGTAATTTACATTCATGAACTCCACTTCCAATGCACACTTCAACAACACTTGATACGAGCTGTCCTGAGCAATACATTAGACACGTTTGCATTACATTAAACACATATGCATTACATTAAACACATACAGATTACATTAATCACATATAGATTACATTAAACAAATATGGATCACATTAATGACATATGGATTACATTAATCACATATGGATTACATTAAACAGATATGGATTACATTAAACACATATGGATTACATTAAACACATAGATTACATTAATCACATATGGATTACATTAAACACATATGGATTACATTAAACACATGGATTACATTAAACACATATATTACATTAATCACATATGGATTACATTAAACACATATGGATTACATTAAACACATAGATTACATTAATCACATATGGATTACATTAAACACATATGGATTACATTAATCACATATGGATTACATTAAACACATATGGATTACATTAAACACATAGATTACATTAATCACATATGGATTACATTAATCACATATGGATTACATTAAACACGTAGATTACATTAATCACATATGCATTACATTAAATACATATGGATTACATTAAACACATAGATTACATTAATCACATATGGATTACATTAAACACATATGGAGTACATTAATCACATATGGATTGCATTAAACACATATGGATTACATTAAACACATAGATTACATTAATCACATATGGATTACATTAATCACATATGGATTACATTAAACACATAGATTACATTAAACACATATGGATTACAATAAACACATAGATTACATTAAACACATATGGATTACATTAATCACATATGGATTACATTAAACACATAGATTACATTAATCACATATGCATTACATTAAACACATATGGATTACATTAAACACATAGATTACATTAATCACATATGGATTACATTAAACACATATGGATTACATTAAACACATAGATTACATTAATCACATATGGATTACATTAAACACATATGCAAACACATATGGATTACATTAAACACATATGGATTACGTTAAACACATATGGATTACATTAATCACATATGCATTACATTATACACAGATCAAATTATCCAAAGAGTTCTACAACGCCATCAAGTCAATTTTCAGCCACACAAAGTCAAGCTCTACGCCCTTACTTGCTGCAGATAGCAGTACACTAATAAAAGACAAGAATGGCATTAAGGAAAGATGGAAAGAGCACTTTAATCAGCTACTAAACCTGCCCTCATCAGTCAGCCAATCTGTTCTTGACCAAATACCTCAACAGCCAATGCTCAACCAACTGGATATTCCGCCAAAGATGGAGGAATTGAGAAGGGCCATTAAACAAACAAACTGTGGCAAGGCACCTGGAAAGGATGGTATCCCAGCGGAGGTGTACAAGACTCTCAGTAAGCAGTCTCTGGAGGCATTCTATGACGTGCTAATCAGCATCTGGACGGAAGAAGAGATGCCAGACGACCTCCGTGATGCATCAGTTTGTGACCCTCTATAAAAACAAAGGCACACGTATGGACTGCAGTAACTACAGAGGCATCTCCCTGCTTTCCGTTGCTGGAAAAATACTTGCTCGCATCTTGCTCAACAGGCTTATTGCAGCAGTGTCAGAAAATAACCTCCCCGAGTCTCAGTGTGGTTTTCGCCCAGACCGCAGCACCGTTGACATGATCTTCGCAGTGAGACAAGTCCAAGAGAAGTGCCTTGAGCAGAAAATGAATCTATATGCTGTCTTCGTGGATCTGACAAAGGCTTTCGATACAGTCAACAGAGATGCACTGTGGGTAGTACTCAAGAAACTTGGTTGTCCTCAAAAGTTTACCAACCTCATCCGGCTCCTCCACATTGACATGAATGGAGAGATTCTCTCAGATGGTGAACCCTCAGAGAAATTCCCCATACCTAATGGTGTCAAACAGGGTTGTGCACTCGCTCCAGTACTCTTCAACCTCTTCTTCACACAGATACTACTCCATGCCATACGGGACATTGACACTGGCATCTACATTAGGTATCGCCTGGATGGATCAGTGTTTGATCCCCGTCGCCTAGCTGCAAAAACCAAGACACTAGAAAGACTCATCATTGATGCACTCTTTGCAGATGACTGCGCCCTCATGGCCCATGAAGAGACTCACCTACAAGCAATCGTGGACAGATTCTCTGAAGCCTCCAACCTATTTGGACTCACAATTAGTCTAGGAAAGACAGAAGTCATCTTCCAGCCCGCCCCAAACACTGTCCATTCGCAACCCTGTATCACCATTGGCGACACGCAGCTGAAGAATGTGGACAGTTTCAAATACCTTGGCAGCACAATATCTAGTGATGGCTCTCTGGACAAAGAGATCACTGCGAGGACCCAAAAAGCCAGTCAAGCACTAGGACGACTCCGAACCAAGGTCTTGCAGCACAAGGACATACGTCTGTCAACAAAGCTGAAGGTGTACAATGCAGTTGTCCTCACGTCTCTATTATATGGCTGTGAAACGTGGACACTCTACAGAAGGCACATCAGACAGTTAGAACAATTCCACCAGCGCTCCCTGAGATCCATCATGCGGATCAAGTGGCAGGACCGAATCACCAACCTGGAAGTCCTTGATAGAGCCAACACAACAAGCATCGAAGCCAAAATAATCCAGGCCCAGCTTCGATGGACTGGCCATGTCATCCGCATGGATCAAAGCAGAATCCCAAAGCAGTTGTTCTATGGCGAGTTATTCCTGGGGAACCGAAACCAAGGCCGCCCTCACAAGAGGTACAAAGACAACCTCAAGACAAACATCAAGTGGGCAGACCTTCATCCACGCCAGCTCGAGCTCGCTGCCTCAGACAGAAAGCATTGGCGAGCCCTGACCAGAAAAGCCTGTTCCTCCTTTGAGGCTGACCGTCGCCAGCGTCTTGCTGCAACCCGTGAGAGACGCCACAGAAATGTATCCCAGATACCAACAACCACCGGTGTCCCATGCCCCACATGCAATCGCATGTGTGTATCGGAATTTGGACTCCGGAGTCACATGCGCGTCCATCGTTGAAGGAAAGTGCACAACTTGTCTTCCTCGACTCGAGAGACTACCAAGAAGATACACATATACATTACATTAAAAAAAATGTTTTCTATGCAGCATAAAACAAACTGTACCTAAATGCATGAGTTGTAGGATAATGTTTCTGGAGACTTTGGATATCTTTACAAGTGAATCAGAGTATTTCATAAGTTACAGTTGATTCTTTTGTTTAATACCGACTCACTATATTTGGTGAGCTTACTCATTTGTGTGGGTAACGTGAATTCCCTTAATAACGAATTTAGAAGCCCAAGCAACAATCATCAATTGTTGGCGAATAATGTAATTTTTTTCCAATCCACGAATTCAGAAAGCGGCAGAAAATGTATTTTTCCACAAAACAGCGATTGCTCTACTCACGAAAATAAATCAAGACGGGGGAAGGTAATGTTGAATCTAGCTTTGTAATGTTTGCATCCCTTCGCAAAGGAGTCTTTCAAATTTCAAACAAAATTCAAGGATCGTCTATCTTTTTTATGCACTTTCGCCACTCTAGAAGTATCGTCTCCAAACATACTCCTTTTCCAATTCAGGAAATATATCTGCCTTGGTGCGTGTAATGTTGATAGGTTACTGCATTTGAATGAGGAAATAGGAACATGTTATCTTAGTAACACCAGTGCACGTCCATGGGAGTATAGTCTTCTTCCGGAGAAACGAATAAAAGGTAGTACATTTATATTATATACCCATTTTTTAAATTATACTTTAATGTTTAATAATAAAATGTACACACTAAAAGAAACACAGTAATTGAATTTAAGCTGTATTCTAAATTAAATACACAACCATATATTTATCAATACACATCAGCAATATTAATGCCCACTCGTGCTCTTTATTAGTTTTCAATAATTTTCGTTTTGGTCTTCTTCAAATTTAAATTTAGAGTCATATTGTGACCAAATAGACATTGAAATAACTTTTTAAGTTAGTCTGGAATGAATGGATTTTGTTTATTTTTAATGTAGATTCTACTCATTTTTTCTTTTCCATTTGTGATGGACTGAATTTATTAAATAGCTGTGTCAAGTCCATGCCTGGAATCAACTGCATGTGTGTTTCTGTGTTGTTTTAAATCATGCTGTGAGAAAAATATGAATTCTTTCAATTGAAACGATCAAAATGACGTTATGGAATATCACATTCCTTTCGTTATGAGTGCAGTAAGAATAATACTATGAAAGCAGTTGGAAATGAAGTTGAAATTACGGTATTAATTTCACGGCGTACATCAAGTTTTGGCATCCATGACATGGATCATTTATATCGGGTTTGCAGAAATTTAACTATATGTATTGGCATCCTTATCACCAGCACAGGACCACATCTATATACGGCTTATATGACTAGGCCTAGCCTAAATCCAAACCTTTCTATCCAGTAGTTGATCTGTGACAATCCATTCAGCCAAATTGAAATAAGACCTTAGAGAGCACTAGTCATGATCTAAACCATTCTATTTCTGAAAAATTAAGTGTATTTCTCTTAAATAACCATTGTGTATTTCTCTTAAATCTTTGTTAGTTTTATTTTATTTTTATTTTTCATTACATGATATTGTAATGTAAATTTACTCACTAGAGATCATGCTTTTTCAGAATATCGGTTGATCTCAATTATTCTTTGGTAAATAAGTAATGTTGACTTAGATCCTGACCTTGATTCAAGGATAATGGCCACCAAGTAAATAGGTTTTATTTTAATTTAAAATGATTGGTTTTTGTCAAGGTCAAGATGGCACTAGTGAATTAAGAAGTAATCAACTTTTTATTCTTAAAGTAAAAGTGGTGGTTCTTGTCAGTGTCATGTTAGGATGACGTGATATAAATGATCAAGTGACTCCTTTCACCCGACTTCGTGATTTCGCAATATGGGGATTTTTCGAACGGGCGTATTAGAATTATAATTAGTATTATAATCTTTCTTTTAGTGAAATATAGTTAAGTTTTGGTTTTTACATCCAACGTTAACTCATTTTTTCTTTTGTTGTAGCCAATTTTGAATCCATGTTAACCTTCTTTCAGTTTATTTGGATTTTAACCAGTAACATTTAACAAATAACTTATTTCTTTGGAAACAAATTCGTATATCTGGAAATACGGAATGGGCTCATACATAGTTCTTGGACTAAGATAGTTTATCAAAATTGTATTCGGATTTCCATCACTGGAGCGTTAAATATTGCGTTTCTACATGGAAATGTAGATAAGCACAAAACAGGCTTCAACATACGTCATCGTCTTCCATATTGGATTTTTAAACAGGAATCGAACTTGAATCTATTAGAACATTTTATTTCTAGGACTTTTGTAATTTTATTTGGGGATTATTCTTGGATTTTTTTTGGGGGGGGGGTATTTGTTTCTGAAAACTGAAAGTTCTTTTTCCACTTTTCCACTCTGTTTCCAAAGAAATAAATTATTTGTTAAATTTTACAATGTTGACTTTATATGATAAAGTACTGCACAATGTTGACATATGGAAAAGTACTTCACAATGTTGACATTATATGGAAAAGTACTGCACAATGTTGATATTATATGGGAAAATACTGCACAATGTTTACATTATATTGAAAAGTACTGCACAATGTTGACATTATATGGAAAAGTACTGCACAATGTTGATATTATATGGGAAAATACTGCACAATGTTTACATTATATGGAAAAGTACTGCAAAATATTGACATTATATGGAAAAGTACTGTACAATGTTGACATTATATGGATAAGTACTGTACAATGTTGATATTATATGGGAAAATACTGCACAATGTTGACATTATATGAAAAAGTACTGTACAATGTTAACATTATATGGATAAGTACTGCACAATGTTGACATTATATGGGAAAGTACTGTACAATGTTGACATTATATGGGAAAGTACTGCACAATCTTAACAATGTAAAGTTAATAGAGAAACATATGATTATATATAATTATTTTTTTTATTATATTTGTAACGGGAAATATGTACGATGTGTTTGTCTGAAACGTTCAGGGGTGCAGTATTAATCCAAACAACGAGTTCATATTTTACTGTAGAAATGCAGTAATCTTTTCATCTTTTCTAGTTTAATTTTCCTACTTAAGTTATTACTAAAGGACTACATTAAATAAAGGAAGCAATTGCATTTATGTTGTATTTAAAATAAATATATAACCGAAGATTCATCTATGCACAGTAACTATATTAATGCGCACATAGCACCGACCAGTTACCTTTGAATTTCGTCGCGCACTCGATATTAGCTTAATAATTCACGATTCTGTCTAATTAAATTTTAAATTTATAGTCATATTGTGAATTAATGTGCATTATAAATATATTTTCGCAGTTTGTCTGGAATGTGTGGATTTTGTTTTTCTGTTGATCATGTATAATTTCAGTTGGAAATGTAATCGAAATTACATTACAATTTTGGTGTGAATCAAGTCTCTCTCTCTCTCTCTCTCTCTCTCTCTCTCTCTCTCTCTCTCTCTCTCTCTCTCTATATATATATATATATATATATATATATATATGATCAAAACATAATGCAAATTTGAATTAAAATCCGACTAGAAACATAAATGTAGAACTATATAGAATAATCACTGCAACGATGACAATTAAGGGGAATTTTTGTTGCAGCATTAAGACACTTTTTCAATTTTTATTCCACCATTCTAACAAGTTTAATGTTTGCAACGAAATTGAGATGCAAATTTGACTTAAGCACTGCTGACGGTTAAATTATATAGAACACGAAGATGAAATTCAAAATAATAACAATTTAATAAAGTCGATAATTTTAAATGATAAACTCAGTCACTCGTCCTCTAAATGACACCCTACTTCATCTCGTTCTTTTCAGTGTGATTTTCCCCTGGTCTTTGGTTCTACTCATCTCTTTATTTCGTTCCTCCCACTCCTCCTGGACTTCACCTCTCCCGACTTCTCTCCTTCCTTCTCTTTTCTTCCGTCTCTCTATCGGAGACACTGGGACCACTGTCACTGGTCTGTCCCTCGAAACTTCCTGTGAAAACCACAAGGCGTTAACATATGGTTTATCGAATCTCACCTCACACTAAATCATCAATTAACCATCAGATCAGGCTATTACTGTTTAGGTCACGCATACATACACAGCGAAATTCCCACACACTCTTACAGGGAAAACAATGGCGTAATAACACGGTATCATACATACATCAATACATTGTGTCACATCAGTATATCCAAATATATATATATATATATATATATATATATATATATATATATATATATATATATATATATATATATATATATATATATATATATATATATATATATATATATATATATATATATATAATCTCATTGTACTTACAATATTACAACATCCAGACGCATGTCTGTACATTACACTCCCACAAGCATACACAAATATTCAAATATTCATGTTACTAATTTTTCACACTGCAACCATTTCCAAGCTACCATTCAATTCAGCAATGGCAAAATATAGAATTGCATGGACAAATGTGCTAGTCTACTATTCAAAAAAATCACATAGCGAATTATAATAATATTAACTCTTACGACGGCTAGCAAGCAATATGATTCTTTACAAATATCAATTCATTCTTCAAAATATGCAAACATATTAACATCACAAAGTAATTCTTCCTACTACGATTCTAGTAATAATAATAAGTATATCCATACAGGGTATGGCATGCAGCCCTTTGGTCCACCATGAAGCTGTACAACATCAACGCTAACCTGATCAAAGTCACAGAAAGCCTTTACAGCAAGGCCACCAGCGCAGTATGCTTCATCGGTCAAATAGGAGATTGGTTTAGGACAACTGTGGGAGTCAGACAGGGCTGCTTGCTTTCACCTACTCTCTTCAACATCTTCCTTGAAAGAATCATGACAGATGCACTGTAATACCATGAAGAAACTGTCAGTATTGGAGGCAGAATAATAACGAATCTGCGCTTTGCTGATGACATCGATGGCCTTGCAGGAAATGAGGAGGAGCTAGCTCAGTTGCTGGAAAAACTGGACAGGACAGCAACTGCTTTTGGTATGGAAATCAGAGCAGAGAAGACCAAATTGATGACCAACAACACCAGTGGCATCAGCACTGACATCATGATTAGAGGTCAAAAGCTAGAAACAGTTAATAGATTCAAGTACTTAGGAGCCATCGTGGCAGACGAGGAATCGAAACCAGAAATATTGTCCAGGATTGCGCTGACAATAACAGCAATGGCAAGGCTGAAGACAGTTTGGAAAGACAGAACACCTCAGTCAGCTCAAAAATCAGACTATGCGCTCCTTGATTGCATCTGTATTCCTATATACCTGTGAGTCATGGACCCTCATAGCGGATCTCGAAAAGAGGATACAAGCTGTTGAAATGAGATGCTTTCGAAGGTTGCTTGGCATTACATATAGAGATCATGTCACGAATGAGGAAGTGGGAAACAGAATTAAGCAAGCCATTGGGCCCTATGAAGAGCTATTGACCATTGTGAAAAAGCGTAAAATTAAATGGTATGGACATGTCACACGATTAACAGGGCTTGCTAAGACAATCATGCAAGGTACTGTGCAGGGAGGGCGAAGGAGAGGAAGACAGAGGAAAAGATGGGAGGATAACATCTCAGAGTGGACTGGGCTGAAGCTCAGTGACACAGTGAGAGTATCAGAGAACAGATTGGAATGGAGGAAGCTGGTTGTCAGGTCATCAGTGGTGCCCCAACGGTCGGCAAGACTAAGGGATAGATAGATAGATAGATAGATAGATAGATAGATAGATAGATAGATAGATAGATAGATAGATAGATAGATAGATAGATAGATAGACAGATAGATAGATATCCACGATCTACAATTAAATGTAGTCACATTCAGCAAAGATCGAACAATAGCTCACTGACCCTTAAAAGCTGCACTTAGAATCCTGTCCTAAGATTTTTCTCCACCAATAACGCATGGCTGATCGGAGTTGCTATCTTCTAGCAATCTTTCTAACGAACTATAGCGAACTAAATCTTGCTGGCAGGTTTACGGATATCATACTTAGCCAAATTAGGGTCCCGCCCCTATCTCGATTCTGATTGGGTTGCGCTGTGGTCCTGTCCAATCGACTAAGCGACCCATTCAACCTGGCTGTCAGTCTGCGTATCAAGAAGATAAGGCACGTCCACTCCTTCGGGAAACTTCTTTGATCTGCACAAGCGCTTCCACACCAAGGAGATAATTGCACTTCTGACGGCCTTGGTCGGGCTTCCCACCCTAGCCACGGCAAACTTACGTAAGGGATAGTGTTAGCCTGCGGTCATGTTTAACATTAAACAATGGCTTGTCCGAATTACTTTGATTATACATGTTTCTATACTGTTCTGGGTCAGTTAAAACGTGACATGTATATAAAATGTTGATATGAAAACCGTTACATAGTAGTTCAAAATGTACTGAGGCAAAATTCATATCATGACAAAAATTGATATAGTTGCAAGTTTACTGCAAAATATACAGATCCAAGTAACAAATATGAAGTAACAGGGCAGCTATATTAAAAAACTTGTATGCATTCCTTGCTTGTTCAGCCAAAGTCTGAATTATCAGTTATATCTTCAAACATCTCGTCTCTTCCTGCAAAATAAATTATATCACCCCTAAATAACTGATTAAATTTATTTACCTTCTGATGTATTATGCTAATTTTTAAAATAATCTCCATCTGAACATTATTTTAGAATTGCTATTGGGGAGAGTATGATTCTACTCCAATTTCCAGGAACACAAAACCCAATAAAAACATTTCATTTTAACAACATCATCAAAGAAATGACAGCCCCTCTGTGTGAAATTTGGAACCAATCATTCTAGTCTATCAGTCTATAATTTAATAGGAGATTTAATTTAATTATATCTCATACACTCTCCTTTTCTCCTTCAATGTGTGCGAAGCGGAAATGAAGTTGAACATAACACTCGTTCCTTTGTTCAGAAGTCCTAATCTTTCTGTGTGTTCTAGTGATACTTTACTTTTGCTATTATTGGTCAATATTTATTTGTTTATTTTAAATATACCATATTCTTCTTCCAGTACAAAGATGATTATTATCTGTTTGATTTTATCCATGTATAAAACCTTCATGACATGTACATTTGTTATACACAATCTGCTTAATAGATCTGCATGTAGTTCCAGGCTTTGTCTCACCTATCACCACTTACTAACCTTGGAATGGATGTAATCAGTTTCAGTTTCCTTGGTTGTCGCTCTTTTCCTGGTGTTTCATTTAGTTCTCGTTTCCTCTGCCGTCGCATTCTGGCTCTGGTCATTGCTTCCTGAGTTCTTCTTCTGGAATCCTGAGGTCTTCAGTATTGTGACAGTGGACATTAGAGCCCAATTCATATTCTACTACATCATCAACTTTCTTGAGATCTCCACCTTCCATAAAATTTGGGAGTTCTGCCTCTGATACACCTGCCGTTAATAAATATTGCAGACAACTCTTAATTAATTTGAAAATATTGTGTAATGCAGTAACTGGAGGCATCCACGACTTTGAACTTCTTACATCTTTTCCAGGCAGTTTTATGCTTAATTGTCTTACTTCTTCCAAGGAAAGTCTTTCAGCATCGTGCTTGCTAGGGCAGTAGAGGTTCTTCAGCAGACTTATGTAAACCCCCGGGTCAATGGTTACACTGAGATGTCCAGAATCTGGTCTTGAGCGGATCTTGAATGAATGAATTGCAAAGCAGTTGTTGTGGGAAACTCCATTTAGTCCGCACAAATACTACGTTTTCCTCATCCTGGCTTATAGACTATGAGGATCTTAGATTTTTACCAAAACCTTCAGTTGCATTTCTTTCGCGAAGGTAGTGTTTTGACTGATATGATACGTCTATGATAGATATGCGATACCACTTGGCCTCAATATGTTTTTCTATACTAATTTATATACCCAAGAGAGTAAATAAAGGTTATATATATATATATATATATATATATATATATATATATATATATATATATATATATATATATATATATATATATATATATATATATATATATATATATATATATGCAATTAAGCTAAATTTGATGTACCTCTTTCATAATATCAAATGAATTTTCTAATCCTTACTTAATCCTGAGTTGACTCACTGTCTGTTTCTTGTGAACATTGTTCCTCATGTGCAGCAGTAATCTGAAAGAAAACGTACCTTATTTGAGAGCATTTATGAGTCACTTATACTGATGGCTATTCAATGGATTCCCAAAAATAATTAGTCACAATATGATTGAAAAATTATTAAAAATGGCAACACCACCACCACTGAAAAAATCGTAACACAATATTGTACAATTTCTACTCCATTTTCTTGTTGTTGTAGTTCTAGGGTTAAACGCCATCACCGACATTCCATTTTGCTTTGTAGATTTTAATTATTTGGGGGTGGGAATAAACCTCATCATGTTTGTATATATATATATATATATATATATATATATATATATATATATATATATATATATATATATATATATATATATATATATATATATATATATATATGCCTTCTAAATGAACTAGCAGACCTATTTATTTATTCAAATGGTTCAGTTGATGGCAACATGCAAATTGTGACTTCATTTATCAACTGTTTATATTATATTTATCAAATGTTTATATCTCCGTTCTTGATTGATTAGATATTTACTGGATTTGTTTTGAAAATTATGAAAACGTTCTACAGGGCACATATGAAAATGATGTGATGACTGATTTTTTGAATATCATAGATATAATACGGTATTTGTCATTTAAAAAACTCACCCTTGCTGTTTCTCTCTTTGAATAGCCACTTCTTATTTTCTTTGGTATTTTTTTTTTCTAACAATTTTGTCTTATTCCTTGCTGTGAGTTTGAAGTTTGTGCATTTTTGAAAGCCGAACATATTGAACGGGCGCACATAAAATTTTGCAATTGGTTGGTAGATCTTAAACCTTTGTAGCAAAAGTACATTTGTTTTAGAGAAAGTTGGGCAGATATCACCCTTTTGTAAATATAATGTGAGAAAGATGCTATTGATTATAGATCTTAGAATATTTACTAACGTCAGCCATAGAATGGCTTTAAATAAATTAAGGGTTTCACTACACCATGATACTGATATATATATATATATATATATATATATATATATATATATATATATATATATATATATATATATATATATATATATATATATATATATATATATATATAAAACGAATGACATGAAAGGAAATGTTAAAAAAATTTGTAAATAACGAAATTTGAAATACCATTTTGTCTTGTTTTGTGCTGTCAGTTAGAAAACCTTTTTATTGTATACTAAGCTGAGACGTTCTGGCTAGGAATTTGTATTACAAAGCGAAGCAGCAGATTTTTTAATGTATTAAGTGCGATGATGTCAGCGGTTTGCCACTTATGTTCTGCTATGTGTATTGGCATCAAAATATCAGTAATACTTACTAGATTTTCCTTTCTAGTTTAATGTAAAACAGCACGTGAAAATAGAACTAAAGAAGAAAATATTTATATACAAAGTATGGGATTTGATTTGGGTTCGTGTGCGCGCGAGGCTCTCCTACTTACCACTAGCAAGCGTCTAAATTTATCTTTGATTTCTTGATCCTAATATTATCAATATCTATGTACGTGGTAGTACAAAATATATTTCTTGTATTCCACTAAAGTGAATTATAAAAATCATTTTTCTGGAAAACTTGAATAATCCACAATCTATTATAAAATAAATGTCTGTGATGTGTTTTTTTAAAAAAATTATTTCTTTATCTATTGATTTAAAAACTAATCTTAACAACCAAATGGTTTCAATAAATTTGCCAAATACATAAAGCTGTGATTGATAAACTTGCAGTTGTTGCATAATGATAGAGATCGACCGATTGGATCATAAAAGATTCGTCGCCTTTGTGCATGGTAGTAATGGCATAATCATTGCTTCAATTACAACATCCTTTCGTTCTTTAAATGGCATTTATCCCATCCCAACTTATTTGAGCTAAAGATAAAGGCATAGACGAGTGTGAAGTATGTTATAATTACATGAAACATCATTTGCTAGAGATAAACACTTTCTCCAGTCATTATACAGGAAAGACACGGTATTTTACCATGTTGTGTACGCACAAGTCCCTTAATAATTATAAATTATATCAATATAACTATCTTTCTTCTTTATATTTTCACATACAAAATGGGAGATAT
The DNA here is from genome assembly GCA_029339505.1 of Unio delphinus. NCBI lineage: Eukaryota > Metazoa > Mollusca > Bivalvia > Unionida > Unionidae > Unio > Unio delphinus. The sequence goes on from JAQISU010000076.1 coordinate 12,946,853, forward strand.
AGAACTTCTCTGACAGAGCTGTCATCTGAAAGTTCGTGAATGTTGCTCTGCATTGTTTTGCAGAATGGAACTTTATTTTTAAACATTGTCTGAGAATTTCAATGGAATAGAGAAAATATACATACGTGAAACCTAAAACAGATTTAACTGATTCCTAACAGTAATGAATACTCAGCGCTCTCTGTACATATTGCAATATCAATAGGATTTTGGAGACGGAGCGAGACAGCTAGATCAAGATGTAATTTTAAAAATGAGAAAAACAGAACCATGTAATATCGCATAATATATAAAGAGTAATTTTCCCTTAAGTAACTAAATAAGCCAGATTCCAGTGTAAATAAAACAATAGATATAGCCCACTCGATGAGAGTGCGAATGTTGTTCCAGAGAGTAAGTGGGTTTAATTTTAAGATAAACGATTACTGACTTCAAATATGAAAATTTACCGACTTGAAATGGATCTGCTAAAGAGCTGCGTCCAAAATGATGTCGCGTTATGCAAAGATGTTTGGAAGCCTTTATTTTTTTAAATATTAAATTTAAAATCTCTTCATATGCTAAGTGGTTTAATATTATTGCAGGAAGGAAATGACTATACAGTTAAGTGTGTACTAGTATTATTTGAAGTAACGACACTTGAATACTCATAATTCAGCATTAGATCTCACGCATATAATAAACCGAAGAGGTAGAAGTCTTAGTGTTTTGTTTGTTTATTTCTTTAAGGCAAACTCTCATTTTAAAGACTTGAGTCAATGAATAGAATTAAATCTACATTTTTGTATCCTGGGTGATATTAGGTTCCTCGGGCCTTTTGATCCAAAGAATTATTTCATCTTTTCCCATCCCCGATAAGTGATTATTGAGGGTTGTTTAAACAGATAACAGTTCGTCAGTAAAAAATCTTCTTGTATCAAAGGAACTGTGTTCTTATCTTTAAGGGCAGTGCCATAATCTGGCCATCGAAACGCTATCATATCCATTCGCTTAGCAATCAACTCTGCCAAGAATTGCTTAACTCCAATTTGTTCGCTGCAACTAAATGTACGTCCAAAGGAAAACTGCAATGCCCATCTCAGATCTGGCAGACTATATAATTGCAACTGACTTTCATAACACTCTTGCAATGTGTAATTCATAAAAAGAAATCAGGAATGCTTTCTACATAAAATTCATGGCACTATTGCTGGACTACCTGCAGTTAACAAGGACTAGTATAAAATTCATGATTAAAAAAATTTCAAATGAATAATATCCAATGTTTAACTTATTGGATAGAACATTAGTATAAATTCATATTAGATTCAAATTTTCTTCATTGCATTACCCTTTATTGATGTTACACCCCTGATATCAATACGTTCATCATTAAAATCATTGTTGCTACTTTAGGGTTTTAAACTATGTAATAATTCCATAGAATACGTAATGAAAATTTGAGGGGAACTTTAACTTTTGTGATTAAAATTCGTAATAATCCTAAAATGTCCAGCACAACTCCAGAAACATAGAGTGTTCTGATATAGACATACAGATAATTCAGACCATTTTTAATTTAAAAATGGCAAGATTTGCTTGAATCATGAATGAAAAGAATTCTTTTTGACAAAAGAAAACAAAAGGACTGAGTTTAATTGAGGAAAACAAAAATGCAGACTTTAATTGAGGAAAACAAACATACAGAGTTTACTTGAGGAAAACAGAAAAAAAAGAGTTTACTTGAGGAAAACAAAAGACAGTTTAGTTGAGTAAAACAAAAAAGGCAGAGTTTAATTGAGGAAAACAAAAAGACAGAGTTTAATTGAGGGAATAAAAAAAACAGAGTTTAATTAAGGGAAACATAAAGACAGTTAAAATGAGGAAAACAAAAATACAGTTTACCTGAGAAAACAAAAATACAGTTTAGTTTAAAAAAACAAAAAGACAAAGTTTAATTGAGGAAAACAAAACGACAGAGTTTACTTGAGGAAAACAAAAAGACATAGTTTACTTGAGAAAAACAAAAAGACAGAGTTTACTTGAGGAAAACAAAAAGACAGTTTAGTTGAGGAAAATAAACATAGTTTACTTGAGGAAAACAAAAAGTTTAGTTGAGGAAAACAAAAAGAGTTTAATTGAGGAAAACAAAAATACAGAGTTTACTTGAGGAAAACATAAATATAGAGTTTATTTAAGGAAAACAAAACGACAGTTTAGTTGAGAAAAACAAAAAAGGCAGAGTTTAATTGAAGAAAACAAAGAGTTTAATTGAGGGAATAAAAAAACAGAGTTTAATTAAGGGAAACATAAAGACAGTTAAAATGAGGGAAAAAAAAATACAGTTTACCTGAGAAAACAAAAATACAGTTTAGTTTAAAAAAACAAAAAGACAAAGTTTAATTGAGGAAAACAAAACGACAGAGTTTACTTGAGGAAAACAAAAAGACATAGTTTACTTGAGAAAAACAAAAAGACAGAGTTTACTTGAGGAAAACAAAAAAACAGTTTAGTTGAGGAAAATAAACATAGTTTACTTGAGGAAAACAAAAAGTTTAGTTGAGGAAAACAAAAAGAGTTTAATTGAGGAAAACAAACATACAGAGTTTACTTGAGGAAAACAGAAAAAGGAGTTTACTTGAGGAAAATAAAAGACAGTTTACTTGAGGAAAACAAACATACAGTTTACTTGAGGAAAACAAAATGACAGTTTAGTTGAGAAAAACAAAAAAGGCAGAGTTTAATTGAGGAAAACAAAAAGACAGTTTAGTTGAGGAAAATAAACATATAGTTTACTTAAGGAAAACAAAACGTTTAGTTGAGGAAAACAAAAATATAGTTAACAAAACAAAAATACAGTTTAGTTGAGGAAAACAAAAAGAGTTTGATAGAGGAAAACAAACATACAGAGTTTACTTGAGGAAAACAGAAATAAGAGTTTACTTGAGGAAAACAAAAGACAGTTTATTTGAGGAAAACAAAAATACAGTTTACTTGAGGAAAACAAAATGACAGTTTAGTTGAGAAAGACAAAAAAGGCAGAGTTTAATTAAGGGAAACATAAAGACAGTTAAAATGATGAAAACAAAAATAAAGTTTACCTGAGAAAACAAAAATACAGTTTAGTTTAAAAAACAAAAAGACAAAGTTTAATTGAGGAAAACAAAACGACAGAGTTTACTTGAGGAAAACAAAAAGACATAGTTTACTTGACAAAAAGAAAAATACAGAGTTTACTTGAGGAAAACGAAAAGACAGTTTACTTGAGGAAAACAAAATCGACAGTTTAGTTGAGGAAGACAAAAATAGTTTAGTTGAGGAAAACAAAAATGCAGTATAGTTGATGAAAACAAAAATACAGTTTAGTTGAGAAAAACAAAAATACAGTTAAATTGACGAAAACAAAAATACACTTTAGTTGAAGAAAACAAAATTACAGTTTAGTTGAGGAAAACAAAAGGACAGCGTTAGCTGAGGTAAACAAAAAGACAGTTTAATTGAGGAAAACAAAAGGACAGCGTTAGCTGAGGTAAACAAAAAGACAGTTTAGTTGAGGAAAACAAAAATACAGTTTATTTGAGGAAAACAAAAAGACAGAGTTTAGATCCTTATTCTGTTCTGTTTTAGACTTAAATACTTTGCGAAATATGCTATAAACGTTTCACTCATTTGTGTGTGTGTCTTAAATTCCATTACATACGATAGAATTAAAATATTAGGCGACATGTTCTTAGAACTTCCAGCTTAGATGAATAAAACATTTATTACCGGACTAAAAACAAAGAAGGATCACACGGATTTTGCTCTTTTTATGTCTGTTTTTTTTTTTTTTAAATCGCCTCTCCAAATGAATTCCATATGCAGGCATGGATTCCATCTATGAAGTTAAAATTATAATATACCGACACCAATCTCTAAAACACTCCATTTTCTTTTATATACTTCGAGGTAAGGACAAATCACTGCTTTTTCCAGTGAAACAAAGCAGGTATTTGTATATACTTTCATCCACTTGTGATTTCAGACATTTTAAATTTCAGTCGCATGAGACATTGACAACAGACATCAGTAGTGTACTAAAGGTATAGCGTCTGGAACCAATGGCGTCAATAGCGCCCAGGGCAATGATGATGGCGGAATGGGCCAGAATACGAGACCCAAAAGACCGAAACCGAAGGACGATTCTTGGCCAATAGCCCATCTCTCACCATCTAAGGAATTTGATGAGTGGTGTGGGATCCCCCAGCTAGGCCAGGGGCGTATCCCTGTCCGCCAGCAATTGTACTGCAATGTAATGTCATTGGGTGACTGTTACCTGGTATCTAACTGCTATAATTCACACGATAAAAATCAAGCACCATTATATGCACGCCTGTTATTTCCATATTAAGCCTATTAATTTCTTTTAAAACATTACTGTTTAGCTAGTATTAAAACCGAAATTTTAAAAAAATCGATTCATTTATGAACTATTTGTTTAAAAAATATAGATGTGTTAGCACAGCAGCTTTCAATGTTATGTGACATTAACGACATCTGTAGGCATTTGCAAATATATCCAACCCCCTTCCCATGAATCAATTACTATTAGTTTTCTGATGGAGTTTTAACTGACTGTACCCAGGCGATACCATTTATCGACGTTGGATCCCTCTCACTTGATTTGATGTGAAAGAGGATCAACGGAATGGTGGGGTGGGTGGGAGTTGTCCGATGGATAGAGTAGCAGTTTGTTAATGAAGCACACCCTGGCAGCAGGTATGTTAGAAAATTCTTGTTACACTGGTGCTTTATGTAATTTGCTGAAAGGTCGCATTTCAAGAGTAACAAATTTACAAACAAGTAATCTTAGTCATTTTCAACAAAAACATGTATCGGACGTTTTGGCGCCTCCAGATCTCTTGCGCATGGGTCAAATGACAATGCCCACCCCACTCCCGTTAGTAACGCTACTGCCAAACCTCATTTAGAACTTAAAAGAAATGTTCTTGGAAAACAAAAACAAAGAAAATTATCCATGGCCTTTTTGCAGTTTGTCCACGGTGAGATGTGATGTCTTCTGCTTCTTCGTTCACATGCTAGTGAGGTAAACAACCACTCTGTGAAATGGTAGCGACTTCATGTAACATGGAATCACTCTAAAAATCAGCCTCGGGAAAAACGTATTAATTAATAACCCACGCATGAATTTCTAATTTTTTTAATTAAAATTTTAGAGAAATTAATACAAAAGAAATCATAATATTTCAATTGGTATACACAGTATTTATGAATGAATATGTCGACCACGTCATTATTATATCTCGGAACATATATTACGAAAAAGAGATAAATAGTTTTCTTCCATTTGATATATAACCGCTCCAGTGGCCTAGTGGTTAGAGTGTCCGCCGCGGAAGGCTTCGATCCCTGGCCGAGTCATACCAAACACTTACAAAAATGGTACTAACAGCTGCCTCGCTTGGCACTCAGCATTAAGAGGTTAGTGTTGGGACTGGTGTCAGGATAATGTTACTGGGTGGGACATCATGCTACATGTCTGCAGTATGATGCGCCAGTGCTAGACATCACTATAAACTGCCTCACTGCATATAGCGTAGCGATATGACTGAAATTTTTTTTAAAGCCACGTTATAAATCCTAATTTAAAAAAAAAACGCTTGATATATGAACACGTTATTAAATAGTATGCATTTATAAACTAATGTTAGAGTTATAAATTTTTAGATCTGTCACTCAGTACCCAAATAGTGAAGGTTCGTTGAAGGGAAATTGTTAACAGATCTTGTGTGCTGGTACTTTTCAGTAAGTATAGTAACTCTGAATGCATTTATTTAGTTCTTTCAAAACAGTATCGTGGATAATAATACGTTTCTCTAATAGACTTGTTACGAGATGTTTAACTAAACGTCTTTAATGAATAATAATGAAAATCGCTTTCAATGACAAGAACAAAACTGTTTATATTGTGTATAAAACATTTCAAAGTTAGCAAGAGTACATACACTGTGTCTTTCTAACGACACGACTATTAGTATTTGTTTTTGTCATTTGTAAATATATCATTATTAACAATAAAGCAAAAAGATGTTTCATGTAGATGTCGTATAATTTGAGATAAATTTAGATCCTCCATATGTTATATCATGTGAATCTTCCTTTTCATGTAGACTTATTTGTATTGTGTGTTGGCTTTTGTTCACGATTGTATGTTATGTATCGAACGCACGACCTCCCGCATGAGAGGCGGATGCTCTAAACACTAGGCCACCGGAGCGGTTGACAGAGTATTTTTAGAAATGATTATTGCCATATAGGTCATTGGGAGATGTGTATAAAGTTTGTTTACATCAGAATTACTCATTGCTATCTAATATTTAGTATTTTTGGAATTAATTTGAATTGTGTTCAATTTAAATTTGAGATTATTGGAATTACAAAGTGCTCGGTCATTATTTGGTTATAATTTAGAATTATATTTGGATTATATCATTTTGATACATCAATGACTCTTGGCACAGTCATTCACTTCATATGGTTTGGGGTTTTCTTTCTTGGGAATCACACACACACACACACACACACACACACACACACACACACATATATATATATATATATATATATATATATATATATATATATATATATATATATATATATATATATATATATATATATATATATATATATATGGAATATATTCATTCATTTCACAGATACCGTCGTGTTCATTTGTACAGTCATTCATACGATTGGTGTTTGTCAAGGAGATCCTAGACATTTACTTTACATACTTAGTGTTTGTCAAGCAGATACGGTCATTCATTTCACACGTTTTGTGTTTGTTTAACTGATCACATACAAAATCATTCAGTATTAATGGTGGAGGAAGAACCCGGGAAAACCCCCAGAAAGAACCACCGACCCACGAGAAGCTACTGGCAAGCTTTCTCACATACCCACAATGGCCGATTCTGAGACTCGAACACACGCAGACAGAGGTGAGAGGTGACCCCGAGTGGCCGAGTGGTCTAAAGCGCTCTCCGTTACTGCAATCTCACCTCTGTCTGCGTGGATTCGAGTCTCAGAATCGGCCAATGTGGGTATGTGAGAAAGCTTACCAGTAGCTTCTCGTGGGTCAGTGTTTTTTTCCGGGGGTTTCCCGGGTTCTTAATCCACTATTAATACTGGCCGCCACGTATAGTCAGTCTATCGTGTGCTGAAAAATAGCGTTAAACACTACAATAACAGAATCATTCATTTGACATCCTTTGTGTTTGTCAAGGGGATCACAAATGCGGTCGCTCATTATATATTCTTTGTGTTTGGCTATAAGATCATAGAAGGTTCAGTTAAGTGCAAATGTGTGCAGGTACTCGAGAGAAGAGATGAAGCACCAAACAATAATCTGAGTGTCCAGGCAGACAGTTGAAATTTTGTATACCATCTATTTTTATGTGAATAATTTTTGGATGAAACGTATTAAAAGCACCAGATTTATAGATAATTAGTGAAATGTACATGACCGACCTTTATTGTATCTATATAAACATGAGACATAATGCTTTAATCAGTATTTCTCAGTTTTACAGTTTTAATATGGGCTACTAGTGTGACCATTTGGTCGAGGTTTAACACGCGCTACTTTATTGACCAAGTCATATCTAAAACTTTCCGTAATTGTTCGTTGTCTTCGTATAAATGTCATAATTGATTGCTTTAACTTCACAATTAATTGTTGTGAATTACCAAAAGTACATCATACTCCAAGATCTATAAATTCTATAAATTCATCTTACAGTGATCGATCTTACAGTAATTGATCTAACAGCAATTGATCTCTTGAATAAACGGAGAACGCCCAGTCTACTAATTATATTTATTTCTTTAAAATAGACCGCTCTGGTGTCCTAATTGGTTAGAGCTTCCGCCTCGGATGCAGGAGGTCGTGGGTTCGGAGCCCGGCCGAGTCATACCAAAGACTACCAGCAGCATCGCTAGGCGCACATCATTAAGAGGTTAGCGTAAGGACTGATTGACCTAGTGTTAGGATTGTGTGACTGGGTGGGACAACTTTTCTTTTAAAAATATGTATTTTCTGCTTTAAAACAAAAATGAGAGTAATTAAGAGGGACAATTTCTTACCAATTATGCGAGAATGTTATTTAAAGCAGTGAAATGTTCATTTTTTTTCTGGACAATATTATTGCATCCTTTCATCTATCTATCTATCTATCTATCTATCTATCTATCTATCTATCTATCTATCTATCTATCTGTCTGTCTGTCTGTCTGTCTGTCTGTCTGTCTATCTGCCTGTCCGTCCGTCCGTCCGTCCATCCATCCATCCATCCACCCATCCATCCATCCATCCATCTATCTGTGTGCCCTTTGTTATTTGCAGTAAACATTTGTATTTGCCAATCGTTAAGAAGATAAATTATTGGCGATGGGGTGAAAAACATTATATTTCAGCATCAATGGCTTCTTGAAATTAGGCAAGTAGATACGTCTATCTCAATATCAATTGTCCATTTAAAACCTGACTTAGAAAGCAAATTATCTACACTTCACTGAAAGCAAATTATATACAGTTCCTGACATATACAGCAGAACGAATTCATTTAAGAATGATGAGATATCACTCTCAAGGTGATGACTTATCTATTTTGTGGTAGCACAGGTTCCTTGCAAGGCAAATACATATTTCAGAATGATGAAGTACAAATTCAAAGTTTGCGGAGGTCACGAATTTGTTTAACGGAGAATAAATGCGAAAGATGCCCATGTGTAGAATTCCAACGACACGCGCAGTTGTTTAATCCATTTTCTTTCGAACGGGTTCTGTGCGCTTAAGTAACGTCTTGGAATTGAAATTAGTGTCAGTAAAACACGTGGCGTCATTTAATCTTTATATCGATTAAATTCATATATATTCTGTCAGTCAGAAATAAACTTTCGTTTCTATTCGGTAAGCCATTAACAGAGTGAAAAATATTTTTGTTTACATTTCATTTTGACAATATGACTTGTAAGAGGACACGGAAGAGGTTGAGGGAAAAAGACAACCCGCTTTACCAGCCATTTTCATGAGTTGTCTGATTAAACTAAGAGATACGTAGCATTGTACCACACATTGAATGAATATTGTGATTAAATAAAAAATACCTTGTTGTTGTTGTTTTTTTACCAGCCACTTCTTCTGACAAACCTTATCTTTTACCTGCTATTGAATGGGTTTTCTGATTTAAGTAAAATTACAACTCTTTTTACTAGGCATTGATTTAGTCTCCTGATAAAAGGATACAAGAAAATCCTTTTTAATGACTCTTCTGATTAAAAATGGTCTAATAAACTAAATGAATATAAAAAATTGCGACTGCTTTTGTAACAATACATGTAGCTTTCCTATTGCCGATTTTACCAATTTTGGTAAGTATTTAACGTGGCTGACTAAGGAAGCTTGTTATCTATATTGCTTTATAAACAAGATCAATTAAAACTGGTTTTAAAGATTTATTTTTATATTGTTAGATTGATTCAAATACACAAGGATTGTAAGGTGTAAATATGTAACATTTTCGTTTGGGGGAAACGTTTTAAAGTGACAGTAACTGCTTATTCAAATATTAATAGGAATACGTTATAGAAAAACAGATAATGGTAGGGAACGTGATTTTGTAGGCGTGCTGTATGTTTCATGAACCATTGTACTATTCTTCCACAATAAAAATTAGTAAAATAACAGGTTTGATGTTTGCATAAAAGATGAAAAAATAAGATCTGTAAGATAATTGGGAGGTAACTAACCACATTCTCGGTTCAACCATCGTCGTCATGCTCCATTTTGGCACATCTTAGATATGTCAGATATATTGGCACTAATGAATATGTATATCAAACACATGTACATCAAACACATGTACATCAAACACATGTATATTAAACACATGTACATCAAACACATGTATATCAAACACATGTACATCAAACACATGTACATCAAACACATGTATATCAAACACATCTACATAAAACATACGTATATCAAACACATCTACATCAAAAATACCTATATCAAACATAGGGGTATAGGGGGCTCTAGATAGAGGTAGTACCTTTGTTGTCTGGCAGCTGCACTCTTGGAGTGGACAGACACACTGGTCCTCATCCATCTCCCAAATCTCTCACGTCTGCCTCCAAGAAGAAATCTTTCCTGGCATACCCCGGTACACCGCTTCAGCTAGCGGGCCAAACGACGTTGAGGGGGTGATATTAACACTGCATCACTAGGCGTATGAACTTCTACAAGGAAGTCACCGGCTAGGACGGAAGGTCTCTACAGATCAACGGCCAAGTGTTCGGGACCAGGACGCACCATATGTATTAATGAATTGCGACTGTGGCCGACCAGCTATGGTTCAAAATAGCAGGGAAGGCAGATTTCCTCAGCCATGGTCGGCCATATGCATAGAAGAGGGAAACTCCGATATAAAACCTACGGCCTGTGGACCTCGCTGTCACCGTCCTGGCTTGATAGGACATGGCAGATGAACTACAGGTTTAAAGGGTGGGGCCAGTTTGCGCAGACTGAACTCCACCTAAAAGCTCCATCCAGAGTCGTAGCGAGGGAGGGGGCTGGGTTGGGTACATATGTCCCCTGGCGCCAAGGTACAGGGGGGCTAAAATGAGGCTTGCAACGTTACATTATAATAAGAAAACAAGGGTAATAAATCTGTCACAAGATCGCTGGGTCGCCAATTTTATAATTTGTCCCCGGGCACAAAATATCATCGCTACGCCTCTGGCTCCATCGCGCAGGCATGAAGGAACCGTCTACTGTCTACTGTTTATGTTCGACTCTATCAAGCCCTGCAGCGATGGGAAAGGGGCGAAAACGGCAGGTGAAAGATGTCACTGGAAGCCGCAGTCCCAATCCTGCATGCAGGCGACTCAGGCCTTTGGCCGTCTGATGTTGATCTGGAGAAGACACCAACACCCGGCAGCAGCCTGAGTGTCCAAGCAGCCTTTTTTTAGCGATAGCACTGCTTGCTCTACATCGAGAAGAGCCTAGAAAAGGTGGTCTAACCAAAGCTCGTCTCCTTACACCTCAGTTGGCCTGCCGCAGCCAACGGGCATCTTACAACTCGGTCAAAACTTAACAGAAAAAACAAGGCATGTCCCACCGGCCTCAGATCGTGGGAAAAAACTAAAACTGGCTTGTTGGAACATCAGAACAATGCTAGACTCAACTGACAGCAACATACCTGAACGACGCTCTGCCCTAATCGCATACGAACTCTCTCACCTTGCTGTTGACATTGCTGCACTTAGCGAAGTCCGCCTTTCAGAGGAGGGAAGTCTGAAAGAACTCCGCGCTGGATACACCCTGTACTGGGCAGAAAAACCAAAAACTGAAAAACGACTTTCAGGAGTCGGTTTCATGGTCAAGGACTCAATCGCCACTAAGTTATCAAACCTTCCAACTGGTTACACCGACCGCATCATGTCCATGCGTCTCCCGTTAGGAAACAAAACAACACGCCACACTCTTCAGTGTATTTGCTCCAACACTACAGGCAGATTCTTCTGAAAAGGATAAATTCTACGCTGACCTGCGCAGACTTCTCAAGAGCGTCCCAGAGAGCGACAAAATAATCATCCTTTGAGATTTCAATGCTAGAGTGGGCCGAGACCCAGAAAACTGGAAAGCAATCATTGGGAAACATGGCGTGGGTGGCTGCAATGACAATGGGCGCCTGCTTCTCGAATTTTGCGCAGAATTACAGCTCACCATTACAAACACCATATTCCAGCAGAAAGACAGCCTGAAAACGACCTGGATGCATCCTAGATCAAAACACTGGCACCTAATCGATTACATCATGGTACGCCAGAGGGACTTAAAAGATGTCCTTCACACCAGAGTGATGCGCAGTGCAGAGTGCCACTCAGATCACCGTCTTGTTCGATGCATGCTCAACTTCTATTTCAAGCCCAGGTCCAAACAAGGACGTACCATAAAAAGGAAGCTCCAGATTAAAAAGCTCTTTTCTGAAGACGTCAAGACAACTTTTCAAGAGAGCCTACACTCTAGACTTGAAGAACCTAACTTTCCGCCAGATCTACCTTCGGATGAGATGTGGAATCACATCAAGGCTGCCATTCTGCAAACCTCAGAAGAAATCCTTGGATTCACCACTAAGAACCACAAATACTGGTTTGATGAAAACAACCAAACAATCCAAAAACTACTTGCCAGTAAGAGATCAGCATACCAAGCCCACCTCACACAACCATCCTGTCCACAGAAGAAAGCAGACTTCCGCCTTATCTGCAGCTCCCTTCAGCGCAGTCTTCGTGAAATACAAAATGTATGGTGGACAAAGCTCTCAGAAACAACCCAACTGTACGCTGACACTGGAGACTACAAGAAGTTCTATGAAGCGCTGAAAGCAGTGTATGGTCCCTCCTTCCAAATACAGATGGACAAGAGCTACTCACTGACAGGGAATCTATCATAAACCGCTGGTCAGAGCACTTCCACACCCTCTTCAGCACTAGCCGTACAGTCCAAAACGCAGCTATTGATCGCATCCCACAACAGTCACCGAAGATTGAACTCGATGTGGCACCCACACTGCAAGAGACTGCTAAAGCCATAGAACTGAAGGCAGGAAAGGCTGCAGGAAAAGACGGTATTCCCCCTGAGATATGGAAGAAAGGAGGCCTAGCATTGCACACCAAACTCCACGAGTTCTTCTTTTGCTGCTGGGAGCGAGGGAAACTTCCACAAGACCTCCGAGATGCAGTCATCATCACCTTATACAAAAACAAGAGGGAAAAGTCTGACTACTCAAACTACCGTGGGATAACTCTGCGCTCCATTGCAGGCAAAATCCTTGCTAGAGTGTTGCTAAACAGACTAGTGCCTACCATTGCAGAAGATCATGTTCCAGAGAGTCATATATATATATCCTCTCAAGCTTATTTATACAGGTTTAAAATAAATGAAAAGATGGTACGATACTGGTCAACAATACATACATTTCAGCATCACCATAATAAGACATTCAAATTTTTTAAAATTTTGGACACAAAATAAAAGTTCTATGTTCAGCGGTTTTAATATATCATCAAGTTGGTCAAGACATCATTTATTTAATGATTTATTAAACGTAGCCTCATGGGTAATGAATTCCATAAGGTAGGTGCTGGTAAAGATAATTAGCTTTTGTAATAATTGGTTTTCGACCATAGAATCTGGAGCTCGTTATCAGTTGTCGATAGGGGTTCAGATATATCTGGAGAAAGATCGCTTAAAGACTTTTGTGTCGTTGTTACTTTAAAATAAAGAATAGGTTGCTGTAACCACTGTTAGCTGCACTTTGCAGACATACACCCCCACCCACCTACAAAATCTCTCACACACACACGCTCAATACTCTGTGTATACTACCTTGACACCTTTCTTATCATTAAGATCAACCTTTGATTGACTGCCACCTAACACGCCAAAAAATAATAATAATAATAATAATAATAATAATAATAATAATAATAATAATAATAATGTGGACTTCGTACAGGGCCTAATCTTTAGAGACTCTAAAGACTTCGCAATATTAGATAACCCAGAAAAACATATAATAATAATAATAATAATAATAATAATAATAATAATAATAATAATAATAATAATAATAATGAGGATTTTGTATAGTGCCTAATCTTTAGAAGCTCAAAGCGCTTTACAACATCTATCATGATATGACTACACTACAGAAGAAAGAAATACCATGAAATTGGAAAACATAAAAAACATGCTGAAAACATATGAGATACAAAACATTATTATGTCTCTAAGTTTGTCCCTGCAGTTGGAAAAGGTGAGTTTTAAGAGCACTCTTAAAAAGGACCGCTGTGTCTTTGTATCTAAGTTCAATGAGGAATTCGTTCCACATCGCCGGGCCCTGGTATGCAAAAGAACGTTGTCCATTTGACTTCGTTTTCATAGTGGGAACAATGAGTATACGATTGTCAGATGATGAGCGTAAGTATCTTGCTGTTGTATACACATGGGTGAGGCTGGATATACAAAGACAAGATTATAAAACCACCACCACCAAATTACAAAACAAACATATGATGACAAATAATTGAGGAAGTAACCATTATCATCTCTTCAAATCTGTGCTTGTAGTCGAAAATGGTGTTTCTAAGAGACTATTGAATCAGGACATAGTGTACTTGTGTCTAAGTTCGATGGACAATTCGTTCCGCATAGCTGCGACTTGAAAAGTGAAAGAATGCTGCTAAAATGGCTTCATTTTAGCAGTTGAACAACGCGAATGCGAGTGTCGGAAAAGGAGCACGAGTTTCTCAGTGGACTGTACACATATGTGAGATCAGATAGGTTAATTGGACTAGATCCAGTCAACGAAATGTGACATGTTGTGTTTGATTCTTGATCAAACGGGCAGACAGTAAGAGGGAGATGTGATTTGTTCTTCGTACTCTAAGATAGATCCAAGCAGATGTAATTTGACCTGTTGAAACTTCTGAAGTAGCTGCTGAAGTGAATTGCAATAGTCCAGTCTGAAAGTATTAAGGAACACACAAGTGTTTCAGTGACATCAACCGAAAGAATATTTGCAAGTGACGATGGTGCGTCTCAGCTCCATATATGCAGTCTTGTATATGTGTGCATGTATGTATGTATGTATGTATGTATGTATGTATGTATGTATGTATGTATGTATGTATGTATGTATGTATGTATGTATGTATGTATGTGTGTGTGTGTGTGTGTGTGTGTGTGTGTGTGTGTGTTTGTGTGCGTGCGTGCGTGCGTGCGTGTTCATGATCTGTGTGTGTCATGAGAGCGTACTGACGAGAGTAATATCTAGGTTTCGCACGGACTAATGTTGACATCGCTGATACTTATTGCATGAGGTAAAGGATGTGAATGAGTAAGTCGCTATGAACCTAGTGGTTAGAGCGTCCGCCGCGGAAGCGAGAGGTCGTGGGTTTGATCGACGGCCGAGTCATACCAAAAGCCTACACAAATGGTACTAACAGCTGCCTCGCTTGACGCTTAGCATTAAGAGGTTATTGTTAGGACTGGTCGGCCTGGTGTCCGGATAATGTGACTGGGTGGGACATCATGCTATATGTCTGGGGCATGATGTCCCAGTGCTAGACATCACTAGAAACTGCCTCACTGCAGACATCGTATCGATATGACTGCAAATTGTTAAAGATACGTCAAAAATCCTGATAAAAACAAAACAAACAAACAAACAAAAGTCTTTATGTCTCGATAATTACTTTATATACCCAACATTCAATAATGACTTTATATGTCTAACATTCAATGATCACTTTATATATTCAACATTCAATAATCACTTAAATGGATGGAGCAGAAATAAACCAGCTTCAATCCTTCAGATTATTTTTCCAGAGTCCCAGTGGCATTTTAAATACAAACTGTTTTGGAAAAGAAATCGGCAATACTTTTATTCGATCAAGCGATAATGATTCGGTAACTTATCTCAGGTACGCGAGTTCTTTCTCACGAATAATCGTGAGCGATAGGATTAACTGCTTTGATAGCAATTATATTTCTTATCCTTGATTACATGTGAAAAAGAGAAAGACCACAATCCTCATTAGTCTCTTGGGTGACATCGGACACCACCTTGCTGTAGGCCGAGAAAACCAAGCACATTTCATTTAACCATATATGTTTTAAACCATTCGAAAGACTCGTTAATGGTTTTTACGATACCTTATTATAGGTGAAAATATTAACATATGCAGATATTTATTATAAGTAAAACACCAAAAGCTTAACTTCCAAAGAAAAGAATAGGTATAGCAACAATATACTCTGAATATTTGAAAGGGTAAAAGCTTTGCATCAACACAAAAAAAAAGAAAATGGTATAGTATGTATGTTTCAAAATAACATTATATATATATATATATATATATATATATATATATATATATATATATATATATATATATATATATATATATATATATATATATATATATATATATATATATATAAATATATATATATATACACGCAGTAAGAGCAAGCATAATGTCGAAATTAAAACTCACGACATAAAGAACATGTAATGATTTTTGTTCTGTCATATTCTTGATCACATACACTCAAACACACACACACACACACACACACACACACACACACATATATTGTAGCAAACATTTGATTGTAGGATCAACATGCTGCTGGTCCTAACGTTGATATTTAAGCATCGGTTTTGTATTTAAAATGATAAGAACTGGGGTGGGGGAATAAATTCATAATGAGGACTAATTAACTCAGTACAATCTGATTTTAGATATAAAGATTCGAGTTGTAAAATTCGCATCACAATGGAATTGAATTAAATCGGGTTGGGATTTGTGGTACTAGCCGAGCTAATGTCAACGTCGTGTTTTAAAAGCGTTTCATATTCAATAGGTCAACTTTATCGATGCCAACAGACAATACAGTAATAAAAAAGATTGACGATCTGCTTTTATTATCATGAATAACATCTCTTGTTTTAAAAAGGCCGGGTTTAGTGGTCACTATTTTTCCCATAAAGACTGTTTTCGCATGACTGATCATGTGAGCCTACTCCGATAATTACGTATTTCTGATGCTTATACTTCCGTTTAAACGAGTTCAAAATCGCTTACAGCTGTGAAGGATGACGAGACAAAACAAGACAATTTCTTTATTACACTCAGGTTACAATACGTAACATATGAGGACAATATTAGCATCTCATTTTGCGTGCGTGTCACGGGCGTTATTTCAATATTTTACGAAACATGATGGGGGCAAAACTTGATTGGCTTGTTAATTTTTGTATATATTTTTGTATATATGCTATAGCAATTGTACAGCTCATGCAATCTCACGGGAGCGGGATGCCCCATTCCCACCATGACGTCACTGGTGCGTGTACATCAGCCATGGACGACTTTTTTTGATCTCACAGTAAATGCAATATAACTCACATTGACAGCATTATTAAATTATTACAGTCAATGGAATACGATCATGTTGAAATTTAATTACATAGATATTGGTATATTTGGGTAGACATGTTGTAAGCTAATAAATATGGAAAACAAAATAATTGCTAGCAAATACTTAAATTCATCACCCACACAGTATGGCATGCAACACGAACACACTCTTTAACATCAAAGTTCATTCTCCCATCTTCCTTTCTCTATTGATAAACATATATTGCAGCTTCGAAGTTGTGTTATATTTGAATTATACCTTTTTGATAGGTTTATTTATATATAAAAGATTATAATTTTAAAAGCATTTTAAATATTTATATGTTTCAGCTCTTTTTGAGGTAGTAATGAAAGATTCCCATGTTTGTATAAATTGATCATGAAGTCTTTTCTTAAATATTGTATCTGGCCAGCATGTTATTGGGGAATATTTTAATTAACCCAATTAAACTGAAACCCATCTATTTCTGTCTAAACCATCATTATAATCCTACAATGACCTCAGATTTATGATGTAAGACAGTCTCGTTTGTTTACTATTAATGAGATTTACCCAATAGCCGACCATTCTACTTTTTATTTGCAAGTTTAGCGGGGTGCTACCGTGATCACCATAAAGCATTTACATGGGGTGGAATTTCCCAACATTGTTTTAGTACATATTTTAGAAAATATAAATGAATCTGTTCCATCATAACTAGTTTGTCATAACCCCATGTCTCAGCCGGATATGTGATAATTAGGAACATTGTCATATTAAAACGTTTAAGCAGACAGTTAACGGGCAAGTTCAGATTTACTATTCTTTTCTTAAGAATGTACATAGCTTTCCTGGCTTGACTAATTAAGTCTGAGAAAAATCTACTAAAGTGCAAAAGGATAGTTTATGTCTTCTGTTTAAAAGATCAATAAAAGAAGGCAAGAAAAAATATTATCAGTTGTGCGGTATCCTTTTAAAAAATCTGCTTGGGTCTCAGACAATAAATTGTCATCATCAGAAACAAGGGAATTGTTTTTATAAAGAACAGCAGAAGACAACTCAATGGAGTAGTTTCTTTCCTTTAATTGGTATGAGGTGATTTATCTCCCTTATTTTGATATTCCTGTTTGATCAGTCCTACAATTCAGGTTTCTGAGACATCACCTGTATTTAAAATCAGGATAAATTCTTTTACAAAACACGGAAGAAAAACTTTTCTTGTACATTTAAAGTATTCAACCAAGCTGGAATTTTCACCAGGTGACTTGTTAGATTTCAAACTTTCTAAGTACTTTGTGAATTTACTCTGTAAAGACTGGTTCATTTATAACTGTGTAGCGTTCTATATTTAACGGTATCCCATTCGTATCTGTCTCGTCGTTATTCTCATCGGACGAGTTCATGTTCCTAAATCCATCATAAAAGGTGTTCATTTCGATTGGTATGTATTCATTTTCTTTAGTCATTGTGCTGATTATTGACCAATATTATTTTGGAATTGTTTATTTTATATTTTCTTCCTATAAAATTCGATAATGTTCTGATTGCTTTCTTGTAATTTCTACTGGCAGATCATTATTACTTTGGGTATGTTTAGTCGCGAGTGGTTTATTATTTTGTTTAAACAATATTATGTGTATTTCTAGCTAGTTTACTTTTCATTCCTACAAAGGGCTTATTATGTAATTTATTATATTATATTTGTGTATTGTTCCTATTACAATTTTTTATTCGCACTATTTAAAAGAATCGGCACAAGTTTGTTAGAAATCTCATTTACCTTTAATTTTATTTTGTCATAGAAAACACAATAGAGATACACACCTAATAACAAACGAGATCAAAACATAAATAAGAGCCAATGTTTCGAGTAAGATATTTTCTTCGATAATACATAGCCGCTCCTAAGACAATCGGAATAAATCCTCTATCTCGCAAAATCGACCCTAATCGACTTGGTTCAGCAACAAACATACTAAGTTGTCTGTTTGATTTAAGCCAACAGTGGTCTTCCCTTGAATAGAAGGACTGGCGCCAAATCCCGTCACTTCGTCAATTAGTATCGAAGAGATATGCAGTCTCTTTCCGTGATGTAACTACCGGTATGACTTGGGAAAGTTGACCCGTATTATGGTCGGGTATGTATTATCGAAAAAGCATATTTTATTATAAATTTTGGTTTCTTTAAATAGATGGACGAGAATAATAACAGGAAGAGAAAACTACATTGCCTTACATTGTATGTACCATTGTCTCTGGTTTGGTCTTCTAATCTACATGAATGATCATCAAGTCATGTGTGAACGAGGGCTCCCATTCAAATAGTTATGCATAAACGTAAATAATTCCCGCAAGTACATATAGTAACCCGCGATAATGCGAAACTACATACCGACCCAGGAGAGTGTCCAGCTGAGCTGCTGATATATGTCCCAAAGAGTCAAGCCAAACCCTTTGACATGAAAAGTCCCTGGGAAAATAGCTAGAGAATTTAGCCTCTGACATGTAAATCTGAGTGGGGAGTAACCCTGCAACTGGAATTTCCTAGTCTCGGCTCAAACTCCAACGTAGATTATTTTCCTCACACAATACTTTAACTTGTTTACATCGACTCATTAATACAAATATGATAATGAGCTATGTGGTGTGAACGTTGCATCCAAAATGCACAGTTTATACACGTGAGCAAAGAAAAATAACAACATACATGTAGTAATGAGGTATTATCTCATTTAATATATGGATGTTATATGAAGATAGCATATAAATAATTTATAGTTATTATAAGAAAATGTTTCATTTTCGTCAGTTCCAATTTTGAAAAGTTCTATTTTAAATAATGAAAAGATACTTGGTACACATCTTTACTGTATGTATACTTAGTACAAGCTGTAACGAGGAGTAAAATGTTGTATTAGAATATTCATGGGTAATTGGAGATCCGTGTCACTGTTGTATATAGCTCTATATACAACAGGGTCGTTTTCACGTCATAATAATTCCAGTTGTTATTAATCGGCTAAATTTTCTGCAATATGATTGAGTATAAAGGGTCATGTGATGCTGATTAAGACTTTTTAATACATCGGTAAAACTTCTGCGGACTACGTTTGGTTCCCCGTTTTCAGTGAGTTTGTGAGAAGATATGTCCATATCAATAATAACAAACGACACATATCGACCACCGCAACTTGCAACCAAACTTTTCAGCATCCTGTTTAAAACATTTAATAACTTCATAGCGTCACAATGAATAGACGACGCGTCATCAATAACAATAATAGTTGTAGACAATTGAAACTCAATTTCTTAAACTGTCTCATTAGAAAGCAGGAGTAACATTATGAATGGTTTTTCTTTTTCTTTCTTCAAAAACCCATCATTCCATAAGACTGTCTTTTGCACATGAAACTAAAGAAAGGGAGTCCATATTGAGAACGTCAATGACGTGGAACGTCGTAATAAACTTGTAGCATATTATCGTTTTGTCAGTATAAAAATATTTAATGCTAATCTAGTAGCCATTCAACGACGTCCAGCAACTGTTTGCAAATTTTGGAAAGTATCATTAGGGTTACCTCATCGTCTCTTACAGTGAGTCGAAGTTATTTGATTTGCATTGGAAAGAGACGAAGATGCTACAAATGTTTTGTACCCGTCAGTTTCGGAGGTCAATACATCTTGGATGTAGACTGAAATTCCGTAATTATAATATAGAAAGGATCGGTTTAAAAACCTAGTAACTTTATCATTTTATTAGTCTTGTTCAACCAGATTTCTCGCACGGTTCTTTGAGTTTTCCGCTAAACTAGAGTAAGTCTAGATGCGTCTTGCGATAGCGAAATATGTTTTTTGTAGATACTACAAAGGGTAATGACTATATGACTATAAACTAAGAAGTAACATAGTTCAGGGTTCAGCAAATATGAAAAAATTGAGCAAACTATCCGATACTATCTAGCCATTTCCAAACGTTGTGTCAATTGCCTTTTTACCGATAGGTACTAGGAATTCAGAGATAGCCTTAATCTTAGCTTCTACAGGCTTAACGTGACCATATCTCACAATATGTCCTTAAAGGTTGACACAAGCTCGGAAAAATTCACTTTTACTTAAATTAATTGTCAAATTTGTCTCACTCAATGGAACGAAAAATTCCCGGATAGTATCAAAGTATTCCTTCCCGGTGACGCTACATACGACATCATCGATCATCAGTCTATACCAGATATTATCGTGTTCATTAATTGCTGGAAGTTTGTGTGATAATTGTTCATACCAAATGGCATCACGTTATGTTGGTAGTGCAAAGTACTGAGATTTCTGTTGTGATTTTAATGACTGAAATCTGCCAGAACCCTTGTAACATGTCTGCATATTTTGCATATACAATTATGTCAATATTTTCATCAATTATTGGTCTTGAAAATAAATCTGTTTTGGTGAAGCTGTTTAGTTTTCTGTAGTCAGTGCATATTCGAGGCTTATTATTATCTGATTGCAGCACTAGAATGATTGACCAACTTCAATCGCCTTGCTTGGTTGAATGCAATCACTCTCCAACAAGTATTCAATTTCCTTTTTGAGACATTCCTGCTTGGAGGATTCATTTTTGCTTTTAAAACTCATCTTTTTCGAATGCAAGAAAAAACTTAAAGACCTAATAGTTTCTTACCTTAAATATTTTCAGCATTTGTTATGTTTTCTAATGTCTTGGTGTTTTCTTTTCTTTTTGTTTTTATGGTAATCATATCATTATAGATGTTGTAAAGCGCTTTGAGCATCTAAAGATCAGGTGCTATACAAATTATTATTATTATTATTATTATTATTAGTAGTAGTAGTAGTAGTAGTAGTAGTAGTAGTGGTAGTAATAGTAGTAGGAGTAGTAGTAGTAGTAGTATTTCGTGTAAAGCTGTTGTTTCAAAAGTGTATAATCTACAATATCATCATTATGGCATTTTTTGTTTGTTAGGGTTGAAATATCAGGATATAAGTGCTTACATTCACACAATTGCTGCTTTAATCCACTCTTTGCGAGTGTCTATGGTCCAAATTCTGTAAAGTTTAACGCACTGTGCGGGATGACTATAACTAAGTTGACTGATTAACCTGGGTGTATCTATCAATATACTCCGTTAACACGTTAGATGGCAGAGTTATTTCTGTTACCGCCTTTCAGGAGTGTCTATTTTGTAATTTAAGTCACTTACTGTATTTTAACTGTATGAGGACCATACTTCCTAAAGAAGGAGACTTTATTGTATAACCAGAGAGCCAGAACTTTAACACGAGGCTGAAAAGTTCTTTCCTATGAAGTTTTATTTTACCTCAATTTCATTTCTAAATGAGTAGAGTGAATATTGTTTCAAGCTACTTCACAAGACTTTGAACCAGAAATATAACCAAGAAGACTAGCATCTGAATTCTCAGTTGAAATGTTTCTCTGTTCACAACTTCAATGATTGATAGACAATATTTCCAAACACTAGTTCACAACGAGTAAACCCTGACATTCGACAAGTACTACAAGATCAACAATATTTGGAAACATAACTGTTATGTTTTGGTCAATAAAAATAAATTATTTTAAGATTTCGTGGTAAGCCTTATTGATCCCTAAATAAGAAGCCAAAACGTTTCATGCTAAATTAAGAATTCTTATTTTACGACTTCAAAACAACGATTTGGTACCTTAATTTGTGTCCATGTTCCTATAAAGACCCCTTGTTAGTACTAGATTTAAAGGGGGTTTCTCAGCCAAACCCAATTTTGTATTAGGACAACCACCCAACCCCCATGTTATTCAAAACAAATATGAAAACAACATTTTGAGACAACAGCGTCGATTTCATTATTGATTACCTGTCAATGACCTATCACTGAATCAGCATCGTCGTCGGACGAAATAAGATTTGGCTGAGATTCGCTCCTTTATATATACTACTGCAGCTTTTACTTAAATTGGCTAGCGACTTATATGTTTTCACCCCAAATTAGAGTAATTTACACTCCACAAGATTTAACATTCACATTAAATTTATATGAATCGTTAGAGATTGACTGTATTAACTAACCTAAAAAATCCACCTGTCTAAAATCAACAATATCATACTTTTTATATCCTAACGTAAATGTATTGATCCAATCAGAACAGTATATTTTATCATCAAATTTACAAAGACCAGACTTTTATTATAACATCAGTCACATTTTTATGACAGTTTGAATTTATTACCATTAACATAACTAGAAAATCCGTCTAGCGCAGCCTTATAATTATCGATTACTGTCAACTTACCTACATTTCATTGTATTCCATTAAGTCCTTTCATAACATTATTATCAGCTAAATTTTAGACAGTATATTTCACTACGCAATCCGATGAACTCTACGATAGGAACAAAATTGCCCCATCGTTTAATTTTGCTAGTTTTTCTTTTATTATCATCACAGTGAAATTCCGCTATTTTTCGGGTAATATAAAAGATGACACATCTCCCTGTTATCATAAACGATTTGATAAATGTCATCCGATTTTATCTTGTACATAAGCAAATCAGTATCTGTATATAAAAACAACACATCCCTCTATCAAGCCAACTTAAGTTACCAAAATCGTAATGAAATTGTTACAATATCCACTTTGATCTCTCAAGTACTGCCATACCAACATAAACTGGCTTATTCGACTTCAAGTTTGCCTTTCGTCGTTGAATGGCTACAAGATTTTCATTAAATATTTCATACTGACAACATGATCAGATGTTGAAAGTTTACTATGATGTTCCACGTCATCAGTGATCTCACTCTTGACTCCCTTTCGAATAAACAGTAACATAGAATGAGTGAAAATAACAAGCTTGTAAAAACGTAATAAACTATTTATTGAGCACAAATATTTTCCAGAAAAGAAAAATAAACTTATGATTTTTAGAATCAATTCCAAAAGTAATCCAAAAATAATTCAAAATATAATCCATTAGAGAAATTGCAAAAGCCCTGGTAATAAAACGTCCAAATAATTCCAAGTTCGAATCTTAGTGAAGTATTCAAGATGGAAGACGATGTCACGTGATGAAGTCAGTTCTTGGTAATGAGCACAATTATTTTCCAGATAAATAACAAAATAAATCCTCTTGATCCAAACTAATTTAAATAATTTCCAATACAAGGTAATTTAAAATAACATCAAAACGACACACAACTTAGTATTCTAACAGCCCAACTTCTACTAAATAGTTTACTCCAAAACATAATTTATATACCTGTTTTTACGTAAACAAGGAAGGGGTCACATGATCTTCTAGAATCTTTAAGAACAAATTTAAGTTAAAAAAATCTCGTACACACCGTATGACCCAACAAAAAATAGAAAGATGCTTATAACAAAGCTCCATAATGTCCTTGGATTCAACCAATCATTTTAAACGCTTGTTTACAACTCTGAAGCCATGTCAGAAACGAGGTCAACACCTGGTGTTTATTTGTAAAGTACAGATCATCACAGTTTTTTTTAAAAAAATATCTCTAAATGAATGAATCTTAAACTTAAAATGTTCAAATTTGAATCTGACAAACAAACAATTAAAATAAAAAATAAGTGACCATAATCAAATACACGTAACACCTTCCCCCATAAAATAAAAGAAAAGTTTACATGATAAAACTTTCTTTTCACCACAAACCAATTTACACATGAAGTTAAAAGAACTCGTATAAATAACACAGTGTATATGACATAATATATTGTTATACACGGGAAAGAGCGTCTGCTATTAAATTTTCATTTCCCTTGATGTGCCGGATGTCAAGGTAATATTCCTGCAATAATAAACTCCACCTTAGTAATCTATTGGTTTAACTTGTCCATGTCCCACAATATGTCCTAAGAAAGTCACAATAGCATGGCAGAACTCACTTTTCGATAAATTAAATGTCAAACATGCATCAGTGAGTATGTCAAAGAATTTTCGAATTGTTCCTAGAGGTTGTATCCAGGTGTCGTTTAGATGACGACGTCATCTATATAGGCATCACAATTTTCTAAACCAGAGATGATCATATTCATGAGACGTTGAAATGTACTTGGTGACCCTTTCATCCCGAATGGCATTACTTTATATTGGCAAAGTCCATCTGGAGTCACAAATGCCGAGATTTCCTTTGCTCTTTCCGTTAGTGGAATCTGCTAAAATCCTTTCATAAGGTCAAATTTGGAGACATACTTGGCATTCCAGATTTTATCAATACAATCGTCAATTCTTGGTAATGGGAATGAATCTATTTTTGTCACACTGTTCACCTTCATATAATCAGTGCACATACGGAAAGTTTTATCTGGTTTTGGAACAAGTATGCATGGTGAACTCCAATCACTTTTACTGGGCTCGATACAATCATTCTCCAGCAAATATTGAATTTCCTTTTTAAGTATTCCTGTTTGAGTGGATTCATCCTGTATGGATGTTGTTTGACAGATTTGGAATTTACAATTTCAACGTCATGAAAAGTTTTGTTTGCCCTTGTAGGAACATCTGGAAATAAGTGCTCATATCCAAATAATATCTGTTTCAGTTCATTTCTTTCTTGCACTTGCAAATGTGAAAGTTTCTGGTCTAGATCTTTCATAATTTCTGAATTACAAAGATTTGTCATTTCAATATCAGTAGAACCTGATGATATTCCTTCACTGAGTGGGACAGGTACAACTAAATTAATTACATGTTTAACATGGCTATCTTTTTCAATACGCTCTTTTAGCATGTTTATATGGCAGAGTTGTTTTTCTTTTCGCCTCCCAGGAGTATTTATGATGAAATTTAAGTCATTAATTTTCCTGTCAACTGTGCAGGGACCATAATATTTGGCCTGAAGAGGATTTTTTTGGCATTGATAAGAGAGCCAGGACTCTATCACCAGGCTGAAAACTCCTTTCCTTCGATTTGTTGTCATATCTTGATTTCATTTTAGATTGAGCAGAGTGCAGATATGCTCTCGCGACCTCACAGGCCTTTGACAACTTGTATCTAAAATAATAAACATAATCAAGAAAATTGATCTCAATATCTTCACTAGAGAGAAGTTTCTCTTTCAATAACATCAATGGTCCACGCACAGTGTCCAAAAACCAGTTCAAAGGGACAGAAGCCTAAAGATTCTTGAACTGATTCTCTAACAGCAAACAATAATAAATGAAGGCCTTCATCCAAATCTTTATCCGTATCAAAACAATATGATCGGATCATATTTTTCAAAGTCTGATGGAATCTTTCTAAGGCCCCTTGGTTCTCAGGGTGATAGGCAGAAGATTTGAATTGCTGAATGCCCAATTCATACATAACTTGTTGGAAAATGCCAGACATGAATTTTGAACCTTGGTCAGACTGAACAGATTTGGAAGGCCATAATGAGCTTTAACCATTGTTTTAGATTTGATATTCCTCAACGGGATTGCCTCTGGAAACCTTGTTGACGCACACATAATGGTCAACATGTATTGGTTACCTGACTTGGTCTTGGGTAAGGGACCTACACAATCTACCATAATTCTACTAAATGGTTCGTAAAAGGCAGGAATAGGTTGTAGATGAGCCTTAGGTATCTTCTGATTGGGTTTTCCTACCATTTGACAAGTATGACAAGATTTACATTATTTGGCAACATCATTTTTGATATTTTGGCCAATAGAAGTGAGTCAAGATCTTGTGATAAATTGTATTAATCCCTAAATGACCAGCCAAAGGAGTTTCATGGTCCAGATTAAGTATTTCATGTATGCAAGGTTTTGGAACTACTGTTTGATAGTTCACCGACAACTCATCACCAGCAGGTACCTCCGGAGGTCTTCATTTTCTCATAAGAATTCCATTTTTAATGAAATATAACAGACAGGAACTTCAGTGGCTTCAGTCTCACTAATGACCTTTTGAAACAAACGGGAGATCTCAGGATCTTTTTCCTGTTCGACGACAAGTGACTGTCGTTTATTACCCTGATTAGAATAAAGAGAATGAGTTGTTAAAAGAGGATCACTATGATCAATACCTTCTGATTGATCCAAACAAGGAGTAAAAGTGACCTCAGCAATAGCCTGACCTATACACGTATCAGCTAAAGGAATACTGACTTAATCAACATCATTCTCAAGAGCTTTCTTTGCCATAGCTCTGGTAACTGCACAAGCTTGAAATATATCAGGGAAAACTTTTTCAGTTGGATCAACTTTCTGATCCAAATCAGGCTTGTCAGTTACAAGTGGATTAACCACAACCTTGTTTCCAGCTAAGTCGTTGCCTAGCAATAAATGAATGCCCTCAACGGCTAATACCGAGACTGTTACGACTGTCACAGGTCCTGACACTAAGTTTGATGACAAATTTACACAATGGAGAGGAACATTAACAAAGCCGCACTCTACACCCTGAATAAGAATACTTTCATTAGAAGAAGACTTCTCAGAAAAAGGCAAAGTACCTGACAATAAAAGACTCTGAGAAGCTCCTGGGTCCCTTAACATTTTAATAGGGGTGGGATTGGCTGAATCACCCAAGAGTGATATAGAACCCTTCGATATCAATGGTTCATAATTCTCCATAATAAAATCAGACTGGGATTTATTAGACCCAACAAATGTATTGCTTTCAATACATGACCGTGACCTCGACCTCTTAGAAATAAGAGCATTTGGAAGAGGTCTATCTTGATTCTGATGCCTATTTTTCAATTTGTAGCAATCATAAATAACGTGTCCTTTTTTCTTGCAGTAGTCGGAAGAGACAAGGATCTAGAATCAAGCTTCTCTGAAGTTTGATTTTTGAAAGTTTTGCTAGTTTGAGTTTTAATAGGGCTGATATTAAGCTTAAATACTTTCCTGCCAGAAGATTGTTGAGTAGAAGTCTTGTTAACAAAATTAACTTTATGTATCAAAGAATATTCGTCAGCAGCTCGAGCAGCATTCTCCAAGGTTTCAATCCTATGCTCATCATGATAAGACTTAACGTCACTATGGACACAGTTTTTGAACTCTTCAATTAATATCATTTGCTTGAGATTTTGATAATCTTGTTTGACTTTCTTGGCTAAGCACCATCTATCAAACAACTGCTCTCTTTCTCTAGC